>OY744540.1:38610622-38703122 GCA_963556195.1 Sepiola atlantica
AGAGTGCCAGCGTGTGGAGTCAAAGGTTACTCTGTGAATCGGGTTCGCGCGTTGTGACCGTCTGAAATTATCATCCCATCACTGATGAAAGCAAAAAGCTCGAAAGGCGTCGTCTGTAGGTAAATATAATTTAATATTTATTTATGAATATTATTATAAAACCTTTTGGAGAAAATTAATGTTGAGCACTGTTAGGAGATATTAAAAAATAGACATTCATTCACAGTGTAGATTATCTTGATGTTTACGTTGTATTTGGCATAAATATAACTTAATTTCTCCGTATCACGTGATAATTTTCCAGAGCAGGTTCGCACCTTGGGACCGTCTGAACTTATAACCCCCTACACTGATGTCCAACTTGTTGTCGCACACAAAGATACGAGAGTTTCGTCACAGAGAGTCTGCCATGGATTTTGAAGCGAGCAGATGTAAGAAGTATGCTTTAATAACTTCAAGTTAAGTCTTGAATGAGGCGAAGATGAGAAACACGCCCTGTTGCCCACTCCCTGAAATGGCACTAAAACAAGATAAGTCAAGAAATAACTAAGTAAGAAGTTAAGATATCTTCTCGTGTTTTCTCGCGTGTTTTATCCAGGGAACTTTAAAAAAAATCCTTTGAACCTCTCGAAACATCTGTCTTAGAATCCCTTTTGTCAATTTAAAGAAAGTTTGTTCACTAGACACACTTGTTAGGCACGGCCAAAGCTAGATATATTAACACTACGACGATCACGGTATGACGACAGAAAGAGAAATCAACGCGGCCACACGAAGAAAGGAAGGAATCTTCGCAGCGATCACAAAACAAAAGCGAAAACGAAAAAAAGTAACAGGTAAATTTCGCTTTAAATTGTAACGAACATTTTATGAGAAAAAAGAGAATGAAAGAGACAAAAAACCACGGCACCCACACACACATTAAGATTAAGACATTAAAAATGGTTACACACTCACATTCGCACAGATTATAAAGAACACTTGAAAAACAGGTTATAAAACTTTTAGTAACGTTTTAAAATAATTGCAACGTTACGCATTCAGGTGACTGTTATGAGGGAGTTGAACTACCTGCCTTAAACTGTCGTACCATATCTATGGGAACGTCTAAATATTTTCCATTCTTAAAATAATTATTCACGGACGCACGAGCGTTTCACCGTTCTCATGGGTCCTCGGCGAACCTTACCACTAATACCATACTCCTGAAGTTTGTGTAGATGACAGCTCATGGTAGGTACAGCTAGTATATATATATATATATATATATATATATATATATATATATATATATATATATATATATATATATATATATATAAAGGAAAACAAAATCTGTGTCAATTCAAGCACTAGACATCATACTGATGACAGAAAATATATTTCACTCAAAATATTATATTTGGAGGCAAAATTTGCCAACAAAATCGATATTTAATTCTTATAAATCTCTTTAAAATAGTTTTGTATATTAAAAACCATAAGGAGGTGCATGATTCGCGTAATGGGTACCGTCCCAGGCTATGGAAGTGTTATAAGATTCTGTTTTACACTAATAAGGAATATCATCTTCATCCCTGCCAACGAAATACGGACAACAACATAGGATTTATTAAAGATACGAAACAAATTATGAAACGCTAATTGTCGTTATCGTTTTTTTATATTAAAAATGTCGGCGGTCTTTCTATTTGTAATTATTCTGAATGTTGTTGAGTAGGAAACATTGTCGCTTCTATCGGCAGAAATACGATCATTCCGAAGTGGAATATTTTAGGCGCTTCTACACTTCAAGATCGACTTTTTTTCTTCTTTTTTGCATTCACCGAACACATTGGAATTGGAATTTAGCAGCGTCCAATTTACCAACATTGAACGGTGCTAAGTCAATAAAATGTTATAACAATCCAAGAATGGAACGATACGGAACGAGAGAGAGAAAGAGGGGAGAGAAAGGAAGCAAAACCATAAAGAAATATATAAAAAAAGATGATTGAATGGAAAATAAATAGCAAGTCTACGTGCCAATATATGGGATGACTACTGTTCTTTATTAACTGGGGCCGGAAGAAAGAAACTATTGATACAAATATAAGGGGAAAAAGGTTGTTTCATAGTAGAATCCTAAAAAAAAAGCTCCGTGATCGAAAAGAGCCTCGTTTTGAATATTTACATGATGAAGCAATGTCAGATTTTTTTTTCAAATAAAAAAGAAACTGATCGCTTCGAGGAAAGTAATGTTATTAGTTATGAAGTAATTGTGTGGGGTGTTAGATTGTCCGAATCGATACCGTCGCGACCTGTAAAAATGGCTTGAAATTCTTTCGGATTTATTGCGGTTATTGACGTACTAATACCGTTGGGAAATGTATATTGTAGACCCGCAACATCTTCCCAGCGACGAAGAAAAATGGCAACTCATGTTCAACAAATTGTATGCAATGAATTGTTTGCAATGTGTCGCGTTATGTCATGTTCTTTACTCGGACCACACTGTGAAAGGTTTGGCAGCAAAAATGAAGAATCGAAACAAGAAATGCTTTTTATAGCTTACAATTTATTGTAGTAGAATGTCGACGTTTTGTTTGGTACACACAGCTTTACAGATACATTCTACTCCCCAGCTGAAAGGAGCAAAAAGCGGAACGTCCGCTTACTTCGATCGCAAGTCGTGCTCTCCCGTTTTCCCCGATTCTCTCTCAATCGTTGACGTAATTCTGAAAAGATGTTTCTAAAACACATTCCTCAATCCATATAACTAAAAAAATATAAAAATAATGTTTATATTATAATTTTTGTCTCAACCTTGAAATTATCTAAACAATCACGGTCGCATTTCAAACACGACGTTACCATTTAGGTTATAATTATTATTTACTACACTGCTTTTCCGATCACCCCGGGATAATTTCACTGTAATAATTTTTGCATTAAATAACCCCAAAAAGATTACTATGGTTAGAACCAAGCAAATCAAATCAACCCTTATTATTAAAAGCTGGGTGACCCATTCCAAGACGGTCCAATACTACAGAGACACCCCTGGACATTTTAATCAATACTAAACCTCCCAAATACTTCTCAGTAATAAAAAAACATACTGCTATGGTACACTCTTTCTTAAAATGATTGTAGTGTAATATGTATGAAATTAGTAGTCGAATGAATTAAAACAATTACGGTTACGTTTTTCTTAAGTATCCGTTGTATATTTTCCCGGTGTTAATTATGAAAGCGGTAGTTGAAAAATGTTAGAGGGGAAAGTTTTTGTTACCCTCTGTTTGGCTAATGTATTTGGGAGAGTAAGACATAGCGGTCTAATAATAGTATTTAATGTTTGAAGATGAAATTAGGTAAACTTATCTGGTAAAACGCTCGAGTGAATTATGTGATCAAAAAGGTGTTTCGTAACCTGTGATACAGTTGGTTATTTTTCTAATGTAGTCAAAGTTGTAGGAAAAAACGAGTCTACTTTATATACAGAGATTAAATATCGGTTTTGCAATAAAATGAATAAAACGTCATACGAAATGCTTACATTTAAATCGCATCAATACTTTCGATTTTTTTAACGATGAAATAGACATGGTACGAAATAATATATGGGAATGACTACATATATATAATCTTTGGTTTAGTTTGGTAGAAAAATCCAAAGAGTGCTCAATTATTTAATTATAAGAGCATAATATTTATTAATTAATAGTCTTACAGAAGATCAGGTACAATCAACATGATACCATCACTAGCACTTTCAATTCTTCGTCGAACTATCTTTAGGTGACAAAAACAGCTGAACAAAAAACTTAAGAAAAGAAAAGAAAATAATTAAAATAACAACCGAGAACGCACATGTGAAGTCAGACGTCAAAAGAACAAATCGATGCAGTTCCAAAAGAAACGCTTAAAATTGAAATTCCGGGACGCCAGAATTAGCGTCACAGGATGAATTGTGTTATGTTAAACATTTTTAAAATGTTGTTACTGGCTTTATAAGTAATGTTATCTATTTAATGTTAACCAGTAACCACATTTAAAAATGCTTAACATAACACAATTCATCGTGTAACGCTAATTCTGCCATCCCGGAATTTAAATTGTAAGCGTTTCTTTTAGAACTGCACCGGTTTATTCCTTTGACGTCTAACTGGCTTCACATGCGGCGTTCTCGGTTGCTTTTTGAAAGTCTCTTCTTTCCTCCAGCTTTTTGTTCGTTTGTTTTTGTCACATGAAGATTATTCGACGAAGAATCGACAATGTTCGTGATACATATGGAATATTTGTTTGTTTGTTGTTATTTTAACACAAGACGATTATTAGAACAATTGAAAAACTAAAAGAAGGTGTAATAAAGTTGAGGAATTCTGTTATGTTTTACAATGTTTGCTTAAATGAAAGAATGCTGCCTAAATACACACATAATATATATATATATACATATATATATACATATATATACATATATATATATACACATATATACATATATATATATATATATATATATATATATATATATATATATATATATATATATATACATATATATGTATATATTAAAAAGGCTGTTTCATACTGTGCCTTTTCTCTTTACATGGCTAAGATCCACTTGAAGTTATTAATGAGACGAGAATGAATGCCAGTCGAAAGATGAGGTCAGCTATGGGATTACTAACATTACTCAATAGTATGAACTGCGTTTGATTATTTTGAGGCGATCCATGACAAGAATTTGCTGACATTGGATTTGAAGAAGACCAATTAGTAATCATCAGGGAAGCAGTCCCGCTCTAATGAGTTCCACAGGTGGGAAACCTTTGCAAATAAACTCTGTCCATAGAAATTCTGCCTCACGTTAGGAACATGGAGGGAGAAAGGAAAAAAGTCTTTTTTCGTTATGGTCTTCTTATGAATGTCTTACAAGGAGGTATCAAAGAGTGGAGTTCAATCGAGCACCTTCCATGGGAATAACGATAGAGTAGAGAGAGACTAGCAATATCTTTTCTGTGAGTGTGTAGGGGAGAAAAGAGATGCCCCCCACTAAATTTCGAAGTCAATTGTGTACTCTGTCATGGCAAGAAAGAGTGTTGAGTGCAGCACCTCTCTTAGAAATGACAGCAGTATTCCATCTTTTGGTATAAGTATATAAGTATACAAGTCTATAAGTAGATGATTACATCAGGAGTGAGGTACTTTCTGACCATTTTTCCAGCGACCTTAGCAACAGATTGGATATACGTTTTCCATTTTAGATCTAGAGTGAACTTAGAGCATCGTTTGGTCATTACATTAATGAATCAAATCAGCAATATTGTTTATATGGCGTAAATACTTCCTTTGTTTCAAATTCCATTTAGTCTTTTTCTTTGTATCTTTGGTAATGTTCCTCGTACGCTTAGTATAATCTTATTTTTCATATTCCATGGACCCTTCAGCTCTCGGTATTCTATGTTTTTACTTAGGTTTTCTGCTCCTTTCAGCTTAACTGTTATCAGTTGAGACGGTGAGATCTATTATTTTGCAAGTCTTTTCCGTCTTGTGGGCTATTATCATGTCTGATCTTCTGTCTTGGATGAATTTGTATTTGTATTTCGACCTTCTAGCGAATTGCATGTTTTATATTTTCTGGCTTAGGTTTGTGTTTATACCATTTTCCTGTGTGTTCGGAGTATAGTCGTTTTGCACAGTTACCAGCGGACTACCTTCCTAACACAGACATGTCTACTTTAGTTGTATTCATTTATGATGTGGTTTACATTTTCGTCTTATTGTCCACAGACTTTACATTGTCTGTTTTTCTGGGTCTTGTCTGCCTTGTACTTCTTTTAACATTTTTTTGTGATGCAGGTATTATTATTTTTTACTCGCTAGGAGTTCTCACACTAGTAATTACCAGTGACCTCTCACTGGTAAAAACATGGTGTTCCCTGAAGTTTGAGTGACAGCAAGTCTCCCTATATTCACAGTACTATCAGCGTGTTTTGATCATCATTGCAACTAACTTTGCGTTGTCCTGATTGCGTTGTTTGTGTGGCTGTCAGTAACGATTCAGTTTCTCTGTTCAAATGTCCTTTTCGTAGCCCTGTCCATGTTCTTTCGCGCTTTATTTCTTAGGTTAGTCTTATAAATCGTCCATAAAAGTGCTTCTCTTCCTATTTTACCATTTTCGCCTTTTTATTGTCCGTTTCCTTGCCGTCCGTATTGTTTACCTTGGCAGTGGTTTTGCGGCGGTAATCAGTTTATCCGTATTTTTTCTAGTCCTTTTATCGCATCGTCTACACAGTCTTCAGTACTTACTAGTCCTTTTCCACCTTGTTTCCGTTTTACATAAAATAGGTCAGTATCATTCTTCGAGTGCAGTGCGTTGTACATGGTCATTAGTTTCCTGCTTCTTTGATTCATGTACGTGTGTTCTTCTCTTGTTCAGTTTATGAATGGTCCAGTATATCTTACTAGGGATACTACTCAAGTATTTCTTCCTTTTATTAGGTTTATCCTATATAATTTATTGTTATTATATTAGTAGTAGTAGTAGTCGTAGTAGTAGTAGTAGTGTAGCGTTTCAACCTTGTGCTATACATGAATGAAAATTCATGTTTAACTGCTTCTTGTACGTGCTCTTTCTGTAATCCTTCCAGGCTGAGGGAGCGCCGCCGTCAAATAAGTTCTTCCATAAAAAGGACAAAGTCAATCCAAAACTGTTGGAAGATAGAGGAGATTTATTTGACTTGATCTTTTTTCCAAATCACTAACCAGTGAAGTGGGGTGGGGAAACAAGGAGAGATCGATAATCGCTGATTAATCATATCTTATCAAAGTATTTTTAAAATAACATGTTTGCACGACATCTCTCACTCATTTTCTTTTGAACTATGTGACGTCACATCCGTTTCTATCAATTCTAACAGTCGAATAAAAACTAACCTCGAGTTCAACAAATTGACCGCAATTGAATATTCATTTCCTGTTATTTTCAACTACACTATTTATGTACTAGTGGGTTGTACTCGCCATATATTGAACAGTAGTAGTAGATGTAGTTGTAGTAGTAGTAGTAGTAGTAGTATCTCTTCTTAAAAGTTAGATTAAACGAATCGATTTATTATAAATTTTTTAAAGTTCATATTAGGAAAATTGACTTTCTTCCGTTGAACGCTACTGTTCCAATTAATGATTCGTATGAAGATTATAACTGTTTTATAAACAAAAATTAAAAAAAAATTAATTTCCTTTTAGTAAAGCGGTGATCAAATGAAAAATTATTCCAATCTAATGAAATTATAACGAAAAAAATATGTCAATAAATAAAAAATAAAATGATAATTCTTCACTAAATTAAAAAAATCAAAACTGTTATTTTTATTTAGTTTCTCTTCAGGTTTTTCTTCATCAAAGTTTTATTTTAACCGTCGGTTTCAAGCACATTTTTTAAATTTTTTATATCTCTTTAAATCTCAACTGTTACATTTCACCCCTCCTCTTTTTTTCAAACCTTATTAAACCTTCCTTATACTAAATTTAAACAAACATACACAACACTCTAAGCAAATAATGCGTCCAAACGAGAGTGACACGTGACTTCACATTTCCGAAACAGATGACAACAGAAACTGAAGAGAGCCGGATGGCTAAGTCCTTCTGTGCTTGAAACCGACGGTACGAATGTTGTACTAATTTTTCTGTACCAATATATACATATATATATTTCAGACGATTTTGTTGTACGCAAAATTCACACACACACACACACACACACACACACACACACACACATATATATGTGTGTGTGTGTGTGTGTGTTTATATCATCCACAGACATACTGTGTCGCTGTATCACAGCTCTTCAGTGCGGCTAGACTAGCATCTCTCCTTGGCCAGGGATCGACCCTTAAACCACCGAGTTGATAGTCCTCAGCTCTATCAATTCGGCCATTAGGCGTACAGAAGAAGCGCTCGTAAATTAAATCTACAATGTCTATTTATATAAACCTCAACCGCTGCTTCACAGTGCTAAATTTGTTATATATATATATATATATATATATATATATATATATATATATATATATATATATATATATATATATATATAATATGTAATTTAATGAAGAGAATAATAAGAGATCCGTATACATTTGTAAAGGTTTTATTCAGAAAAGAAAGCTACAAAGTATTTATTCATAAATATAAATATTTACAAAATGTGGCACAAGGCCGAAAAAGGCGGAGGGGTAAGGATCGGTCTTCACTAACTGATATTAACTCTTCTAACTTAGCTAGCTTCATTCGTGACCATCATTCACCAAAATACCACATTTATACTATAAATCCATCTCTAATCACCAAAAGAATTTATACCATGAAAACCTACTTAAAACCCATATAAAAGAAAAATGCAATGGGGGTGTGATAATAAAGATTTTATGTACAAAAAAATGATATTTGCAATGAAAAACCGGAAGTTAGTAAAAAGAACCCCCATTACTAAACTGTGGCAGAGACGCAGATTTGCCAGTCGAAATCGTAAGCTTGAAAAAAGGGGTTGATGCAGGCCCCAACGTTTTATTCAGACACACCTCCTTCGAAAATATCGCAGGGTGATCTGCCACTCTGGCAAATCAAGCGCTCTGTCACCTAACTGGGGCATGAAAGGGGAGTTATATATAAAAAAAGAAAAATGAAAGAAAAAAAAGGGGGACAAAATAAAACCATTCATACACTAAGTTATGAACTAAACTTAACAAAAACCAACAAAGAACGTGTCTTCAGGCTAACTTAAAATGGGACAAATTTCTGCAGCTCAATATCCTATATGTAAGGTACTCTAATCCAGCTCCAGTTTCTCTACACAGTCGAAAACATGTCACCCACCTTTCACCAAAATCTGCCGAAGAGAGTCTCACTCTCTCGGCCCTAATGCGAGCTTTCAGATAATATTTGAAAATCGTAATATGGTCGAGAGACGTGTAGGTCTCAGCTCCGTAGACTGCCTTCATACGAGTCTTCCATATTGTTTCTCTCATAGCGGCTAGTATGCTTAAAAAACAAAACGTTTCTGTCTATCTGTTGTCGGAGCCCAGTTGCTACATACATTAATAGGTTCCAGGTCAAAAGACGATACGGTAAGTATGCGAACCATGAAACCCAAAACAAGCCTAATCAGCGGCACAACTATGCGACAATAAAAGAAGGCGTGACTCAAGGTCTCGTCTTCGTCACCGTATCTAACACAAGTCGGCGAATCCGTCAACCCAGCTGAATGAAGCCTCTTACGGACCCAGAGTGCATTATCGAAGCACCGTAATCAAGGCGCCCAAGGCCAGATTGAGCGTAGCTCCCCATCGTCAAAGCGAGCTCATCAATCCTATCATCTCGAACAGTCCCCCTCACCATCACCCGATATAACGCCTTTCGGGACAACAGCAGAGAGGCTTTCTTTCACCCTTAAAAAGAACTTCAAAGCATGTCTACATTCGCGATAAAAGGAGCACTCGCTTCGGGGCAACCTGTGTGGCTCCCCCTCATCCAAATGCACACTTTTTAAAGCCGGAAAGGCTTTGTTAATGTCTTCCGTCCAGAAGCCACCGTTTCCCTCAGTTTGTGAACTCATTCGATTTATGTAAAACAGCCGAAGTATATGACGTCGAATCTCGACGCTTTGCCAAACCTTCAGAAGGATGTAGATAACAAACCTCGCGACGGACCATAGGGACCTTACCAAGCCACAAAAACTTGAAAAGAGCCCACTAAATCTCAAGCAACGTATCAGACGGGAAAGGAAGCACTGATAGACAATATAGGATGATCGGATAAATGTGAGAAATCTCCCCTTTAATGAAAGATTTCTACGGATCCACAGACTAGCTGCGGCCCGAATCGCTTTAAATACTTTCGACCAATATTTCTCCAGCTGAAGATCAGGACCAAATCAGACGCTGAGTAGCTTGCAAGGCCCATCAGTCCGGCTAAAAGGTCCCTGCAGGGATACACCATTCTAGGCACCAATGCGCAAGCCCACAGACTAGTCGCAGTCAATTTTGGCCCCTGTTATCGTTTCATACATTCTGATTTCTCTGTCGACAACACTAAGACGTCGGCAAAGGCGGATTACTTCAACGTGGTGCAAGCACCTGCCAATGTAATCCCACGCAGAACCGGATTCACCCTTAGCGTGTGAATGGAGGGCTCCAACACAAGCACATAGAGCATCTGTGAAAGCGGACATCGCTGACGAAGAGATCTAAATAATCTGAAGGGCTAAGACATCAGACCATTCACTTCAACCAGCACACCGGGGTTCGCATACAAGAGGCGAATCCAAGAGCGAAATTTCGGGCCAAAACCGGCCGCAGACAAAACAGTCTATAAATTCCGATAGTCCACCCTATCGAATGCTTTGGACTGATCTAGATTGATCAGCGCGGCATCTGTGTCGACTTTATCTATGATCAAGCGTATCGAGTGCAAATTATCTTGAATGGTCCGATCCTTTACAGCACAAGTCTGTTCAGGGCTAAGTAGACCAGCCAAAACAAGCTGCAGTCGATTGGCTAAGATCTTGGCCAAAATCTTAACTCAGCATTTAGCATCGTTAAGGGCCGAAAATTATCTAACCCATCCCCACCATTTTTTATCTTGCGTAACAATTTCACTACACCCATGGTTAAGTAGTCTGGTTCCTAAACCACAAGTTAAATAAAACTGTTAGCAAGGGAACAAAAAAGTGCGACAACCTGAAATACACCTCGTAGGGCAAACCATCGATCCCAGGAAACTTGGTCAAGGCCAACCCGCCTTAAAGCTTCCTGAACTTCTTCCTCTGTTATGCTACCTTTGCACCTAGCTGTTTCGGTCGCCTCGAGACGAGAAAAGTCAGCTACATACGGGTCGAATTGTTCTAAAGACAAACCGGGTTTCCTGGTAAAAAGATCCTGGAAATGAGAAGAAAACCCCTCCAGTATACCTTCGTTTGTAGTCACGAAACGTCCATACGGCAATGAGACACGTGCGATATGTCGATCAGATGCATGTAAACGCACTTCTGCACGCAATTCAGCGGTCATATTTGTTGCTTCTTTATGCGTTCTTTTTAATCTAGCTCTAATTAGTAAAGCTTGGTGTTCTTGGGTAGCCAAGGAAGCCAGCTTAGCCTTAATTATAGTAACTTTAGCACTATCCCCCGCCTCCACCGCCCGATCTAATCTAGACTCTAGTGCCACTGTAGCTGCTCTAGTTGTTTGATTGAGTCGTCGGCTAAAATCGGCAGTAAAGGACCTAATTAGTTTCTTAAAATGAACTCACTTCCTATTCCCAAATAAAGCCCCCGTCAATTCCCGCTGTAAGGTTAGTAATAGCTGTTGCTGGTAGCCCTTCACATCGAACAACGAAGTGGTGAGCTTACAGTACCCAGCTAATCTAGGCCTAAGTTTATTTAAGTTTACATGGACCAGAACAAGTCTATGATCCGAGTAAACTATATCATGAAAACTTGGACATTCTAATAATTCTACGTCGACTCTCCTAATTAAGAACCGATCAATATAACTCGCAAGTTGTATTGGACCGGAGCCGCGTCTACATGTCCAAGTTCATACTCTATCACGGGGCTTTTCATTCCGGAATTTATCGATAAGATCAAACTTATTGAGAAAGTTTCGAAATGCTTTAGCATCCCGATCTTGGTTAGTTACGCTAGCCCGATTACAATCTATATCGGGATCCAGGACTGCGTTCCAGTCTCCCGCTAAAATTTCAATAAATCCCGTGACGTTTATACTGATTTTAGAGGGCTTGCTCCATTCAGAACCTTCAGGTCCGTTCTTTTGTTCGTCAATAACTTATACCACGTCGGTCGGCATCGGGCTACTTGTAACCGTCGCAATTAGTTATCAAATAATTGATAACAGGGGAAAAAATTAAAAATTAAAAAAATCCAATACAAAAAACGTGGCAAAAAGGTCCAACACCAAAAAGTTCAACAACAACAAAAACAACAGCAGCAACAACAACAGCAACAACATCAATAACGGTAAAAATAGCAACAATAACAGCAAGTAACAATCCAAATAACAAATAAGAAATAATCAATACACACGCTTTCGATATGGGGTTGCAAAAGAAAGCTACAACAAAATAAAGTTAAAATGACGAAGCATTTATAGTGGAAACGAAAGAAAGTCTGATATATATATATATATATATATATATATATATATATATATATATATATATATATTAATCAGGATAGATGAATGACAACTATCTTGTCTTTTGTTGTGTTATTTAAGACAAAGTTTTCCTCCGTTCCGTTGACTTCTCAGAAACGTATAAATGATAAATAAGGAAGGACATGAATAAATGTGTATTTCTTTGAGCAAATATACATTACTAGCAGGACTACACGGCGTCGCCCAGCGTCCTAATTTCCGTAAATTACGTGGATTAAGACAAACTCCTATAATAGCTTGTGTAATAAAAGGGTCGTAAAACGAAGCAAAACACAAAACCTTATATAAATAACAACGATACATTTATTTAAGTGACCTACACAGTTGGGTTACATAGTATTGTATTTATTTAGATTCAATTATACAAATGTAAATTATTGCTTGATGCGATGTTTCGTCCAATTGGATTATTGAACATTGTTGTGGCAGCCTACTAAATATTTCCGCTTGTAAAGACATAAATAGGCTTTAATTCTCTTCTTTCCCCGTGGCTGTTGGGTTGGCTGCATCGATAGAGCGGTTCAGACGACAGAACAGTCATCCTTCATACCGATGATTCCCGGGAAAAGACGAAACACATGTCCATGTGGATAAGAATTTAAAATATTTATCATACTATTGGATATATATATATATATATATATATATATATATATATATATATATATATATATATATATATGCAAACATTGTTAAAATAACCAAATTCGTCTCTTTAATTATACCTTTTTTAATTTTTTCAAATTTTCTGATGTTTTTTTGTATTTAAATCAAAAAATTAATAAATGTTCCATAGGTTTCACAAGTTTAACGAACGCTTTCGATTCTTCGTCGAATCATCCTCAGGTGTCAAAAGCAAATGAACAAAAAAGCTGGAGAAAGAAGAGAATTTTTTTAAAGACTGCGGAGAAACGCGCATAGAAAGTTTTTCGCATTGTTCCAGGAAGTCGTTGACTATTTAAATTCAGCAACGCCGGATGGCATCACAAAACAAAATCGCACTACGTTAAGCATTTTAAAATGTTACCACTGGTTTCATATGTGATGTTGTTAATTTTAGGTTGTTGTGTTTTTATGTAGATAGCTTCGAGTATTTTTAATTTTTTTTAATTGGTTTCGGAATGTATAATTTTAGTGTTATTAACTAGAATTTGTCTTAAATAAGAGGGAGGGCAGTTATGTTTTTGTAGATGTTGGTAAATTGAGCTAGAGTTTATAAGATGCATGGTGAGGCAGCGAGATAGAGTAGTGCTTGTATTTATATATATATATATATATATATATATATATATATATATATATATATTAGCATATATTATATCTTATGAAATTCAATTCTGAAGGCTAAGTCGAAGGATGTACTCCGCATTGATTTGGTTGATGTAAAGCGACATCAATTGGATTAAACATCAATTTAAGTAAACTTATAGTATTAACCTCCTAGGGAAATACTCTGCTCACAGCCCTGAGAATTTCTATTCTTATTTTTAAATTTATGTAATGTTCAATAAAATAAAATAAAATAAAATAAATCTTCGTATTTCATTTTTATGGGTGTCAAGCGCGAACGCAGACCACTCAATAATGATCAAAATGAAATATATGTATCCGAGTATCCTGAGTAATGTAGTTTCAAGATATGTATGGTTATCTATCACCTGACACTTTTGAGAATTTCATGAACAACCAAAAAACAAACATATATCCACAACAAAGCTCGGCGAAGACTACTAGACACGCCACTTATCACAGCCTCCAACACCATCAGACAACGAAATGGCTTTTATAATCTATCCCCCTTAATAAGCAAAATTATCCTCACTGAACAAAAATTCAACCTAGATCATGGCTAACCTCTATTTTTTTCTCTTCGCTCTCTGTTATACTCACATACCAGTCTCCGCATACACCCCCTCCCACATGCACACACATTTTCATTCACCACGAATCCAAACCTAACTTACTCATTCCACACATTCTTGACATAGCCAGCTCGTTTAAACCTACTACTTACCAAAATTTCACACCTACCCAAAACCCCTCACCCATTTCACCCTTCCGACTACTTCTCTCACACTCTTACCCACCTACCCCTCCCACTTTCAAACCACCTTAATTTAAAAAAAATCTTTTCTAAAACAATGACATTACCCACATACCAAAATCACAGAGCCTTCCCCCTCCTCTTTCCCCCACCTCTCCACTTCTTCCCTAACAGCCATCCACATTATTTCCGTTCACCCCACCCCTCCACTTTTTCACTCAGAACCATCCTCATTTATTTCATTCCATGCTACTGACTTCACTAAGCCCGAACCTCGGGTCTGCGCACCCAGTAATGGCTACTACTTTTTTTCTTCAACCCATCATGTCAACCCAATATTTTCACGTACTTGCTTGATATATTTCTTAAAATCATCATCCTGAGAAAGTCTTACAAATAAAGACGAAACGTTGATGAATATATTAAAAAAACCCTCCTTTTTGGTTTTTCCTTTTTCATTTCCCATATATATATATATATATATATATATATATATATATATATATATATATATATATATATATACTAGGCCTACCGAGCTCAAGACGGATCGTCTAGTAGACAACTAATGACCGGAAGTTTTGCTGAATGGTGTCATTATTTTGTTATGTCATTCACTGTACAGGGTTTTCCCCAAATCTGTTTTAATTGATGACGTCATCCACTGTGCACAGGTATTCTAAATCTGTGTTAATGGATTGCGTCCAGAATGATGACGTCATCCAATATGCGAAAAAAGTTAATAAGCAAAGAAAGATCCACAGTTTTAGTAGTAAGGGTCACGAGTCGGCTAGATAAATAACCTCTCCCTCTCTTTGGCTTTCATTTTATGAATCGCGTCATCATTATTTGACGTCATTTACTGTACAGGGTAATCACCCATTTTTGTTTTTATCGACGACTCTATCTTCTAATGACATCATACATTACGACGTCATAATTCTATGAAGTCATCAAACGGGTACGAGGAGAAAACACAAGATAACAAACAAGCGAACAAACAACACCCACGGAATTTTAGTATATATATATATATATATATATATATATATATATATTAGGTTTAATGTGAGATACTATATAATTATTTCCACAATCAGACAATGCTACAGCCTACTCAAACCATGAAAGCCACAGCTAGTCTAGGGCTTCTGGTCTGTGACTTTTATGGTTTGTGTGGGGTGCAGTGTTGTGTCTGATTGTGGAGATATTGCCCGCTTTAAATGACATAAATGGGGGTTATTTATTTTCTTATGCAAAGCTGTTGAAGTTGACCTTTATCGGTTGGAGCGTTTGGATTTGAGTTATAGGCGACTCGTGTTACGAGGTTCGAATCCAACGACCGGCTGAACAATTAAGACTGAAGATTTCGAAAGAATGAAACGTATACGCATGTGAATAATAATTAAAAATACTTATTATTGAATAACATATATATATATATATATATATATATATATATATATATATAATACTGAAAACATTCTAACATTCTTATAATACTAATACATATACCTTATCAATACTATAACCATCCCAAGGTTCCAAAACTATTAATAAATATTTTTTTAAAAACATGCATTCTTTACTGAAGATGGATCCACACACACACACACACACACACACACACACACACACACACACACATATATATATATATATATATATATATATATATATATATATATATATATATTCGGTTGTAGTTAAGTAATCATCGGCATCGCAATCTCGTAAGACGTATTTTTTTGTACACGAGAGTCAGTCTCGTGTAGTGCCCCTAGTGGTTGAAAAGTCCAAATCTGTGACAGACCTGACTGGCCGCTGTAGATGTTTCATATAAAGGCCTGTTCCGGTGATATTGATAATGCGATAGTGTCCTCCTGTTGCTTGCGTTTCCTCTTTGGTCTCTTCTCTTCTCTATAATGAATTAGGTTTCATGTATCGACAGTCCATTGCGAATTAAGTGCTACCATTGAAGACGATATTGCGCAGAGTTTTCCCGGCTGGTCGGATCGATATTAAACGATCTTAGATCTTCTTTGCAGACATCCATGTTAAATCAGAGCTGTGAGCGGTCATTTTTTTTATTCTCTTCCAATTGACAGTTCTGCAAAGAGAATATCCTTTGGGATTTGTCAATCTTCTACAATCCAAATGCGGCCCAACCATCATTGATAAGCAATATGTTCATTTAAATGTCGTTTCTAACTTATAGTCAGCGTCAACAGAACGCACGCCCCACGTTATTACCATAGAACAGATTGATTCTATTTCCACTAGATTCTTTATATTTCAAGTTGTTTTTAATGATTTTCTTTTCATCGAGATCAGCTTCGCATAGTCAATGCCATTTCATGGACTATATGTTAACTGGATGCTAAGTTTTGATTGAAATTCGTTAAGTAATTTCTGGATCTATAGCGAACAACCGTACAAACCCACAGACAGACATATACTTCATTTTATTGATTTTACTTGCAATATTCAATAGTTTCGTTCCCGGTAGTTCAAGTACAATTTAAAGAATTGTCATTTTTAGATCAATCAATATTCCAGCTGATTTCGTTATGCCAATTCGTAGTCCCTATTTCAGAATAGAAGTAATAAAATTCACCTTTGAGGGGTAAGTAACCCAGTTTAAGAACTTTTGTTCTTGTGGTAAATACCAGTTCTTAATGAAACATAAGAGTGTGTATATGTGTGTGACGAATTCAGGGAAAATATGTGGACTGTTGTTGATGCTTATGTTTGAGAATGAATATATATTTATATAGGTAAAGTAAAATAAAGATTCTCTTTCGATTTTTTATCGCTTAGGAAGTGGAAAAATACTAAAAAAAAAGCAGCAGCGCTGTTTCTAACGCCAGTAAAAACAATAACAAAAACTACGCAACTTAACGTTATGACAATAAAAAAAATCGTACATATTTCGGCAAGGTGGTATGGTCTGGTGGTAAGACTACAGGCAATTCTTCTTTGCGTGTGTTTGAAGCATGTGGTCATATGAAAGTTTCCCACATTCTTATGTAGTCCTTTGCAATAGTGTTGTACTCTGCAAGATCTTTCAAACTACACCGGTTGGGCAGTAGGGGGCAGACCAGGCAATGTTGCATCGTATGGTAGAAGCGTTCACGTCGCGATCCCTGTCAAGTTATACTTACTATTACTTGGAATTCTACCGAACACTTTGAAGTAAGCCAAAAACTACAGACAATGATATCGAGGGTTCGATCATTGTCCAGGTGAGCCATGCTGATGACGGATGATAGTCAGAAACACGTGTTCGTAGATTACTTTTATGTACGTAAAAATTAATTAAATAAAAATATATATAAAATATAAATAATGACACGTCCTATTAAAACGCGACTTAATGCAATATTCTGTACCGCTTATGAAGTGGAAAAATACTAAAAATAGCACCAGCACTATTTCTATCGCCATTTACCGGTAATACTTACATTACCGATTTTTATCCTCTGGTGAAAACAATTTTTCTTTGAAAATCCATCGATTAAGGATAATGAGTTCCCATTTCGGTTTTGAACTTCTGATGATTTAATTAATACTGTAATTGTACGACTTTTAGTTTTATAATTCATTTTCTGAATTTATTGCTCTATCCAATATATTGAGCTTACTATTATCACGATAGATTATTATTATTATTATTATTATTATTATTATTATTATTATTATTATTATTATTATTATTATTATAGTTCACCCCAAACAAGGCAGGCTGCCACTGTAGACGTAAGGGGCTACTGAGAATTAGGGTGAAAGTTATTGGGTCATCCTAAGTTGGGAGCTGTGCAGCGAGATGCCTGTTCACATTCGTTTTAAATTTCTGCATGTCGGTACAGTCAGCGAAACAGGGAGCAGGGAGGGAGTTCCAGAGGCCGGCAGCACGAGGAAAGAAGCTATTGGAGTAGAACGCTCTCTGGCATCTGGGGACCTCCACAGTGACTGGATGGGATTTAGCTGATTGTCGAGTTGTTCTAGTGTATTTGCGTCGAGAAGGCACCAGAGCAGCAAGTTCATCGGGCACAATCCATTAAAGCAGTTGTAAAACAGGCACAAGTATGCAACATTGTGGCGATGGGACATGGGCTGGAGCTTGGTGGATAGTGAGGACCTATTAAATTAGTGACTCTTTTTTAACCTTGCCTAAGAGGGAGAGACTAGTGGATGGTGACTAACCCAGATGTGACAACAATACTCAATGCATGGGCGAATGGTGGCTTTATAGAGATATAGGATAATGTCAAGTGTGAGAAGTTTACTCGCACGGTAGAGGGAGCCCACTTTCTTTGCAGCAGCCTGGGCAATGTCTTCAATGTATTTGTACCAATTCATGTAACCGTGAATGTTAGGCCGAGGAGTTTGAACGTTGGACTCTCAGGTAGGGTGTTATTTGCCATGGCTATCGGTGGTTGAAGAGGTTTCTTGTAGTTATTGCAAGAAAAGAGCGTTGCCTTAGCAGCATTGAATGTTACCATCCATTTATGACCCCATTCAACTAAAGCCTTGAGGTCATTTTCTAAGGATTCAGCCATCGCCTCGGATATGTGCACTTCCGTTTTGCCCACGTGACGAGAGTAGAGCATGGTGTCGTCAACAAATACACCCATCTCAGACACAATGTCACCAGTGAGGTCATTTATGAAAATCAGGAACAATAACGGTCTAAGGAACGATCCCTGGGGTACACTAGCATCTATGTCATGCTGTTTGGATGAACGGCCATCGACGACAACCTGGATATTTCTTTTAGTTAGGAAGGGTCTAATTATGTTATATATTCGTCCAGTAATACCATATGAATTGATTTTTATGAGAAGACCTTTATGCCAGACCTTGTCAAAGGCCTTGGATATATCGAGCGATACCGCCCTAGTTTCACCTGCTTTGTCCAGTGTATGATATATGCATTCAGAGATGACAGTTAGAATATCCGCAGTAGATCGTGCTTGCTTAAATCCATACTGACGGTCAGAAATAAGTTTAGCATTTACGAGGTGACGGACTATCGCTAAATTGATTAAGGATTCAAAGAATTTAGCAAAGACCGGAAGTAGACTGATAGGGCGATAGTTCTGAGAATCAATTCTATTTCCAGAGTTCTTGAAGACTGGTACCAGAGAGGCAATTTTCCAGCTCTCAGGGAAGCAAGATTCAGCGAGGCATTTGTTGTAGAGTTTGGAGATTACAGAGGTCAGTTCAGCAGAGCATTTCTTTATTACTATTACTGGTATAAGATCAGGCACACATGTTTTGGAGGTGTAAATGTTTTATATGATGTTCCTGATTGAGATGAGGTGATGACCAGGGCATCAAGTGTAGTTTTAGTCCGCAATGGGAATTTAGGGAGGGGGTGATTTGCTAAGTCCAAAGTGGAGTTTAAAGCGAAACGCTGGAAAAGTAGTTCAGCCTTGTCAGTTACCGTGCAAACTACATCATTGTGGTTTGGTAGTGGGAGAATTGTTGATTGTCCATTGTTCACTCACACTATTGTAGATTTTCCAGAAATCACGAGTACCTAGTTTCTGCGACTGAATGCGTTTTCTAGTCATCTCTATACCTTCTCTTTGCAAGACAGTCATAGGTGAACCTATGACTGTCTTGCAATTTTTTCTTGACGCTATAAATTTCTGCCTATTCGCAGTTGACTTATGGCGGCCGGATTATTGGAATGCTTGCTGCCTCATTACAATAGAAGCTGAACATTTCGAGCTGAACCATTGTAGAGAGTAGGGCTTGCTGTAGAATTTTCGTATGGAGACATATGCTTCAATGCCTGCTTTGACCCATTCGGTTACCTCATTTGCGCACTGATCAGCAGGGAGAGAAAAGGTTTCACTCTAAAGGACGTCACTGATGTGATCTCTGATGGATTCAAAATCAGCCTGCTCGTAGTATCTCGTCATTTTGAGCAACGGCTCATCAGCTTTGGGATGAGATTTTAAGGTGATATCAATCACTACCACAAGGTGATCGGCGTTCCCGAACGGGCTATGGGCATTCGTCACAAAAGCCTCGGACAGTGAGGTCAAGAACAGGTCGAAAATTGAGGCTTGCTGGTCAGCACAATCAGAGAGGCGGGTCGGGAAAGTGAGAGGAAAAATACCTAATGTATCTTTAAATTTTTATTCAATGTTTTATTCAATAATATATACTTATATATATAAATATTTATGTATATATTTATATATGTGTGTGTTTGTGTATGTATGTACATATATATATATATATATATATATATATATATATATATATATGTATATAGGTGTTTATATATGTGTGTATATATATATGTATGCATATATATATATATGTGTATATAGATATATATATATATATATATATATATATATATATATATATATATATATATATATATATATATATATATATATATATATATATATATGAGAGAAAGAGATGGGGAAAGGTGTGGGGGAAGAGAGAAGGGGTTGTCTGGTTATGTGTGAAAAAATCTATAGAAGTAATGTCAAAACTGTCAATCAGCTCGGAATTTTAAAAGCAGGAGAGTAAACATTAATAAAACAATTGCAGAAAAAACCTAGGATGAATGAGTGGTTTTAAAAACAAAAGAAAGAAATAAATAAAATTAAATCACTTGATAAAAGGGGAAGGGAAGAGAGGAAGGAATGAGGGGAGAAGAAAGGACGGGTAAGACTAAAAAAAGAAAAATACACATGAAAAGAAAATGAATTGCGTAAGAGAACAAGGACTGAAAAAAAAAGTTTCACATGAAAAATGAAAAAAAATATTCAAAAATAAAAATAAAGGAAAGAAAATCGAATCAGGAATAAATAGGAATAAAATAAGAAAAGGAAGAAAGAATGAATGAAAAATGTCGAATAAGGAAATGGATAGAAAACAATAAAAGAATAAAGAAATGAGGAAGAAACACCAACGACATTGACAAAAGAAAATATCGAATAAAGAAAGTTTATAGAAAACTAATAAATGAAAGAAAGAAGAAGAGTTGCACATGAAAAATGGAAATTAAACAAAAAAGAATTTTTTTAAAGACAAAAAATTGATAGAAATAGAAAAAGAAGAAAATAAAGAAAGGACAAGGAATTTGACAAAATAAAAAATCGAAAGGAAAAAGAAAGAAAGAAGAAGGATGCAGGAAAGAGGGAATGTAAGAAAGAATAATAGATGGATACACGTAGAATGAGAAAGAAAAGACAACGGAAGAATGGGGAAAAGAAAGATAGAAAATAAGATATAATAAAAATGTGATAAATATATAATTAGAAATTAAGAAAGAAGAGAAGAAAGAAAGGGGAAAAGAAAAAAAACTTCTTTTCTTTTTCCGTTTCTTTCTTTAGCATTAGAAATGGATAAAATAGAATAAGAAGAAAGAAGAAAAAAAGAATCGGGAAATAAAATAAAAGTAAAAAAAAAAATCAATTCAACTAAAAACAAAAGAACAATAAACTTGAAAAGTTTTAGCATAATAGAAAGCTAGATTCTTTAAAACAAAATGTACTGCAACAACTGTCACTGATTGATCCCCAAAACGAAGGGGAAATAATGAATTGGAAGTGAAAAGAAACGAAGGGGGTGGAGGATTAAAGTGGGAGGCGAAGAGGACAAGTGGGAGGAGGCAACGACGGACGCCCTTGTCGATGTTGTAGCGCCCGTGTGTGTTCCGTACGTAGCCATTACTTACGTCTAGCAGCAGTGTTTTTGCCGTGTTCTTATTGCTTATTAATAAGCCATGTGAGTTTTGATATGGGAGTCTGATAGACGAGCGGGGTTTACTGCTTGAATAGACACCGACGCACACTCCAAACATCTTGCCTGTCTTCTCCGACACGTATTGAGAGATCCGACGTCATTCTCCGCCTGCTTATCGGGGATCTCCCACTAGAGGAGACTCGCTTTTCTTGCCTGCATCTTCGCTTGTCATTCGAACAGTCTATCCGTTTCGGTTTATCCGTGGGTTCATTGTTCTTCTTTTATTTTTATTTATTTTTTTAATCGATGAACACTTGTCAACATTGATACTTATTTTGGTGTCCCATATTGCGAATTCATTATTCAGTTTATTGGAGTAAAAAAAGAAAAGAAAGAAAGATTTCTTATTATATGATTAAGGTAAATAGCGTGGTCCCAGTCATTTTTTTTACCGAATAACAATTGGCAATACTGATATTTTTTTTCGGATTTCCAAAGTGAAAACTTGCGATGTCATTTTATATAATACCATGGAGTAAACTAATAATTTTTAAAAAGAAATTATTTTTTAAATAAATTTTAGGTAAATATTTAAACATCCATTCGTAACTACAAAGTTCAGTTGCGAAGTAGATAAAAAAAAAACTCGTAAACATTAGCAAATACAAAAAAGAAAGAAAGCCCAAAAATAATTGTACAACGTATATCTTCGTAAAAGTATACAAATTCATACAATTCTTCTAAATAGTAGATTGTATACGAAATACACATTCCTACATATATGTTAACACCATTTCTATACATTCTTTTCTGATGACCACGGACTTGTAGATGGAAGCAGAGATAGCGAGTTTAACGTAAGCATATACGCACCTATATATACGCTTAGTTATCGATATATAATTTCCATTCGGACACATATATTGAATATCGATTGAGTGATATCTATGATCGAACTAACTTTACGCGCACACCTTAAAAGATATACTTTATTTACAAACTCTTGGAGATACATTTTTTATTGATGCGCATCTAATAACAAGAAGATACTTTTTTCTTTGGTTGCATCACCGTCACAGACGCTTGCCGAAAAGAAATCACGGCATCATCGTGAAAATATGGAAATGCATCAACATTACGCTTTCATCTTGTTGTATTGTTTTCTTTGCTTCGTCACATGGACTCAGGTAAGACAACACAAAACTCACTGAAATTATACCTTCATTTCTTCTTCTTCTTCTTCTTCTTCTTCTTCTTCTTCTTCTTCTTCTTCTTCTTCTTTGTAAAGACGTAAGACAAAATGATGTGACCATTTTTTCGGTTACATTACACGACAGTATATTTAAGCGTTCAAGTTTTCATAAGATAGTTTATCAAAACTCTTGTAGTGATGTATACACGAATGGTGTTAGAAAAGGCATGAACTCGCAATTTTCTTTCAGCTCTAGGTAAATTAGCAACTTGTTTTCAATGAATCGAATGAAATGAATCGCTTACAATAGGTATGATGTTTTAGTATTAAATATCATAAAAGAACAGAATATATATATATATACATATATATATATATATATATATATATATATATATATATATATATATATATATGTAATAATAAATATTTTATTATTATTATTATTATTATTATTATTATTATCCATATGCGTATACGTTTCATTCCTGCGGAATCTTCAGTGTGAAGGTAACTGTTCAAGCCGGTCGCACTATTCGAACCCCTGGATACGAGTCACTTTTAACTAAAATCCAAACGCTCCAGCCGATGAGGTAAGCTTCAACAGCTATGCGTAAGAAGATAAATAAAACCTACCCGCGTCAGGACGGGTAAAATTAATTCCTCGAACAGAACAGTTTAGCACCATTTTATGTCCTCTTAAGAAGATTAAAACCAATATATAATACTAGTAAATATCATGTCTAGAATCGTTATTCGAATTTTGATCGAAATTCATTACATGGTTTTTATTCTAGAATATTTCTAAAATGTAAAGCTTAAGCTTAAAGGGCCTTAAGAAGAAATTGAAATTCAAAAATATTGCTTAATTAGTGACTATGGATAAAATTTAATGCAAATCTAGAATATTTGAATTTTTAAATTAGGGTGGTGTCCATATTATGCCCTCTAAAGACCTTTAAATACTCCCAAAAAGTAAAATTTGAGGAATATTTATTAATTGACGTCTCATACCTGTTGTTAAAATTTCACAAAAATCGGAGTTTTTTCAATTTTCACGAAGGGCATTTACCCCTTCTTTTCCCCTTTTGCATAAAACTACATTAAACTAGATATAGTCCACATTACTCACTCTTACGCCGAGCATCGGAGTTCTAAAATCCATAATAATCAGTTAATTCGTTTAATTTTGAATCCTGTACATACAAATATATAAACATATACACATGCCTTGCTTTATAAAAATAGAGATGTATAAAGAGTGCGATTAAAACGTCAAATTCATATTAATTCACTATTTAAAATTTTTTTTTTTTTTAACATAGTTCACCCCAAACAAGGCAGGCCGCCACTGTAGACGTAAGGGGCTACTGAGAAAAGAAAAGGGGAGAAGGAAGGGGGGGTCAACCTAACTTGGGATCTGCGCAGCGAGATGTCTGTTTACATTAGTTTTAAATTTCTGCATGTCTGTTCTGTCGAGGAAACAGGGGGGCATGGAGAGAGTTCCAGAGGCCAGCAGTACGAGGAAAGAAGCTATTTGAGTAGAAGGATCTCCGACATCTGGGGACCTCCACAGTGAATGAATGAGATTTAGTTGATTGTCGAGTTAGTCTAGTGAATTTACGTCGAGGGGGCACCAGAGTAGCCAATTCATCGGAGCACAAGGATGCTACATTGCGGCGATGGGACAGAGGCTGAAGCTTGGTTGACAGTGAGGGTCCTATTAGGTTGGCGATTCTTTTTTGGACCTTGTCAAGGAGGGAGAGACTAGTAGATGATGCACCAGCCCAGATGTGACAACAATACTCCATACATGGGCGGATGGTGGCTTATTGTTTTCGAATTCAATGATAATTTTAATTTTACTATTACACACAATGCTATTAGCGCATGTGGTTTATTCTGTGGATAAAAACTTAGCATTTTGGGTAAAAAGAGACTTTCCAGTTTTTTTCCGGTCAATTTACTTCTGGGAATTGCGATCCAGTTCTACATTGTAAATTAAAAACAAAGCGCCCTCCCCTTTCCCCAAACACCCACCACCATCCCAGCCAAGCAGACAAACCAGTGAGTATCCCTCTCCTCCCCATATTAATTTCATTACGAAATTAAATTATACCATAATGCATGTGTTCATTCGTATAAAATCAGCTATTTTATTCTTTTGCTAAATTGTAAATTATAAACAACCCAAACACACACGCACACACACGCACCCCCCCACACACACACCGCGGCCAAGCAGACAAGTAAGTGAGTATCCCTCTCTCTCCTCCAAAAATTTCATTACAAAAATAAATTCCACCATAATGCATATCTGTTCTTTCTATACACATCAGCCATAGTATTCTTTTGTTAATAAATAAAAAAAACAAAGCTTCCCAGCACACACTGCGTCCAAGCCAATAAGTCAGAGAGTACCCCCAATTACTTTATACAAATACTATTTTGTATAATGAATAAAGACTTACCATTTTGGGTGCAAAGAGTATCTCCAATCAATTTACTTTTGGAGAATGCGAATCTTGGTTTCCTTAATTTTCCCGGGCAACGCCGAGATATGGATCTCGTTAGTGCATATCTCTACCTTTATAAAGATGAGTATGTTTATATGATTGTATCATGTACGGGATTCACTTCTAAACTAATTAACTGATCATTATGAATTTCGGAATCCAGCTGCTAGGCGTAAGGGGTCTAAATGTGAGCTATATTTAGTTTTATTTAATTTTATGCAAACATGGTAAAAAGAGGGTGGATACCTTTCGTGATAATTCTGTGACACTTTAACAACAAGGTTTAGACATCTATTTTACAATATTCCCCAAATTTCAGTTAAAATTTGTCATTTAACTGTTTCGTATGTAATTGATTTTGCCTCTAGAATTTTACTTTGCGTTACTTAACTTATTTAATACGAATATTTCGATATTCACAGATATAGATGGATATGGGAATATATGTAGATGTGTGCATATATATATATATATATATATATATATATATATATATATATATATGTGTGTGTGTGTGTGTATGTTGACGTGTACATATATATGTAGATGTGTGCATATATATATATGTAAATGTGTGTATATATATGTAGATATGTGCATATATATATGTGTGTGCGTGTGTGTAAATATGCCTTGAAACAGCTGCAAACAATTATAATACCTTCTATATGCTCTTTATTTGAAACTTGATTTTAAAAAAATGATTTAAATCTTCAAAATACATATATATATATATATATATATATATATATATATATATATATATATATATATATATATATATATATATATATATATATATATAATTAACTTGTTACAAATATCCAGGGGGTATGAATCCGAAGGAAGTTGAAACCGGGTTTATGAGAGTGCTCAATGAAAATTCAGAGCAAAATATATATTTTTGGAATAAAATCAAAAAAAAATATATATATATATATATATATATATATATATATATATATATATATGTGTGTGTGTGTGTGTGTGTGTGTGAGTGCGTGTTTGTAAATGTTTATGTGTGTGTTTGTAAATATTTATATACATGTGTGTGGGGGATATAGAAATACTCAATCAATTAGCTTTTTAGGGCGCGCTAAAACCACAGGGAAAAATGTCACCTTCAGCCTTCGTAAAGGCAGGCATCTAAGAAAAGGAAAACTCAGATATAACACATGCGGCGTCTATTGCTTCCGATGGTGTAGACTTGCTCTTATTGTTTTGGTCAGGGTGCCACTCGTTTAGAGTGTGGAATTGATTCTGTGCAAAGGTTTTCCTCAATTTAAAAGCTTTACGTACAGGCAGTTCTGGAAAAGTGTTATTGTTATGTTCGAACGCGAGTTGTCTGTCGTCATGTATTTATCTATCTGTCTTTTAAGTTCAGTCCGTTGATATATATTAGTATATTGAAGTGCAATTTTGAAGCCCATTTTAAAATTAGAAAAAAAAAACTCGTAATACTAGATTCGAAATCAAGGCTTGGTCTCTTTCTGGTATGGGCTTCGAGCTGGATAGATGTGTTCCACTTAGCTCTACGTTTTAACGTAGTTTTCACGACGCTGGCGTGTTTACGGTCAGATGCCCTATTTACGGGTTGCAACTATCGTTCAGAGATAGATATTAAACTATGGTCCTTTTAGCCATTTCAACGTGGCCCTTGTCGCTATTCGCCATAGCATTCGTATCAAGAATAGTTTCCAGATATCATCAAAGTAAATTGTATTTACTGTACATAACCTATACATTCTCTATAATGTTTTAACCCTGGCAATTCATGCTTATTTCGATTGTGTGTAGGGACTTTTAACGTCGACTCTTACACTAGTAATTTGCACCCCGTTTATGTATCATGTTTTATTATGTCACTCTTACGTTCTCTTTGACAAACATTTTCTGTGATAAATAAATATATGTACATATGTAAATGCAACCATGTTTTTAGCATCCCCGTGTATTTATCATTGTTATTTGCCCGTTTACTTCCGACCTTCGTGTGTTCTAAAAAACACATATTCAGTACGGGGACGGCTTGCTCGGGGAAGATACTCCAATCCATGTAACTGGTGTAACTTAGTTCATATACGTTTCAAATTATAAATAAAATAAACGTCGATGATTCTTTTTGTTAAGTGCGAATGCAGACTCCACGAAACTCTTGTACCCTCTTCAATCAAAATGAAATGCACTTATCTAAGTAACTCATTTTGTTTAATTAATTTATTACTTCCTCCTCTTATTGTAAAGAGAGTGTAAGTTTATTACACGTCGCTATAAAATATAAATTGACGCAGAAATCCTTGAGGAATAGTGTTTACCTCCTGGAGATATATTGTCCAGTAAGGAGCTTAGAGAAAACTAACTAAAATATAATTATGTTTGCAACATTTTTTAATATAAATTTTTCAAATTCCTTTTAGTTTTCTCTTGATTTCAATAAATATTCAATTAATAGTAAATTTTTAAAAAATAATACAATCAGTATTTATCACAGTTACGTATAGGCGAGAAACACACGCACACACATAGACACATGACATCTTATCTAATAGTTTTATTATTTAGATTAATAAAAAAAATGACGAACACTATATAATATTTCGAAAGTGGGTTTGAAGCCTTTAAACTGTAGGTTATGCTTCGGTGAAGTAAATTATGGCTAGAATTAAAGACAGAAAACAAGTGTTATGGTTTAGTTGTGCTCCTAAACCAAAAATATACATTCATTTTCGTATAAAATAATCTCTACAAAATGAGTGAAAGCCAATCGTGTTCTTTTGTAGAATAGTGGCTCATTCAAACACGAATCCTGTTTACATCGCAGACAACTGAAAATTGCTTGCTTCTTTTGTAACGAAATGTCGAAATAATTAAACCAGAAAAAAAGGGTTGAACGTTTCAGCGAAATGTGTAAAGAATAAAAAAAAATGTCCAATTTATTTTGTTTTTGCTAATAAAAATAATAAAAATAATAAAAATAATATAGCCACGGTAATAGTGATTATAAAACCTGCAGATTTTTAAAAGTTTTTTTTAATGGTAATAATGAGATTCAGTGCTAGGAGCAAGAATGCAAAGAAATCCGCATTCATTCCCAGGCAACATTTCTTGCATCGTTTGCTTTATTCATATATTTATTCATCTATTGGACACGAGCCAAAAAGTTACTCAGACGGTTGCTTTAGTTGAGCTCTTCCAATGGGATGTTGAGGTTTATTTAAGTTTAAGCCATATTTGGTTGAACTTTGTTCAATAGTTTTGAACACATAAGTATTTGTTATTATTGTTTTTATTAATAGTGTTATTGTTACTAGTTGTAGTATAACAAAAAATGCTCGCCTTCCGTACCAAGCCGGAGACCGTTGTATACTCATTCGAGCCTTCGCTATCTTGTGGGTTGATATGCCGTTCTCGCTGTTGTGTTGTTGGCCGTGCAAATCGATGCGCTTCGTCGTCTTTGTTAGCTGAACCACACTTCACCCCCACGTTGTGAGTTGTCTAGTATGAGGTATATGGCCACGCTTTCCGGGAGGACATCGACTTGAAGAAGGTCGTTATGTATAGAATAAAAAAACACAAGTGAAATGAACAGACAGTCCGTACAACATAATAAAGCACAACGAGGTTTTGGTTTGTGTTTCTGATAAAATATATTTTCTGGTATTTACACAATTGAAGTTTTCTTAGTAGATGCAAACAAGGTTTCTTCCGGTTAGAAATTGTCTTACAGGGCAAGAAGGAGAGGATCGCTTTACAGACTGGATGACTGTTTCTTCTGTAACTCAACTCTAACTTTTAACTAACTGACAAATTCGTTTCGCGCAACACATTTTATAATCAAGTATGCTTACCTGACTTCGCCCGGTACGAATTCTTTCATTCTAATTATCTCTTGACCGATACTTTCAACACTCATGTCATATCTGACCATAACTGTGTAACTATAATAAAAATGAAAAGTTATGTTGTTCTTGTTGTGGAGACGAGACATGTTGCGGAATCTGACTGGTTAAAGAACTTTGGTTAAAGAACTTTGGTTAGAGGACTTTGAAATTTATTGCTTTCGTTAATTAAAGGAGATCGATTTTGGAAAGTATTCTTCTTAGCTTTATTAATTTTTGAATCGATTGCCGACTTCGGTTCTTATCTTTGTCTGTCTATCTTTCAGATTGACCGTCTGTCTTCTGGTGAACTCGCCATGCGCCAGTTCTTCGAGACGAGTTTTGTGATTCGCTAACCAATCATAAATCGTGTCGAATGTTATGCTCTATTACGGTTGGTCGGACAATGAGAGCCGTTGTTTTATCAGAAAAGGCGGACATTAAATCCAAGTCACTGGGTCTTATTTAAAAAAAATAGCCTTAGTATTTGTTGAGGTGTACGTATATTTATAAGATATGGCAGGTGTACCCTTATGAGTTTTTAAAATTTGCCAACATAAATCAATCTGACCACAAAAGGATTTTTTATAATTCGTTTGCTAAGTTAAAACAAAAAAAATGACTCTCTCGAACCGTCATTCTTAACACAGAAAATACAACGTTTCGAATTATGATTTGAATTATGAAAACATTTAATTCGAGTATTTTCTCTCGTCTTGTAGACACTTTCAAAATTACAATTTGAACATGACCTCAAACAAAAGAATATGAGCTTTTCAACTAAATCGTTTGTTTAATAAGACTTGTCGCCCCAAAAGTGTATTGACCCCGAATTTCTTCAAATTAACTATTCCATAATTAATTTAAATCAATTAATCGATTACTATTAAAAATCTTCGTCGTGTCACAACAAAAATTATTAAAAGTAAACACTTTTATGAAAATTGAAATCAATATTTGTAATACTTTTTTATAGGTACAATGTATGATTGACGGTTAAATAAGGGTTACATCTACTATTCTCGTTATTTTTTTTCAAGTTTTTTTTCTTTTTCTTTTTGTTGGGAATGGGGTATCCTATCAGGTGACAGACATTCACCCGCTTTTTCAGAGAATCCAACCAAGAAATCTTTTTAAAATTCTAACAGTTCTTTTAAGTGCAATTGTTTGTTACCTTCTTGCACTTGGTTCACCGGGTATATTTGCAGTACGCGTGTCTAGTTCTTTTTCATAGGCTCAGTGGCCCCTCTCTTTTTTTATTTTTCTTATTTCTTTTTTTAATTAGCACAGGGACGCGGAATTCCTCTAAATGTCAAACAATCACCTTCCATTTAGAAGTCCCAACCGCATGCTCTTTTAAGAATTTTGGCTGTTAACTTAAGTACAATTATTTGGATTTATTTCGCACTTGGTTTTCCGAGAATACTTTTCAGGTACTAACGTCATCTGGTGTCTCACGTGACGGCATTCCACAGTATTTGTATCAAGGAAATGCGTTCACTAAAGAAAATACAAGCAATCATCAGTTTTTATTGGGTGATTTCAGCAAAGTTTGATGTCAAACTTTTAGTATTTATCAAAAATGGGTAAATAATAAGGAAAAACAAGTCAAGGATGACGACGATAACAAACTGGATAATTGTAATAAAATATTACCCTTGTCCGAGAATAACTGAAGCAGAACCTACTACTAACTCTAACAATAAAGAGATATTGAAAGAAATCTTTCGTACAGTAATCGCAACTAAATCTAACCAATAAATGCTCAGAATGTTTAACATTAGAGTTATGAGCTTTTATCCAATGAAGATGAGTGCTTCAGCTAGTCTATTATTTACGGGCAAAACGTATCGCTCAGCTAGTATTGTATAAAGTCGGAAAACTTTTACAAAAGTATGAAACGAAAACACACACACACACATAAATATATATATATATGTGTGTGTGGGTGTGTGTGTGTGTGAACTGTTTTCCTAGGATTGGCTTGGATTAAATCATGCGCAAGATCGACCTTTGCTGAAAAGCAAGGTTCATTTTTATAATGATAAAGTTCAACTGCTTCTTCATACGTCATACTACAAATGGAGCGATTCACAAGGCAATAAAGATATCAGTTTTATTGATGTAAATTAAAACACAAAATCGGGAAAACAGTATTTCGAGCGGACTCTACAGCGGTATAATTGTGTATAAGACAGTTAAGCAACGGTAAAATCCACTTCCTGAGGGAAGACGTTATGTGATGTCTTACATGACGGCATTCTACAGTAAGTTGAACGTAGTAACGAGACTTTTAGTATGACTATTTACTAGTGTTATATGGTGTGGGTACACGAAGCGAACAGGCCGTGTTCTCCACTTTTTAATGGAGTAAAGTTTCAAAGCGAAACGCTCCCAAAAAGGCTAAACTGAATGAAAGAAATAATATAATGCCCCCTCCTCGGATACACTTGGACTTAAGCAGGTGATGTTCATACTAGTCGATGATACGTCTTCGATGAGCAGTCCGAAAATGGCTTTACATTTTGTAGAGTTGAGCTATGGTTGTGTTCAGTTCTAGGAGGTCCACTTTCTCAGGCTGTACCGTCTCTAGTTGAGAGATGATTTATTTATGATGGCGCTGCTCAAGCATTTTTTATAGGCCAGAGTGTACCCCCTACTACGCTGGCCTTTCAAAAGTTGACCGTACCTTGTGTCTAACCTCCTAAAGAGGAGGTAGATAAATACGCTAGTTTGATGTCTCACATGACGGCATTCCACAGTATTCATTTCAAAGAAATGCGTTGACCAAGAAAAATACATGCAATGATTAGTTTTTATTGAGTGATTTCAGAAAAGTTGTATTGGTAGGCGAACCGAATAAGCCACGTTCTATACTTTTTGACGGAGTAAAGTTATAAGCCGAAACGTTCAAACAAAGGCCAACATGAATTAAATCAGAAATACCATACTAATACCCACGGATACACGTGGGTCATCATTATCAATCTGACTTAGTTTCTTATACCTCGTATAAAAGATCCAATAACACTACGAACTTATTTAAGACTGCCGTGCCTTTCATTTCTTCTTGGCCTTTTGGCCAGGATCAAAGTGTGGTATCTGTTCCGATGGATACTACACCCTATAGACCGGTATCGTCTTGGCATTCGGGGTTTGATTTACGCCGGTCTATGGGTTTGTCCTGTGCAGTTCTAGGAGGTCCACTCTTCCAGGCTTTGCCTTCTCACCCTTTGAGAAGGGTTAGTTTATTGCTAATCGCCTGAGGCGCCCCTACCGGGGAATGCCGACGGGGCTGCCCAGGCATTTTTTTAGGGTCACAGGTGCTCTTCGTCTAGGGTGCTGACTTATCAGATCCCACTTTCCGACCTTGTGTCATATTTTACTGCTGTGGGAGGTAGATAAATACCTTGGTCGTATGGCGCAACGTATCACGTACTCTTCTGTGAATGAATAGTCACATGATTCAATACCTCAAAGATTGTGTTTTTATTTCAATTTTTTAAAACATTTAATCATTGAAAAAAGTTGATAGATTTACGTATGTTTTTCTAAGCTTCAGAGAATATGTCCATTTGCACATTGCCCGTAGACGCCATATTGGATATTCTTTCTCTGTGATCGTCTTAGTGGCTGTATGAATCGTTTGTAGATTGCATGGAATAATTAATGACCATAAATAACATAGAACATTTAAAATACTATGTTATTAAATCTACCAGCCATCACCGGCCAGGTTGTTGCTTTATAAGTTCCCATGACCTTTAATTATTATGTTCAATTTATTCCAGAACTCATATCGCTATCTTCATAAAGTTATGTATGCTTATCTAAATGAATAAATGCGAAAGTTTTTATTTATTTATCACTCCTTTTAATTTATCACTCCTATATCACTATCAAAACGGGTTACTGTTATTTTAATCAATAATACAACATAGGATTTTTAAATACTCTATATATAGTAGAGACGAACGATCTAAAAACAGTTATTTGAATGCCTAATTAGGGCATAACTATTTTTTCAACAGTTCATTAATGTTTGGTGTTATTCAGTTCTAATTTATTGTCCTATTTTGTCTGCAATAGTTTCGTCGATATTAACAATAATGAATTAAAGTAATTTATTTAAAAAAAATAAATAACTTACTAAATGTTTTCTTAAATTAAACTAACATCGCTCGCTAGCATTCTTACCGACAAGCATAAGCGAGAAGGGAAAGGGGAAGTGGCTTACTGTCTAGCTGTCTGTCTTGCTCTCTCTTTCCCTCCGTCTCTTCGGTTAACGATGCCGTACTATTTTTATTGCTTTTAAATTCAATGATTATTTTGATTCCGTAGACAAAACGTTTCGCATTTGTTTTTAAATGTTCCCTTCCGGCCTTTACAGAGACTGACGTGATTTTCAACAACTAAATTGCAAGTTAAAGAAAACAAACCCACATTCACATTCGATCGGGCGAATTGATTTCTACTTTCTTTTCTTTTGATTTCATTACGGTCTTATTTAAAAGGTAAATAAATTTATATGAAAATTACCAAAATGTTAATGTTTATCTATTTCTACGAATGAATGCAAAAGTTTTAGTCTTGTTTGCAAGAAACTTATGAATGAAATGTTTATTATTTAAAATTTTGGTTTCAAGTATTTCAAGTAGCGAACTTTGTGAAGCGATAGCAGGCTCAAAACCAGCTAATATGTTTATATATTTGTATCTACAGCATCCACTTCTAATCTAATTAACCGATCATTATGAAGTTTGGAACGCAGCTGCTAGGCGTAAGGGGTCCAAATGTGGGCTATATTTAGTTTAATTTAGTTTAATGCAACGGGGTAAAAAAGGATGGAACCCCTTCGTAAAATATCAAATACCTCCGATTTTTGTGAAATTTTAACAATAATTATTAGATATCAATTAATAAATACTCTCTAAATTTCAATTTCTTTGAAATATTTAAAAGGTTTTTTGGGAGGCATAATATGGGAATACCCTCCCATTTGAAAATTCAAATATATCAGATTTACTTTGAATTTGATCCATTATATCTGTATTTTAATCTTCGTAAGAGAGCATAAAAGTGGTGCAAAACTGTTTGGGGAATTAATTTTATCCATTCTGAGACGCGTATTCTTCTAGTTATAAATAAAACAAGATTATAATTTATATTTTTTCCTTTCTTCATACGAAAGTTCGGAACAATGAATTTTTTAAAACTAATATTTTCGTTCGTCTATTGAGCAAATCTGTATCAAATTTGGCATAAATACCCGTTGAGATGTCGGATGTAATAATATTAGCAATGCTACTAATAATGATTCAATGACACCTCAAAAAGCTAATCATCAGTAACTAGGCTAAAAATCGCTAAAACGTTTTGGTTGGCAAGTAATTTTGGCGGGAAGTTTTTTTTTCAAATATTATTGTTTGATTTTTATAAAATGTATCTAGAGTTGAACTCGACTTGCCGATTTCAAATCTCCCGCCCGTGTCCGTTACGCCGCTCATATAAGAAAGTATCAAATAAAGTATAAACAATAAAATATGAATGAGAAAGAAGAGCCGAGTAGTGATTATTAACACTTGAAATGTTGCGCGTTTCCAAAAAGAATGGCGCGCGATAGGCGTGTTTCGACGCGCGTACGACGGAAACGAAGTGGGCATTCCTTACTTTACCGAACGACTGAAACATGTCGACGATCGATCTGTTTAGACAGCGAGAAAAATCGATAGATTTAGCAAAAGAAGTTGAACGTCGAAGATGGGCGGCAAGAAACGCTCGACTTGTGAAATATTTTTAGTCGATACTGCATCTCATTGTAATGGCACCGATGCCTGCCGTCGTATACGGTAACGCTGTCGTGAAAACGAGGCTGGGCAAATTTGAAAAAAAAACATGTGGGATCTAAATGAAGTGAAATTGTATTGTCATATATATTTTCTATTGGAAGATAAGGAAATGAAGTCTACTAATTAGGTGTATGTGTAATGTTTTAGTTTTTTTATTGGTGGAGACATTACGAGTGAATGAAAAACAAAAACAGTTGTATTTTCTAAAGATTTGCCGAATGAGCTCAGTTAAAGGTTTATTAAAAAGAAGTTAATATTAAGTATGAGATCCGAGTATAACCCTAACCCTAACCCCATCCCTCCCAAGAATTATCTAATTTTACTGACATTTTCAGCCGTTCCTATTTATTTACTTCCTCACGAGGACAAACTTAGACATAAGGTCTATTTTTAATGTGGGGGAAATCCAGCCTCCAAATAGGAGGTACTCTGGATTTGGACAAAAATTAAAATTGCCCTAGTCTACACTGACCTTCACTGGCTGAGGACAGAATCGATACTACACTATGAATTATTTATTTAAAAAAATATAGAATATATTTGAACAAATTAGACACAAGACTATTACTCTTAACGAGATTCCTTCTGACCCATTCGTTCAAGCATTGTTTGCCATTTGTCCATCACTTCCACGTCAACAATACCACGTTCACTCTATGGGCTACCCTATTGAAATCGTCGGGAAATCTCAACTCCTGGGCGATCATTAGGTACTTTTGAACTTTCATGACCGGAACAATTTAATTTCAGTTAATTTGTTGGTTTTGTATAACCTATTCCTACGCTGTTACGTTATTTTCTTTTATGAGAAAGATTTTTTTTCGGCTGGGGGTACATTTGTCGATCAACACGCATCGCTGATCCCCCTCCCCCCCCCAAAAAAAAGATTCTACTTTTTTAGGCGATTACGTGTGAACACTCTAAAAAGCTTGACAGAAAGAAGAAAAACAAACAAACAAACAAAAACAGCAATTATTTTAGAATTTAGAGTAGGGGATCAGTTTCGTATATAGATTTAATATAAAATGATCTCCCGTTTCTGAGCTATTATAGCGTTTTAGGACAGTTAGCAATTTTTTTTACAACTAATGGCTGCCAATTAAGGTTAGGTTAAATATTAGGTTATAAGATCGTAACGAATATTTTGAAAAATAATTTATTGGCTAAAAATAATTTATTGGAATTTTTTAAAAATTAATTTATTGGGAAGAAAAAATGTTTTGAACGAAAAATTATTGGGAAAAGTGAAATGCAGCTATATCACTGCAAATTTGATTGAAAGTTTTTTTAATCATTTCGTCGCCACAGAAAGAGTTTAAAATATCGAATAAACAATAGACTTTATATGAGTAAGAGGAGACAATAAAAAACGGTGAATAAACGAAACGAAATTACCCTGGTCAAGAAATTTCAATAGCATCGATCATTTTACGTTAAACTTGTATAGCAAAGTACACCCTCAATCAAAATGTTACAAGTCAGTTTTGAACACATTTTGAAAAAAGAAATTAAATAACAAACATGTTAGAGGGAGAGGGTTGTATACATACGAAAAACAAGTGCATTTGTAATTGTAATGTGGTTGGCTTGGATAGTACAGTAATTAGCATAGTTGGATTAATCGCCTATAAGTAGTCGGTATACAATAATCCGGCACCCCTCTCAGAGTGTCTGATAAGTGAACGACGTATTTTGAACATTATTATAGTAATGTCTACGCTAATCTCAGCCATTTTTCTTTCCATCAGCGCAATTCATCTCGTCGGTTTGCTCCCGCACATTTATTTCTAAACTTGATTCACTTTCCTACGTCTTCTAATTCTTGTGGATACTTGTTTATTAGATAATCGCATCCCTCAAACAGAAAGTAGACAACTTACGACGATATATAAATATATATAGTGTTATTAAGCAGACACTGAGAACCGACAATTGTTTGTCATACTTGACAATTGCAATGGCTATGTTGCCTATTCTAATCAGATAATAAGTGAGAGATGTATTTCCTGCTAGAAAAGCATTTATTTCAAACTTGTATAGTTACAGATAGTCTATGTGTCCTATCTGATCTCCCCATCTCTTCTGAACATAATCTCTAAAAGCATTTATTTATGAAACTCAACTAGCAGCAAAATCCCACCCCTTTACTGTAGGGTACCCAGATGCCGGAAAACTTTCTACTCTAATAACTTCTTTCCTCGGGCCGATTTCTTCGTAATATCTTCTCTGCTCCCTGTTTCTACGACTGTACCAACGTGCAGACATTTAAAAGTAATGTGAACAAACATCTTTCTGCACAACTCCCTATTTAGAATGCCCTCTATAAAGCTGGTCCCTAATCACAGTAGCCCCTGCATCTTAGTGCCAATATGCATTGTTTGGGGTGGATAAAAATTATAAAAAAATCAGAATTGCACAAATAAACTAACATTTTTCTCCATCTCTATTGAACATTAGTCAAGCATAATAATAGTAAACAAGCGATGACTATGAAGGTATAACATTAGAATATTTGATATTCTATTGTATCGTTTGTGTAGCGACGTACGTGTTGGGTATCTTGTATTATCATGGGTACCAAGAGGGTGGAATATAATGGAAAGAAGACAATTATGAAGAAACGGTAATAATAAAGAGACAAATATACCATACATTTATTTCTCACAGAAAATGTTTGTCAAAGACAACGTAAAAGGGACATAATAGAACATAATACATAAAAGCGGCAACAATTATTGACGTAATTACTAACGTAAGAGTCAATGTTAAAAGTCCTTGCACGCAATACTCAATCGAAATAAGCATGCATTGCCAAGATAAACACATAATAGAGAATACATAGGTATGTAAAGTAAATACGACTTAAATTTATTGCTTGGATAATGACTCTGTGAGGCCAGACGTATGTGTGGGAGATCGTTTGGTTTGGCTTGCGCGATTTAGTGCGGGTGAACCCGTACAACCGAGTGAAAAATAGCGCTTTTCTCACAGTCGGAGCTCACAGGCGTTGACAGGGCCACCACGTTGACAAGACCTCAGGTCAAGAGTCAAGGTGCACCTGCGCATAGGGCTTCTGTGACGTCACGAGCTTTTGTGTGGGAAACGGAGTTTTGCCAGTCTGGGTTTTGGTCTCTCCCTCAACGTTAGTGAAACATCTCCAGCGGCGACGGTAGACTGACGCCTGAAATAAAACAAAATCAAAGTAAAAGATTGTTGCCTCGTGAATTTTGTTGGGAAGGTTTTTGTTGTAGACACAGCGGACGGCGATGTTCACGGCAGTACAGAAACGAAGAAAGAAACTCAACCACTAGACGACACTCCTCTACGCAACGAAGAAGTAAAGGCACGAGAAATTAAAGAGAATGCAACAGTATTGCTTGGGAATGATTCTCGATACAAATGCTACTACCAGTAGAAAATACCATGCTGAAATTGCTAGCTGTCTTGGAGTCTCGTCTTAACTGCCAATAAGTTCTTACGAAACAGCGTCAAAACCATGTAAAAATGTAGAGTTGGGCCGGACAAATTCGACCAGATCGAGCCCACAGCCAAGAAAGAGGTCAATCCTCGATTTCGAATCCATCACTACATATGTACGAATCCTTTTAGTACTTCATTATTTAACAGTTACATTTTTGTTGTCAGTGCGTTTCAGGGAATATAATTTGAATATGGTTCAACGTACGTAACTCCTGAATATAACTCCTGAATATAGTGTGCAACAGTAGAATATCAAATATAGATTTAAATAAGTGATGTTACGGTAGACGTCCGTGGATGCGTTAGAGAGTGCATTGTTAATGTTTACTGGCGGTGAATAAAGTGCAAGATTATCAGTTAGTAGAGCTTTCAGTAACTAATACAAGTTTTGTTTTCATAAACAAATGATTATTAATAGCGGAAGTGATCATCTCAGAATGGGTTAATAAAGCTAAAAGCAGTCTCTATTTCTGTTAGATAGAACAGACCCCATCTAGAGATAAATAGTATTTTATATTAAAAGGGGAGTAACCCTTTGTTATCTACCTTGATCGAAACAGCATTTTGAGGAAGCAGAGTGATCTGTCCTTACATTCATCAATGGGGAAAAAAACATTTTCAATGTACGTTCGCTTAGCGACTACAATTAAATAGTTCTCATTTCATTGTAATTTCTTTGCAATTGTATTTATCTAATAAATAATAATTATTGTTGATCTACACAGAATTTTTTCATCCAAATTATTTCTTAATATTTGTGTCTTACCACTCACAAAAGACCACTTTATTTCAGTTCCCATCTCCGAGAGAACGAGCAACGGGAAACTTATGTAATATCTATGTAACTCTGCAGCATACTGTATGTAATACAATTGTATTTGTAAAAAGAACATGAATCTGCTCACGAACATGAAATTTGCAGAGCAAAAGTATTGGTGTTGTCTTTTTTAACTGCTACGATTACAGCCTTTAACGACAATGAAAAAGAAGAGCAAGAGAGCGAAAGAAAGTTCAAATCTACACCCTGTTACGGCCATTGTTGCCACTGCAACATAGAGAAGTTACAACTAATTGAGTTGTCTACTTATGACGTGTCAATGAGACGTCATCTGTTTACGTGACGATTCGCTGTCCAGATAATCTACAGGAGACAAAGAATCAGTCGACCGTAGTGCTACACTTGTGGCAAACATAGACAAAGCCTTGGACTCTTTAATAAATTCAATGGGAACATCGAAAATTACTTTAAAATAATCAAAAACATATTACTATGGTGAAATCCGTGAAAAATTGTAGTCACACGATTACAATTATGTGTTCAAAAAAGTGTAAGAAATAAAGATGTATGTAAATCTTCTTTAGCCGGAATAAAGTCAGCATTACGGTCCAAATTTCAAAAGTAACTCTGCTCATACAACACTGTGACAATACTGACAAAATTACCAACGCCAACACTTTCTCTCAGCTGTCAAAAATCACACTGCCCGATTACATTTAATCCGTTCTTTAAAAATCGGTTGGCCTCTACACATACAAATCGGTTGCCCACGCATGCAAATTAGTTAGAACTATACAAATCCACAATTATGAGCTTGAGTCTTTTCTCCATGTGACACGCTTTGACGTTGGTAAGTTTATATCTCTATGGTAACAAAAGTTTTAAGTTTGCAGAATCAAACACTCATCATGGTATGTACAAATGATTAAAATTTACTCAAATGTTGGAAATTTGTATAATTGTATGTCATATACCTATAGTTTAAATTTCTCTATGGACTTCATTTAAAGGAAAAAAGATAAATATATAGAACTAGTTCCCATGTTACCCACGCCGATGCATAGTTTATATGTTACTAATCTAATAAGAATAGGCCCTGTAGATCTGATGTTATAATGCGGGTATACATGATATAGTCGCCCCTCAATCATCAAGATTAAAGTCCGAATTATCAGACAACCTCCACACGGAAATCTTTTTAAGTGGATCGCTCCTTGTAAAAAACAAGATCCACTCTATCTACCAGGCAAATGATGACTGTGCATGTGCACAATATGTGTCACGTAGCAGATTTTATGTCAGAGACTTTCACCGAGACTTCAGAGTCTAGTTTAAATTATTATTTTACCCACGGCTGAAGTGGGGCAGAGATGGATTCATACCTTTACCAAGGGTATTAGAAATGTAATAAAAGTACAGAATAGTTAACACTCTAGAACTTTTCAACAAATAAAACAACAACAACAATACGTATAGTTTTAACGTGTGGAAACGATTTGTGAGATTTTTACAGTTTAAAAAATCTTACAACTCTTTTCTACATTAAAAAATGGCAGTTTCCGCCATATGTTTTTCTTTTGGTTTACGAGTTCTTGAATGTTTTTTTCTGTAAGTTTTACATTTATAAATATAACCACGCGTTAAAATAAACTGCGTTTAGTAGAGAATTTCATTCTAATGCGCTTTACATACATTATGTGCTGGGTTTTATTTTAGATCTAGAGTGTTTATTATTCTGGGCTTTTACCAGAAATGTCAACAGGACATACTGAGTAAACAATACACCGGTAAACACCACTTCCGTCGGTCACGTGCGGCCTTTCAAACCCCCAACTACCAAGTTTCAAAATTCAACTTGAAAATTTTGGTCACGAAATTTTTCTTATGAAATCCAAAAAATGTTCTCAAGATTTACATATAGGAAATTTCTTGACCTTGATCCTTCCTGTCAGTCTAAACTCACGGGTGAATCTAAAAATCAAACATATCCTCGTTTTAAAACAGTTGCATAATCACGTTGTGACATCGGTTCTCGTTAGATCACCGAAGGTAAGTAACGTTAAGCTTGGCCATTACTAAACGGGTGACCATTTGGCAATATTAGGCGAAACCTTCCTGCTAAAAAATATCTTAGCAAAAAAAAGTACTTTAGTATAATTTGTTAATCCACATGTGAAAATATACATTATTTTATCTCACACCTTATGTATTAAGCATATATTCCAAACATATCCATCATTAGAACGAAAAATAAAGACTAAGTACATTTAACACATTTATTTACAATTGACATTTATGTTAGACAGCAACATGCATCATACAAAACAACGAAACATTAATCTTTACTCTCAATTTAAGATAGAACACATCAATATGCTGGGAACCCTGATATGTTTCATGCTATCGAAGCCTCATGGCAGATGTCCGACGGCGGTGAATTCACAATGATCTCTGACCCTTTCGGACACAATTAAGCGAAAACAACTCAACTTTGCCCAGGACCGGGGCACTGCCAAAATCGGTTCCCTGCACACACATATGTTGCCGTTTACACAACGGAACAATCCACCCTCTGGGTGGAAATTCTGTTCTCAGTAATGTGGCGGAGCTCTCTGAGAGAAGATGAAATTCTTTTTCTTTTCATCAAATGAATGAGAATCGAACGTCATAGTTTAACGTTGAGAATATTATCGAAAATTAAAGAAAGTTAGTTCTCGTCGAAATTAAAATAACAACACTTTTTTACATGACAGATATTGTCTCTAATGAAGAAAAACACTTTTGGGTCAAATTAAAAAAAATAATTATTGTCGATTTTCTTTACGATGTTCAATCAAACAATCGTGAAGCTTCAAGCAGAAAAAAACTGTACTTTGAAGTGAATCTATTTTTGTATCTAATTGCTCAGCGTCACATTAACTATAATTTAAAATCCTGGCTCGCCAAAATTACCAACCAAAGACTGAAATTGCTATAATTATCTTTTTACTTTTAATGCCCAGATTAATTTGGAAACAGAGTGAAAATATTTCTTGAAGATGCCCCAACTTTCACATTGTCTATTTTCCACACATGTTATACGGAGTGTCAAGAAAATCGATGACATAACTTCGGATTATATTCTATATGGTAGAGCAGCCTCTTTTGTGTGTGTGTGTGTGTATGTGTGTGTGTGTGTGGCGGGGGAGCTTTTGTAATACGATTCCATTCCTAGTCTATTTGCGTGTGTGTGCGGTGCTTTTGTAATAAGATTCTTAGTCTATTTGTGTGTGCGGCTTTTGTAATAGGATTCCATTTCTAGTCTATTTGTGTGTGCGGCTTTTGTAATTGGATTCCATTTCTAGCCTATTTGCGTGTGGGGCTTCTGTAATAGGAATCCATTTCTAGTCTATTTGCGTGTGGGATCTTTGTAATAGGATGCCATTTCTAGTCTATTTGCGTGTAGGGCTTTTGTAATAGGATTCCATTTCTAGTCTATTTGTGTGTGCGGCTTTTGTAATAGGATTCTATTTCTAGTCTATTCGTGTGTGCGGCTTTTTTAATAGAGTACCATTTCTCGTCTATTTGTGTGCGGCTTTTGTAATAGGATTCTATTTCTAGTCTATATGCGTGTGGGGCTTTTGTAATAGGATGCAATTTCTAGTCTATTTGTGTGTAGGGCTTTTGTAATAGGATTCAATTTCAAGTATATTTGCGTGTGGGGGCTTTTGGAATAATATTCCATTTCTCGTCTATTTGCATGTGGGGTTTTTGTAATAAGATTCCATTTCTGGTCTATTTGTGTGTGGGGCTTTTGTAATAGGATTTAATTTCTAGTCTATATGCGTGTGCGGCTTTTGTAATAAGATTCCATTTCTAGTCTATTTGTGTGTTCGGCTTTTGTAATAGGATTCTTTTTCTAGTCTATTTGTGTGTGCGGCTTTTGTAATAGGATTCCATTTCTAGTCTATATGCGTGTGGGGCTTTTGTAATATGATTCCATTTCTAGTCTCTTTGCGTGTGGGGCTTTTGTAATAGGATTCCATTTCTAGTCTATTTGCGTGTGCGGCTTTTGTAATAGGATTCCATTTCTAGTCTTTTTGCGTGTGGGGCTTTTGTAATAGGATTCCATTTCTAGTCTATTTGCGTGTGGGGCTTTTGTAATAGGATTCCATTTCTAGTCTATTTGTGTGTAGGGCTTTTGTAATAGGATTCCATTTCTAGTCTATTGGCGTGTGCGGCTTTTGTAATAGGATTCTATTTCTAGTCTATTTGTGTGTAGGGCTTTTGTAATAGGATTCTATTTCTAGTCTATTTGCATGTGGGGGCTTTTGGAATAATATTCCATTTCTCGTCTATTTGCGTGTGGGGCTTTTGTAATAAGATTCCATTTCTAGTTAATTTGCGAGTGGGGCTTTTGTACTAGGATTCCATTTCTAGTCTATTTATGTGTGCCACTTTTGTAATAGGATGCAATTTCTAGTCTATTTACGTGTGCGTCTTTGGTAATAAGATTCCATTTCTAGTCTATTTGTGTGGGGGGCTTTTGTAATAGGATTCCAGTTCTAGTCTATTTGCGTGTGGGGCTTTTGTAATATGGTTCTATTTCTAGTCTATTTGTGTGTACGGCTTTTGCAATAGGAATCCATTTCTAGTCTATTTGCGTGTGCGGCTTTTGTAATAGGATTCCATTTCTAGTCTATTTGTGTGTGCGGCTTTTGTAATCGGATTCAATTCTAGTCTATTTGTGTGTGGGGCTTTTGTAATAGGATTCCATTTCTAGTCTATTTGCCTGTTCGGCTTTTGTAATAGGATTCTATTTCTAGTCTCTTTGCGTGTGGGGCTTTTGTAATAGGATTCCATTTCTAGTCTATTTGTGTGTGCGGCTTTTGTAATAGGATTCAATTTCTAGTCTATTTGTGTGTGCGGCTTTTGTAATAGGATTCCATTTCTAGTCTATTTGCGTGTGGGGCTTTTGTAATAGGATTCAATTTCTAGTCTCTTTGCGTGTGGGGCTTTTGTAATAGGATTCCATTTCTAGTCTATTTGCGTGTGGGACTTTTGTAATAGGATTCCATTTCTAGTCTATTTGCGTGTAGGGGCTTTTGGAATAATATTCCATTTCTCGTCTATTTGCATGTGGGGCTTTTGTAATATGGTTCCATTTCTAGTCTATTTGTGTGTACGGCTTTTGCAATAGGAATCCATTTCTAGTCTATTTGCGTGTGCGGCTTTTGTAATAGGATTCCATTTCTAGTCTATTTGTGTGTGCGGCTTTTGTAATCGGATTCAATTCTAGTCTATTTGTGTGTGGGGCTTTTGTAATATGGTTCCATTTCTAGTCTATATGCGTGTGCGGCTTTTGTAATAGGATTCCATTTCTAGTCTATTTGTGTGTTCGGCTTTTGTAATAGGATTCTTTTTCTAGTCTATTTGTGTGTGCGGCTTTTGTAATAGGATTCCATTTCTAGTCTATATGCGTGTGGGGCTTTTGTAATATGATTCCATTTCTAGTCTCTTTGCGTGGGGGGCTTTTGTAATAGGATTCTATTTCTAGTCTATTTGTGTGTGCGGCTTTTGTAATAGGATTCAATTTCTAGTCTATTTGTGTGTGCGGCTTTTGTAATAGGATTCCATTTCTAGTCTATTTGCGTGTGGGGCTTTTGTAATAGGATTCAATTTCTAGTCTCTTTGCGTGTGGGGCTTTTGTAATAGGATTCCATTTCTAGTCTATTTGCGTGTGGGACTTTTGTAATAGGATTCCATTTCTAGTCTATTTGCGTGTAGGGGCTTTTGGAATAATATTCCATTTCTCGTCTATTTGCATGTGGGGCTTTTGTAATAAGATTCAATTTCTAGTCTATTTGCGTGTGGGGCTTTTGTAACTGAATTCCAGTTCTAGTCTATTTGCGTGTGCGGCTTTTGTAATAGGATTCCATTTCTAGTCTTTTTGCGTGTGGGGCTTTTGTAATAGGATTCCATTTCTAGTCTATTTGCCTGTTCGGCTTTTGTAATAGGATTCTATTTCTAGTCTCTTTGCGTGTGGGGCTTTTGTAATAGGATTCCATTTCTAGTCTATTTGTGTGTGCGGCTTTTGTAATAGGATTCAATTTCTAGTCTATTTGTGTGTGCGGCTTTTGTAATAGGATTCCATTTCTAGTCTATTTGCGTGTGGGGCTTTTGTAATAGGATTCCATTTCTAGTCTCTTTGCGTGTGGGGCTTTTGTAATAGGATTCCATTTCTAGTCTATTTGCGTGTGGGGCTTTTGTAATATGGTTCTATTTCTAGTCTATTTGTGTGTACGGCTTTTGCAATAGGAATCCATTTCTAATCTATTTGCGTGTGCGGCTTTTGTAATAGGATTCCATTTCTAGTCTATTTGTGTGTGCGGCTTTTGTAATCGGATTCAATTCTAGTCTATTTGTGTTGGGGCTTTTGTAATATGGTTCCATTTCTAGTCTATTTGTGTGTACGGCTTTAGCAATAGGAATCCATTTCTAGTCTATTTGCGTGTGGGGATTTTGTAATAGGATTCCATTTCTAGTCTATTTGTGTGTGCGGGCTTTGTACTAGGATTCCATTTCTAGTCTATTTGTGTGTGCCACTTTTTTAATAGGATGCAATTTCTAGTCTATTTACGTGTGCGGCTTTTGTAATAAGATTCTATTTCTAGTCCATTTGTGTGTGCGGCTTTTGTAATAGGATTCAATTTCTAGTCTATTTGTGTGTGCGGCTTTTGTAATAGGATTCCATTTCTAGTCTATTTGCGTGTGTGGCTTTTGTAATAGGATTCCATTTCTAGTCTATTTGTGTGTGCGGCTTTTTTAATAGGATGCCATTTCTAGTCTATTGGCGTGCGGAACTTCTGTAATAGAATTCCATTTCTAGTCTATTTGCGTGGGGGACTTTTGTAATAGGATACCATTTCTAGTCTATTTGTGTGTGCGGCTTTTTCAATAGGATACCATTTCTAGTCTATTGGCGTGTGGGACTTTTGTAATAGGATTCCATTTCTAGACTATTTTCATGTTGGACTTTTGTAATAGGATTCCATTTCTAGTGTGTTTGTGTGTGGGGCTTTTGTAATAGGATTCCATTTCTAGTCTATTTGTGTGTGCGGCTTTTGTAATAGGATTCAATTTCTAGTCTATTTGTGTGTGCGGCTTTTGTAATAGGATTCCATTTCTAGTCTATTTGCGTGTAGGGGCTTTTGGAATAATATTCCATTTCTCGTCTATTTGCATGTGGGGCTTTTGTAATAAGATTCCATTTCTAGTCTATTTGCGTGTGGGGCTTTTGTAACTGAATTCCAGTTCTAGTCTATTTGCGTGTGCGGCTTTTGTAATAAGATTCCATTTCTAGTCTTTTTGCGTGTGGGGCTTTTGTAATAGGATTCCATTTCTAGTCTATTTGCCTGTTCGGCTTTTGTAATAGGATTCTATTTCTAGTCTCTTTGCGTGTGGGGCTTTTGTAATAGGATTCCATTTCTAGTCTATTTGTGTGTGCGGCTTTTGTAATAGGATTCAATTTCTAGTCTATTTGTGTGTGCGGCTTTTGTAATAGGATTCCATTTCTAGTCTATTTGCGTGTGGGGCTTTTGTAATAGGATTCCATTTCTAGTCTCTTTGCGTGTGGGGCTTTTGTAATAGGATTCCATTTCTAGTCTATTTGCGTGTGGGACTTTTGTAATAGGATTCCATTTCTAGTCTATTTGCGTGTAGGGGCTTTTGGAATAATATTCCATTTCTCGTCTATTTGCATGTGGGGCTTTTGTAATAAGATTCCATTTCTAGTCTATTTGCGTGTGAGGCTTTTGTAACTGTATTCCAGTTCTAGTCTATTTGCGTGTACGGCTTTTGTAATAGGATTCCATTTCTAGTCTTTTTGCGTGTGGGGCTTTTGTAATAGGATTCCATTTCTAGTCTATTTGCCTGTTCGGCTTTTGTAATAGGATTCTATTTTTAGTCTCTTTGCGTGTGGGGCTTTTGTAATAGGATTCCATTTCTAGTCTATTTGTGTGTGCGGCTTTTGTAATAGGATTCAATTTCTAGTCTATTTGTGTGTGCGGCTTTTGTAATAGGATTCCATTTCTAGTCTATTTGCGTGTGGGGCTTTTGTAATAGGATTCCATTTCTAGTCTCTTTGCGTGTGGGGCTTTTGTAATAGGATTCCATTTCTAGTCTATTTGCGTGTGGGACTTTTGTAATAGGATTCCATTTCTAGTCTATTTGCGTGTAGGGGCTTTTGGAATAATATTCCATTTCTCGTCTATTTGCATGTGGGGCTTTTGTAATAAGATTCCATTTCTAGTCTATTTGCGTGTGGGGCTTTCGTAACTGAATTCCAGTTCTAGTCTATTTGCGTGTGCGGCTTTTGTAATAGGATTCCATTTCCAGTCTTTTTGCGTGTGGGGCTTTTGTAATAGGATTCCATTTCTAGTCTATTTGCGTGTGGGGCTTTTGTAATAGGATTCCATTTCTAGTCTATTTGTGTGTAGGGCTTTTGTAATAGGATTCCATTTCTAGTCTATTGGCGTGTGCGGCTTTTGTAATAGGATTCTATTTCTAGTCTATTTGTGTGTAGGGCTTTTGTAATAGGATTCAATTTCTAGTATATTTGCGTGTGGGGGCTTTTGGAATAATATTCCATTTCTCGTCTATTTGCATGTGGGGCTTTTGTAATAAGATTCCATTTCTAGTTAATTTGCGAGTGGGGCTTTTGTACTAGGATTCCATTTCTAGTCTATTTATGTGTGCCACTTTTGTAATAGGATGCAATTTCTAGTCTATTTACGTGTGCGGCTTTGGTAATAAGATTACATTTCTAGTCCATTAGTGTGGGGGGCTTTTGTAATAGGGTTCCAGTTCTAGTCTATTTGCGTGTGGGGCTTTTGTAATATGGTTCTATTTCTAGTCTATTTGTGTGTACGGCTTTTGCAATAGGAATCCATTTCTAATCTATTTGCGTGTGCGGCTTTTGTAATAGGATTCCATTTCTAGTCTATTTGTGTGTGCGGCTTTTGTAATCGGATTCAATTCTAGTCTATTTGTGTTGGGGCTTTTGTAATATGGTTCCATTTCTAGTCTATTTGTGTGTACAGCTTTAGCAATAGGAATCCATTTCTAGTCTCTTTGCGTGTGGGGCTTTTGTAATAGGATTCCATTTCTAGTCTATTTGTGTGTGCGGGCTTTGTACTAGGATTCCATTTCTAGTCTATTTGTGTGTGCCACTTTTTTAATAGGATGCAATTTCTAGTCTATTTACGTGTGCGGCTTTTGTAATAAGATTCTATTTCTAGTCCATTTGTGTGTGCGGCTTTTGTAATAGGATTCAATTTCTAGTCTATTTGTGTGTGCGGCTTTTGTAATAGGATTCCATTTCTAGTCTATTTGCGTGTGTGGCTTTTGTAATAGGATTCCATTTCTAGTCTATTTGTGTGTGCGGCTTTTTTAATAGGATGCCATTTCTAGTCTATTGGCGTGCGGAACTTCTGTAATAGAATTCCATTTCTAGTCTATTTGCGTGGGGGACTTTTGTAATAGGATACCATTTCTAGTCTATTTGTGTGTGCGGCTTTTTTAATAGGATACCATTTCTAGTCTATTGGCGTGTGGGACTTTTGTAATAGGATTCCATTTCTAGACTATTTTCATGTTGGACTTTTGTAATAGGATTCCATTTCTAGTGTGTTTGTGTGTGGGGCTTTTGTAATAGGATTCCATTTCTAGTCTATTTGTGTGTGCGGCTTTTGTAATAGGATTCAATTTCTAGTCTATTTGTGTGTGCGGCTTTTGTAATAGGATTCCATTTCTAGTCTATTTGCGTGTAGGGGCTTTTGGAATAATATTCCATTTCTCGTCTATTTGCATGTGGGGCTTTTGTAATAAGATTCCATTTCTAGTCTATTTGCGTGTGGGGCTTTTGTAACTGAATTCCAGTTCTAGTCTATTTGCGTGTGCGGCTTTTGTAATAGGATTCCATTTCTAGTCTTTTTGCGTGTGGGGCTTTTGTAATAGGATTCCATTTCTAGTCTATTTGCCTGTTCGGCTTTTGTAATAGGATTCTATTTCTAGTCTCTTTGCGTGTGGGGCTTTTGTAATAGGATTCCATTTCTAGTCTATTTGTGTGTGCGGCTTTTGTAATAGGATTCAATTTCTAGTCTATTTGTGTGTGCGGCTTTTGTAATAGGATTCCATTTCTAGTCTATTTGCGTGTGGGGCTTTTGTAATAGGATTCCATTTCTAGTCTCTTTGCGTGTGGGGCTTTTGTAATAGGATTCCATTTCTAGTCTATTTGCGTGTGGGACTTTTGTAATAGGATTCCATTTCTAGTCTATTTGCGTGTTGGGGCTTTTGGAATAATATTCCATTTCTCGTCTATTTGCATGTGGGGCTTTTGTAATAAGATTCCATTTCTAGTCTATTTGCGTGTGGGGCTTTTGTAACTGAATTCCAGTACTAATCTATTTGCGTGTGCGGCTTTTGTAATAGGATTCCATTTCTAGTCTTTTTGCGTGTGGGGCTTTTGTAATAGGATTCCATTTCTAGTCTATTTGCGTGTGGGGCTTTTGTAATAGGATTCCATTTCTAGTCTATTTGTGTGTAGGGCTTTTGTAATAGGATTCCATTTCTAGTCTATTGGCGTGTGCGGCTTTTGTAATAGGATTCTATTTCTAGTCTATTTGTGTGTAGGGCTTTTGTAATAGGATTCAATTTCTAGTATATTTGCGTGTGGGGGCTTTTGGAATAATATTCCATTTCTCGTCTATTTGCATGTGGGGCTTTTGTAATAAGATTCCATTTCTAGTTAATTTGCGAGTGGGGCTTTTGTACTAGGATTCCATTTCTAGTCTATTTATGTGTGCCACTTTTGTAATAGGATGCAATTTCTAGTCTATTTACGTGTGCGGCTTTGGTAATAAGATTACATTTCTAGTCCATTTGTGTGGGGGGCTTTTGTAATAGGATTCCAGTTCTAGTCTATTTGCGTGTGGGGCTTTTGTAATATGGTTCTATTTCTAGTCTATTTGTGTGTACGGCTTTTGCAATAGGAATCCATTTCTAGTCTATTTGCGTGTGCGGCTTTTGTAATAGGATTCCATTTCTAGTCTATTTGTGTGTGCGGCTTTTGTAATCGGATTCAATTCTAGTCTATTTGTGTTGGGGCTTTTGTAATATGGTTCCATTTCTAGTCTATTTGTGTGTACGGCTTTAGCAATAGGAATCCATTTCTAGTCTATTTGCGTGTGGGGATTTTGTAATAGGATTCCATTTCTAGTCTATTTGCGTGTGGGACTTTTTTAATAGGATGCAATTTCTAGTCTATTTACGTGTGCGGCTTTTGTAATAAGATTCTATTTCTAGTCCATTTGTGTGTGCGGCTTTTGTAATAGGATTCAATTTCTAGTCTATTTGTGTGTGCGGCTTTTGTAATAGGATTCCATTTCTAGTCTATTTGCGTGTGTGGCTTTTGTAATAGGAATCCATTTCTAGTCTATTTGTGTGTGCGGCTTTTTTAATAGGATGCCATTTCTAGTCTATTGGCGTGCGGAACTTCTGTAATAGAATTCCATTTCTAGTCTATTTGCGTGGGGGACTTTTGTAATAGGATTCCATTTCTAGTCTATTTGTGTGTGCGGCTTTTTTAATAGGATACCATTTCTAGTCTATTGGCGTGTGGGACTTTTGTAATAGGATTCCATTTCTAGACTATTTTCATGTTGGACTTTTGTAATAGGATTCCATTTCTAGTGTGTTTGTGTGTGGGGCTTTTGTAATAGGATTCCATTTCTAGTCTATTTGTGTGTGCGGCTTTTGTAATAGGATTCCATTTCTAGTCTATTTGTGTGTGCGGCTTTTGTAATAGAATACTATTTCTAGTCTATTTGCGTGATCGGCTTTTGTAATAGGATTCCATTTCTAGTCTAATTTCGTTTGTGATCAATGTCTTCCTCTGTGTTGTCTTTGGTTTCTGCTGATCATATTGATTTACCTGCATTTGGTATATTATATTTTGTTATCTGAAATAAGGAGGGTCAACATTCGCAGAATTCCGAGTGGGTCTCCTAGGTTAGCTATCAAGGAAACCCATGCTGATCATGACGGTCAGATCGTTTTTCTAAGCTCCACGGCTTTTATATTTGTTTCTTGACAATTTCATGGTTTTGTTGGTGTATGTGGCAACACCAGGCTCAAGCTTATTTCATCTGTGATCATGTTACAGGGATAGTTTTTTTTTATCTATCTCATATGTAAAAATAACAGTGCACTATCACACACATTGTATGTGTTGGATGTTTACAATGAAGAACATTGAACAACATTTGTTTAAATGACGTATGACCTGGAAATTAAGGATGTCCAGACCTATGTTTATGGGTCATTCTTATCATCATATACACATATAGAACATAATCCTGAAGTTGTACAATAGATTTTTCAAAAGGCCTGTTATAGTGATGGGAGAGATATTCAAAATGTGCTGATTGATTGAGCAGGATCACGTGTTAGGAGAGATATGGCATATTTGAAATAGTTGTAGTTAAATTAATCAGTTGGGTATAAAGATGCTTTCTTCATGATCAGCCGGATGAGGGAAATTTTAGTGAAACGTTGCTCCTAGCAATATCTGCAACGAACCACCTTGATTAAGAATTTGGTTCACATGATGAATAAATTGACACTGTGAACATTTAACGTGTCCGTGAATATAAAAATTCACTCAAGTCATATCCCAGTTACGAAGAGTTAATACCGAACAAGATGGTGACTGGGTTCACCACGTGGATTTCAGAAAAAGCAACTAGGCGTTCACAATAGAGAATCTAATACAAATACAATGTATGTAAACGGCTTAAGGTATTAGCCACAAGACAAAATAGCCGTCTACGCCAGGTGAAGGGGTTATACGTTTATAAGGTATTAACCTATGGGTTTAGTGAAAAGAAAGTGTGCTAATAATAAGTCTAATCGCAAGTCCGTGTTCAAATGTTTAAAGTGGCAAAGCAGTCGTAAAATGTGTATATGCATGCCAACAATAAATTCAATCGCAAGTCCAAATGGCAAAGCGGTTGTAAACTATGCAGCAGGTAAACAACATACAAAATAAACGCGATAAAATAAACACATGCTCGCCTACCAAATTCCAAAACTAAAATCGACTCCGTTAATAAAAAAACAACGGTTTTTATTAACTAGCGAATATTTTGATTGACCAGTTAATCAGAATGAAACGAAAATTATCACAGTTCTTCTGATCCTTAAAGTGTCAGGAATTTGTGTTAACAATGTTCGTTTTCTTTCGGTAGACGAGGCACAAAACACAAACTCTTTTTCGGGATTAGTGATTTTCATCACAAAGAAATCTCTAAACAATTGACGAAATCGTTACATGGTGTTTTCCTTCTGTAAATCGATGTTTTCTGTTCAACACTAGGAAATCCTTTCCAGTCGACCACAGGGACCGCGTTCCTCTTCATCCATAAAATTTCTATAATTTACTATCAATATGTTGTGCTAATGTGGACTCAATAGCTTATAAATAACATAAAACAGCGGAATACCATCTACTCTACTAACTTCAGAGTCGACTACAGCAGCGAAACAGACGACTGTTTTTTCTAGAAGAATCAACAATGTTCGAAGATTCGTCTTCGAGTGAAGATTTAATCGGTGCCACGACGACCTGTGCAGAAACCACACTGGATAGATCTCGTTCTGGAGTCGCATTCTCAGAGGAATATAGGCGACCATTACAGCAGATACCGCTGCAGCAGTGTCTATTGCCTTTCTGAATAAACGGTGTGGCATCGTTCCAGTATAAATTGTTCAGCCTTCGCAAAGCATGCTACTACTTGACACAATCTCGCATACGCATGCGCTGTGAGGTTTCGGAACTCTTCGAAAGACGGTCTGGCGATCGGCAAGAGTGTGTTCTTTCGTCAACACTTTTCAATTACGCCATTTACTGAGTCACATCGAATAGCTTAAAAGAGTTCCCCAGTGTCATTGTTAGTCGCAACTTGTTTGTCAATGACTTAGATTACGCAGATGATATTGCGCTACACAGTGAAACATTTGCTGACATCCAGCCTGCTATTAATGAGCTCCAACGTATTGCATTAATTGGTATGAAAATAAATGGCTCGAAGACAAAACTACTCGCTGTCGGCTTTGCCTCAACATACAAAACACCCATCGGCCTCAATGGTGATGGTCTTGAAGACGTTGAGGGTTTCAAATACCTTAGCACCATTAGCAAAATCACAGGTCAAAGTGAAGCTGACATCAAAGCGCGAATTAAATTTGCACATCATGCCTTCTGCCGACTCAATTCCCAGCTCTGGTCAAGATCTAAGATAAGGCGCAGCACCAAAGTAAAGATTTACCAAGCGTTGGTGTGAACTATCCCCCTTTACGCCAGCGAGTCCTGGTCAGTGAAGGTGGAAAACGTTAAGCGGTTGGAAACTTTCGAGCACAACTGTCCGCGTCGCATCCTCCGTGTATGATGGCAGAACTTCGTCTCAAACAACTCAGTACGTTTCAGCTGCAAAATTAACTCCCTCCAAGAAGTTATCTTTACGAGACATATGCGGTGACTAGGTCATACTCTCCGCCGTCAATGTGGAGAGTTCTTCTACGATGCAATTGCTCAAGATCCTCTACAGGGTTGGTAAAAGCGATGTGGTGAACAACGAAAAACCTGGCTAATGACGGTTGAAGCTAACCTGGAATCCAACCTAGATCCTCGTGTTTGTGAAGTTCGTCGTTAGAACAGCGAGTAGCTAGGGATTACCCAATCGTTGACTTCAAATCGTCAAGCTAGGTCGACCTTCGTGAGGGATGCAGTGGCGAGGATGGATGAAGCCGGCTCAACCCACCATGGGGAGGGGGGCGTGAATGCGGTTTTAAGTACAAGTAAACAAAATCAAAGAGAACATACTACCAAATATGAGATAACATACACCCTTTACTACTTCCCGTTATTTCTGTTCAAGGTGTTTATCGACAATTTATTTTATTTACATTATATTTATTAGCAAAAATATCCTCCCTCCGGTCGCTAGTATATATAATGTAAGTGTTGAGTTTGATAATGCAGAGCTGATTGTGACAGTTTCTTGTTGACGTATGCTACCCCCTTCCAAATGAGGAGGTAATTCCTTGGAGCATGGTCTCATGACAACAGAACGTATACATTACCCAATAAATGAGGAGGTAATGCGTACTTGGATAATATCATGACAATAAAACATATCATATACTACTTCCAAAAGGAAGATGTATTGCTTGAGGGGATGGTCTCATTACAACTGAACAGATACTACACTACTCCCCAAAGGAGGAAGTAATGCATGGGGTTTATCTCTTGACAACAGAACAGATACTATACTATCTCTCGAATTGAGCATTAAAAGATAGTACAATAGTTCAGTCAATAGAAGTAATAGTATAGTTTTGACTTCAGAGAGACAGATACCAAATATCCGTTAGTAATAGATAGTTATGCTTGTCGTGGGCATTGCGCATAAAAACAGTATGAGAAAGACAATAAATGCACAATCTCATTTCAACAGAAATAAAATAATCAAATAAATTAATAAAATTTAAATTAAACAATATTTTATTTTTTACTAGAAGGGCTACCTGACGTTGCTTGGTGTCCTAATTTCCGTAAATTGCGTAGATTACATAACATAGAATAAAAATTAGAAATAATCAATCTGTTTAATATTGTAATTTAAAATGTCTAAGTTTATTTTCAAGTATGCGCCGGGGAAGGTACAACCTCACAAATGATGTATCTAAGTACAGCGCGGTAACCAATTGATCCGCAGGAGCAAGTACGAAATGTTGACATTACTAAATGGATAAACCAGACTGTCTTTTTTTACCCCCCTCTCTCTCTTTAGTCAAATCTCGCTCAGCCAAAAGCAACGAAGGAAAGGATAAAACGAAAACAAAAAGAAAAGACTTCCTTTCATTCATTTTCATCGTTGAATATCTGAATAACAACTGTTATTAAATTAGTACCCGATGAGTTGGGAATTAGTATTAGGACTTCTGACTGTCGGGCTAAGAACTTATACGCCTTCCTTCATTTATAACTAATAAAAAATAAAGTATTGATCAGGATTAACTATAAAAATCGATGACATCGATTGGAAATTATTTTTTAGTTTTTAACAACACGGGCCAATATTTATTGTAAGTCACTTATAAAACAGATTTGCTATGTAGCTTTTAGTAAAAAAGCTGTTAATCGCAAAAAAAAAGTACAGGGAGAAATACATCTTTACTTATGTATAAGTTTTTTTTTAGTTTCTACTTTTTATCACATTGGTTATGCTTCCAGTAAGTTAAAATTCTTTTATAAATCTCATGTGAATACTCCGAGTATTTTCTATGTAATCTATTTTTTGTTAGGGTGTGGAATAATCCACAAACTTTTTGATATTATAGTTATGTTTTTCAGGAGATCATTCATAAAAAGTCAAAACAGCGGACTGACCTACAGATCTTCATTAAAAATACATTAAAATTAATTGGTCAGAACAAAGAGAAAATTTAAGGACGGCCGTCCGACTGACGGCCAGAGCCTCTTATAGAGATGCTTGGACGCATTTAAAATACGATGCGTCCATTCAACTTTAGTCTTAAATATTATTATTATTATACTCTACTATATATAATAATATATTATACTATATATATATATATGTATATATCTATATATATATATATATATATATATATATATATATATATATATATATATATATATATATATATAATATAAGAAAATATGCGTAAATATATTTGGAGGACTTCCGACAATAAATCACTGTCTATTGATATTGCATTGACGCATTTCCTTTCAGAGTTCCGTTTTCCAGAATATTTCTGACAATATTTAACAATATTGTTTGCATTTTTACTCCATCCAATTGCCTCGAGTTTTACAGGAAGTCCGTAGAGCGAAACACGATTTTCTGAAATCATAGTAGAAAGTATCGACAATTCCCTTTCAGATCGATATTAATTGGCTTCCTCGATAGTTTCAAATAAATTTCCCCCTGAAGAATCCATCCAGATTTTCATTGATTACAAGATTTACTCGATTGACTTACAAAGTATACAAGTAAATGATATCTGTTCAGACCACTTTTGTGCATCGGTATAATAATAGCTTTAATAATAGCTTTAATAATAGCTTTAATAATAGCTTTAATAATAGCTTTAGTCTTTAATATTATTGTTCTATTTATACTCTACTAGAAGAATAGCCGTCCCAGACAGGTAAAATTCATTCCCCGAACAGAACAGTTTTGCATCAATTTTATGTCACCTACGAAGATTAAAATAAATATATAATGCTACTAAACCGTATTTCTAGGATCTTTATTCCAATTTTGATGAAAATCCATTACATGATTTTGATTCTAGAAAATGTTCAACATTTAAAACTCAAGCTTAAGCGGTATAAAGAAGAAACTGAAATTTATGGAATCTTTCTTAATTGGTGTGTAATTACTATGGATCAAATTCAATCCAAATCTAGTATATTTGAATTTTCAAATGAGAGACTATACCCATATGCCCTCTAAAAATCCTTTAAAATACTCCAAGGAAACGGAAATTTCGGTAATATTCATAATTAATACCTATTGTTAAAGTTTTTAAAAAATCAAAAATATCTTAATTTTCACGTAGGACTTTCACCCCCTTTACCCCCTTTGCATGGAACTAAATTAAACTAAATATAGCCAACATTACGCTTGCGCCTAGAGCAGGCGTTTCACAATTCATAATGATCGGTTAATTAGTTTAAGAGTGAATCTTATATATACAACTATATAAACATATACACATACATAACTTTATATGAATAGAGATTGGTCATACCTGTATTATTATCTCACTAAGGTAATAAAACTATTACATACTGCCAAACATTTCAGAACAACTTGAAGTGCGTATTATCGGCATCACGAGATTAACTTTGATATAGTGTTTCGAGTAAGATTTTGATAACTTTATTTGGTCCAATAATTAGTGATTCCATGTCGCGAAAGAGTTAAAGAAAAAGTCGATCCGATTTGGGCCTTATACTGTATTAGTTCCAAAAATACTAATGCATGATGGAAAGGATGAATACAGAAAAGATAAAGGAAACGATGAATAATGAAAAAAGGGAAAGAGAAAAAAAACTCAGGAAAAAAAATTAAAAACAGAAGGAAAAAAGAAAGTAACGAAAGAATAAAACAACGAAGATAATATAGAACGATGGAAAAAATAAAGAAAGAACAGAGAAATCAATGAATATAAGATATAAATGAAAGCAAGAAAAAAGAAAGAAAAGACAGAGAAATGAATAAATAAAAGAAATAAGAAAAGCAAAAAAAGAATAAATTAACAGAGAAAGGAATGAATAAAAGAAATAAGGAAAAGCGAGAGAGAAGAGAGAAATGAATGAATACCAGAAATAAGGAAAGCAAAAATAAAAAGAAAGAACAGAGAAATGAATGAATAACAGAAATAAGAAAAGTAAGAAAAAAGAAAAAAGAACAGAGAAATGAATGAATAAAAGAAATAAAAAAAGACAAGAAAAAAAGGATTGACAGAGAAATGAATAAATAAAAGAAATAAGGAAAGCAAGTAAAAAGAATAAAAGATGAGAGAAATGAATGAATAAAAACAATAAGGAAAGAAAGAAAAAAGAAAGAACAGAGAAGTGAATGAATAAAAACAATAAGGTCAGTAAAAAAAGAAAGAAAGTACAAAGAAATGAATGAATATAAAAACATAAAGAAAAGCAAGTAAAAAGAAAAACCAGAGAAATTAATTAATAAAAGAAATGAGGAAAGATAAGAAAACAGAGAAATGAATGAATAAAAGAAATAAAGAAAGCAATAAAAAGAAAGAATGAAGGGAGAAATGAATGTATGAATAAAAGAAATAAGGAAAGCGAAAAAGAACAGATAAATGAATGAATAAAAAAAATTTAAAAAGCAAGTAAAAAGAAAGAAATATCAGAAAAATGAATGAAATAAAGAAAGCAATAAAAAAGAAAGAAAGAACATAGAAATGAATGAATAAAAAATAAGGAAAGCAATAAAAAGGAAAGAAAGAACATAGAAATGAATGAATAAAAAATAAGGAAAGCAAGAAAAAAGAAAGAGAAAACAGAGAAATAAATGAATATAATAAATAAGGAAAGCGAAAAAGAACAGAGAAATTAATGAAAAGAAAAAATAAAGAAAAGCAAGTAAAAATAGAAAGAACAGATAAATGAATAGATAAAACAAATAAGGAAAGCAAGGAACAAGAAATAAAGAACAGAGAAATTAATGAATAAAAAAAAATAAAGAAACGTAAGAAAAAAAGAAGACAGGACATAGAAATAGATGAATAAAAGAAAAAGGGAAAGAAAAAATAAGAACTAACAGAGAAATGAATAAACAAAAGAAATAAGGCAAGCAAGAAACAAGAAAGAAAGAACAGAGAAATGAATGAATAAAAGAAATAAAAAATCAGAAAAAGGAAATAACAGATAAATAAATGAATATAAGATATAAAAGAAAGTAAGCAAAAAGAAAGAAGGAACAGAGAAATAAATAGAATAAAAGAAATAAGGAAAGCGAGAAAGAAAAGAGAAATGGATGAATAAAAAAGTAAAGCAAGTAAAAAAAAAGAAAGTACAGAGAAATGAATGAATAAAAGAAATAAAGAAAAGCAACAAAAATAAAAGAAAGAAGAGGGAAATGAATGAATAAAAGAAGTAAGTAGAGCGAAAAATAAGAGAGAAATGATTGAATAAAAGAAATAAGGAACGCAAGAAAAAAAGAACAGAGAAATGAATGAATAAAATAATAAAGAAAAGCAAGTAAAAAGAAAGAAAGATCAGAGAAATGAATGAATAAAAGAAATAAGTAAAGGGAAAAAGAAGAGAGAACTGATTAAATAAAAAAAAACAAGAAATAGGAAAGAAAGAAGGAAACAATAAAAAGAAAGAAATGAAGGAAGGAAACAATAAGATAAAAAAAGAAAGAAAAAGAAAGAAAAATTGAACGAACTAGAAAATATGAAATCTCAAAGTGAACAATGGAAACTGGAAAAGAATAAGAAATGAAAAAGAAAGAACAGATTCATTCTTAAGATGCGTCCATTCAATCTCCGCCGTTTCAAACTTATGGATGACAGACCAGCGGATCGACCTACAAAATACAGATCCTCTTATGGAGATACGTGAACGCATCAAGCAGATATTTCAGACTTAAATGTGACAGACAAAAGATAATACTATTTCAGACTTAAGAATTACTGACCAACCCGACAGAGCCTTCTATAGGGATGCTTGGGCGCATCTCAAATAAAATACGTTCATTCAATATGCGCTTTTAGCGATGAAAATGTTATTTCCAAACTTAAGCGTGACAGATCACCGGACCGACTACAAATCTTCTTATAAAGATGCTTTAAAATGTGTTTTTCAGACAAGTGTGACAGACTAAAGAGGAAACTTAAGGATGATCGCCATACTGACGGATAGAGCTATTTATACAGATGCTCGGGTGCATTTAAAATAAGATGCGTCCATTCAGTCTATATGATTAGCGAATAAAATGCATTTTAAACATAAACATGATTGGCTAACGGACAGAGCATCTTATAGAGATGCTTGGACGCATCTAAAATAAGATGCGTCCATTCAATTTGCGCGTTTAACGATGAAAATATATTTTCAAACTTTAGCGTAACAGAGCAACGAGCGGACAGACCGACAAAGCCTTTAATACAAATGCTTGGCCGCATCTATAAAAAGAAAGAAAACTTTCGTCACATTCTTGCATAATTTTCTTTTAAAATCACTGACTTTAACAATACTTCAGAATACATCTTCCTTCATATTTTTATGGCCAAAAAGAAGCGCTTAAAAATCGCCATCTTGTAATTGAAATTCATGAATTAACGAATCGCCGTCGCCGACAGTTGATTGACATGTTCGAAATTGGTGGTTTTCGCTTGTAGACGCCCAGCAGTTACCATGACGATCGGATGTTGCAAACCTTCGATTGCGTTCTTTCTCGGCGTTCACGGCGTCCCAGCATGCAGCACTGAAAAAAAAAGGCAAGAATAAATAATAGTACGCGACCCTCGGGCGTTGTTTCTTCTTTCTTTCTTTTCACGAATCCACTTCATGTGAAATAGTTATTGAATTGATTATTTTCCAAAGAATATCTCGGGAGGAAAGCAAAGCAGAATGCAAACAGAGTTACGCCTGTGAGTAAAGCTTTTGATTATTGTTTTGAAATAATAAATCGGAGACGTTGACAAGATTTTTTCGTTGTGCCAAATAAAAGAAAAATGGCGACGTTGATTAGTAATTTGTAAGCAGCGTTTTTCTAATCTAAATGGATATTCGGAAGTTCTTTGGAATAATCTGAAATTGCAATAGAAGAAACACCAAAGGAGATGAGAGTAAATGTATGCATTTTTGCTGCCATGGGAATCCCTTCGGTAGAAAAAGAAAATAAATGTACAATCTCATCTCAACATTAATAAAAAGGAAGTTTTATCTAAAATTGATATTTCAATCTTAAATGTGACACACTAAAGAAAATGCTTTTTTCAAACTTAAATGTGACAGACCAAAGAAAATGGTTTTTCAAACTTAAATGTGACAGACCAAAGAAATGCAAAAGTAAATAATAATGTAAAAAAGTGCTTCATGATTTTTATTTTATTTTTGCTTCTACTTTTTTATGTTCCAGTAAGTTTAGATTTGTCTAAGAATCGCATCTGGATGTGTTGGATATCATCGTCGTTACCGATCGATCGTGTAGTGAGTGTGATTCAACGTTGTGGATTGAAAAACTGTTGAAGATGGACTCTGAAGAAACGAAAGGAGTTTTCTTGTGTGGACTTTAGTAACGCTGAAACAGTAAAGGAAGTTAAAACTTCTTCTTGCTGAACGAAACAAACCCAACCGTTTATTAATTCAAATGAATACAACAAACTCTGAGATGAATTTCAAATTGATAGCTTCTTCTATCATTCGTGTTCTCATACATCGGCAAGGTAGGGAAGAAAGGGAGACAACCTTGTTTTGTTTTAACTACCTATTTTTCAGACACATTTAAACGTCTACTTCGATTTTTACCTAGAAAAGATTTTTAAACTTTTTAAATGATGTTACTCTTTACATGATTAACACTTTTTTTTTACTCAGATTATGGTCTCTTTTTTTTCACTTCCTGTTTTTTCGTTCACGTTTTTATCACGTCAGACAACTCTTTGCCCTTAAAAGGACATTCAAATAGAAAATAATTAGTTTGAAACTCGCTGATATACTCACTCTTCAATAGACAACACATGCAATAACTTAATCACGTACACTATTGATAGCAGAAGATTACAAATATGGCACGTTTTCTTCGAGGCACAACTTGCATACTTCGTCTTTTGATGCTCTCTTAATTCCCCAATTTATATTCATTTTTGTCGGTTATATCTTTAATGTTCTACTCATATGTAATTTGTGTGGTGGCATTTTTGTTTATATGTGCTGTTTGAGAAGTTTAATTTGTGGTTGGGATATTACTCCGAACAGATTATTATTCATGACAAAAGAGTTCTTTAACAATGCTGATAAATTTGTAAAGATTAACGATAATATACGGAAATAATTAAGCACTTACAGACGAACCGCTACTATATATATATATATATATATATATATATATATATATATATATATATATATATATATATATATATATAATTAAATATATATATATATATATATATATATATATATATATATATATATATATATATATATATATAATTAAATATTCATTATTAAAATAATTATTTGTAGCGTCCTTTCGGCTGGGTCCTTTAATGCCGTACAAATCTAAGTTATAAATGCAAGTTCCTTTCTGTTGAACACTGTTATGACGGCTGATTATAGTTGTCCGCCGTCCGGCGCATAAATAGAATGTACTTCTCCGGGGTTCGAATCGTGCGACTGGTTTTAACGGTTATCTCTACACTGATGATTTTGTAAGGATGAAACGTATACGTATGTAGATTATAATTAAATGTTTATTTTTACAATAATTATATATATATATATATATATATATATATATATATATATATATATATATATTTAAATAGATTTTTGTATGTACAGAATTTTAATAGGCAATCAAATAATATTAGGCGCACTGCCATTATTATCGATGGTTGAGGTTAGTCTTTTTTTAATTTTAATTTATATTATAAAAGAAGAATAGAGAATCAAGAGAAGGGAAACAAAGAAAAATCAATCATTCCCATAAAGATGTTTAAAACTAATTAGTAAGAGAAAAGGGGACAGACAAAAAACTACCAAGATATTTTTTTGTTGACCCTTTTTCAAGGCAGCCGTCGACAACGAGGGGGATAGCGATTAAAAATGTGGTCAAAAGATCATAAATAATTATTGAGGGTAAAAAAGGAGGGAAAATGGGAAGAGACATTCGGAACGTACATCCATAAGTTCCAAATTGTGGGTGTACTTTTTTTTTTGCACTGAGTCGGTTATCGTAAGTTGATAGCAACCGCTTCAAAAACATTTAGATGATTCTTCGAACGAGCGCTGTGCAAAATAGAGAATACCTCATCCGAGTACTCTCCAGTGCAAACTTGGCACTGCAGTAAATGGTCACCAATGGCCGACTCGTTGGCTTGTGAACGCACGGATGTTGAACGCTGTTAATCAGATTAATCTTTCTGGTTTTAGGGGAGAATACAACAGAAAGAATGGGTCTCATGGGTTCTCAACGTCCCAGGATGTATGGGTTACCCAAAGTCTATATTCCTATGAAACCTATTCTTTCTATGGAAGGTTCAGCCCAGCATGATTTTGGGTAAATGGTAAGCCGAGGTCCACACATGTTCCGGATATATACTTTGGATTCTGCATTCCTGACTAGTTTCGGTTTGCAGAATTAATTCGTGAACTTAGGTGTTCTTCGGATACTGGGTACCTATGTTCCTATGATATATCCAGTTTGTTCACCAATGTGATTTGTGTCGATAGTCTTTATCGTAGTTCCCTCGCTAAGCCCCCATTTCCTGAGCCTATATTTCTTGAGCTCATGGGTTTAGCTACTAAGCCTGTTGAATTCAGCTTTGACGGGAACATGTATCGTCAAATTGATGGGATAGCAATGGAAAATCCTTGGGACGCTGTTTTGTCCAATATTTTTGTTAGATTTCAAGACCAACTGTTGTTTGATCGTGTGCTATTTCCGTTATGTGGATGATATTCTTGCTATATGTACATTCCGTACGGAGACTGAGAAGTTTTTACGAGATTTAAATTTACTTCACCTTGCATTGATGCTTACTATTGAGGGTGAGGTGAATAACTCATTACCCTTATTAGACTTATTGTCGAAAGATCGGATGAGCGTTTTGTTACCAGCGTATACAGAAAATCTACTTTCACAGGTCAATATATTAGCTGGGATGCGTTCTCCTCTAAAGTCCGAAAAATAACTCTGATTAAAACTTTAGAAAATCGAGCTTTGTTGATTTGTTCTAGTACAAAACAAAATGCAGAGCTTCAAAGTAGAACAGAAATCCTCTCGTCCAATAGTTATCCTTTACACACCATTGAAAAAGGAATAAAAGACAACATCGCTACCTTTAAAGGTGCAAAGATTGTCACCCCAAAATGTCCTGTTTATGTTAAGTTCACATGGATTGGTATTCAGTCAGGAGTTGTCACACAAAATGTCTTCATCCGTTCCACGTTGGTTCTTTGCAACTACAGTTCAAATGGTGTTCAGGACTAAAAGTGCTTTCCCCTCTTTTCAGAAGGATGTTATCCCCTCCACTCACTATAACATGGACTTTTATCGTTTTATTGGTCAGTGCAAGGCTGACTACGTGGGGCGTACCATCCAACGCTTAGAGGTAAAAATTTCCCAACATTTGCTCGGTGTTGTTGAAATATGTTTAGATGCTGTCATTATTTTTTTAATTTTGTATCTGTTGTTATCAAAACATGTTGTTATGTAATAATTGAAGTATAATTATCGTGTGTTGGTAATATGTGGGATTATAACTTTACGTCGCCACTATATATATATATATATATATATATATATATATATATATATATATATATAAAGAGAGAGAATCTAGTGGTTCTAGGCTGTATCTACGAACTGCGTTCGAGCCCATGTGACCGCCTGCAACCGCCACTCCTCCACTGATCAAGGTAGAAAGCCCGAAACGTCGTCGTTTGTAGGTGAAAAACACTTTAATATTTTCAAAAGGTCATGGAAACGATCGTACGCCGAATGCTTCTTGGTTTTGAATTCTTGGAACGATGTTCAAATTACATATATACACATATATATATATATATATATATTAAATGAATACGGGTAAAATTAATTCTCGAACAGAACAGTTTAACGAAGATTAAATTCAATATATTATGATGCTAAACCTTATGTACAAAATCCTTATTCAAATTCTAATCCAAATCCATTACTTGATTTCGATTTTAGAAAATGTTTAAGATGTTAGACTTAAGCTTAAGAAATTGAAATTCTTGGAATCTTGCTTAATGAACATCTGACGAAATTTAATTTTCAAATAGTAAATTGAGTTCATATTATGTCCCCCCCAACTCTTTAAAATACTCTAAAGAAACTAAAATTTGGGCAATATTTATTAATTGATGTCTAATACCTATTGTTACAATTTCATTAAAATCGGAGGTATCTGAATTTTCTTGAAAGATTTCCACCCTCTTTTCCCCATTTGTATAAAACTTAAATAAACTAAATATAGCCCATATTACCCACACTTACGCATGGCAGCTGTGTTCCAAAATTTGTAATGATCGGTCTTACTTTAGTTTATCATGTACAATAATATATATATATAAACATACACACATACATAACTTTATATACATGCACTCACTAAATGTTAAAGTTTACAAAAAGATAATATGCCCATTTTACTTTTATACATGTATATATATATATATATATATATATATATATATATATATATATATATATAGTGTGTGTGTGTGTGTGTGTGTGTGTGTAAGCTTCGGAGATATAGGATTAAATGAATATTACTATCTTATATCACCGGAGGAGTCGCAAACATGATTGGCGTTCAAAATTCGTATGAAATAAGTTATAAAAGTTTGGCCCACAGGCGCATGCGCAGATGCAAACGCCAACTCATGCGCACTTACGCATTTTGAGATTAATGGTTGCGTTTCATAAAAGTGGATTATTTTGGTGAGATTGATTTTTAGACGCTTCTAATTGCGACTGAGATATTTTGGGAAAACTGAAACGAGATTCTTTTGAGATACGAAAGAAAAAACGGCATTTTAATATCGAATCAGTGAGTTATGTTGTGGAATGAAGATATCCCGTCGTCGCTGGTCGATTAAGAAGAAATTATAAGGGAAAATCGATATCGAATTGCTGGGAAGCATTGGTAAAAAAGGGCCATAAAACTGCTCTTCATTTATGCCATACGCATGGAAAATATTTCCCAAATTAATAGTTTGACGATCCTTCCCCCCTATCTATATAAATATAGTGATAAATAAATGTGTTGCATGAATTGCATATATATATATGTGTGTGTGTGGGTGTGTGTGTGTGGGGGGGGGGTGTTGTTTGTGTCTATGTGAATGTGTATGTATGCATGCATGTCTGCCTCCTTGTCGATTTCTTCACTATGTAGGCTTGGTACGTATATAGATACACAAATGGATAAATAAATAGATGTAAATAAGTTATTATAGATATTTCTTACCATAGTTATGTACAGACAGATAGAAAGATAGATATATAGACTAGCAAAAGATATTTTCCAGGCCGCTCATGTATTTTCTAGTATTAAATTCTTCTCAATATTAAGAATAAATGTGAGCATATCAAGTGATATATATATATAGAATTGTAGCGTAGTTATGATTACAGACATTCAGAGAAAAAATCTGTAGTACATTTTCATAGATCTCCCGCGCTCTGCGACGCAGGGGGGGGGGGGGGTAAAGTAAACCATTGTTTTCGGTCTGAAGCCAGATCCACAGCGTCCCTCCAGCTTCTTCCCGTTGCGATCAAATCTCTCTCGACGGTTTGCTTCCAGTTCATTTTTGGTCTTCCTCTTCTTCTTTATCCATCAGGTGTTCAGTGAATCACTTGGTTTGCAAATCTCTATGGGACCAATCTTAGGGCATATCTAAGCAAGCCTAGACGTTGTTTGAAGATTATTGACGATGCCACCTGTTGGTTAGTGCGGGCTGTGACTTATTGGTTGGTAATTCGATCACTCCATTTGATCCCTAAAATACATTTAGAATCAAACGCGTCTAATTTTCTCTCTTGGCTGATTTTGAGAGTTTAAGTTTCACTTCCACATAGCAGTGTGGACAAAACGTTGCTGTTATAAAATCTTAATTCTTTTGATCAAGTAAGGAAATATTTTCTTATCACTAACAGACGAAACACGTTATAGTAGCGACGCTTTTTTGAAAAAAAAAATAACGTAAACAACAGGAACGTGGAATCTTCATTCAAATTTCGCCAAGTAAGGAAATAAAAAGTGAGGCGAGGTAAAAAAAAAAAGAACTGTTTTGCAAAACAACAAAGAGAAAGAGTCATTAATTAATCTCTCTCTTTTTCTCTCTCTTTCTCTCCCCCTCTCTCCATCTCTCTCTCTCTCTCTCTCTCTCTCTCTCTCTCTCTCTCTCTCTCTCTCTTTCTCTGCACCTACGGCTGACATGCTAATGCTAACAGGCAAAAAATGTCTTTTTGTATTTGTGAATTTCGTCTCATTTTCCCGATAATAAATCGTTTCTCGTTTCCTAACCGCATGGCGATTTTGCACAAAATAAATGAATTCCATATTGGAATTGTCTAGAGTGACCAAGCTGCGCCAGTAGCCGTTTTCAATCGATCGAATTATCGAGCCGCAAACGGTTTTCATATTCGCACATTCGCTCGATTTCTTTATTCATTTCCAGTCTATGATGAATGAACTCGCTGATTATTTCGTTTTCAGCGACTAACGAATGAGATTGAAATATTTTATTTACTCTGTGAACTCGCCATGAATATTGAAAAATTAAAATGTTTTATACTGATATAGATTGGGACTGATTTTCCGCCAATTTTGCGTCGGTATTTCCCGGCAGTTTACATAAGGCTCCGGAAAAAGCCGACATGAAGTCTGGCAGGCGCTAAGACAAGATTAGCATATCAGCTTTCAGATGTCACCAGACGACGAATTTTCAAGAAATCTCGATATTCAGTAAATCAAGAAAAATTTGTCAAATCCGAAAATGAATTTCAACGATCTAGCTGAGCGAATTCAATCTCTCGAACGAGTCATCTCCTTCTGCCAAGAACGACGTCTAATAGGTAATAAAACAATGCAGACACTGCGATCATATGTGCAGGTTAACCCCAAGTTTATTAGGTATGTTTCGTGCATTTTATTTTTTTTTAAAACATTTTCTTGAAAAAAAAAGTTATCATTAACAGTTGATTAGATATGTTTTGTTCATTTCATCTTTAAAAAATCTTGAAAAAAATTATTTATTAAAAGTTATTTTACTATTTTTGTTTATGTTATATAAATTTTTTATTAAAAACCTTTGACCGGTTGTTTATGTTTAGTTTTCTAAGTATAACCAAACAAAAAATGTATTAACTTGAAGTGTTGCATTATCCGTTCTTTCGGGGTACCCGGTAAGATCCAACAAGAATGACAAAGAACAGAACGTATATGGAAACACTTTGGTTTTCTTTATTTCCCATCACCGGATGGTTTACGCCGACTACGCACACATATATAAAAAGATATGTGACATACTTTTGTCTCATGAAAATCTTTTTCTTGCTGAGGTCACAGACTTGGTTTCCACTAAAAACTCGTTCATATATACATCCGATTGGAAAGCAATTTTCTCTTCATTGTCTATCCGAGCTTGAACTGAAGCAATTGATCCACAAGCACTTCCAATTGCTTCATCGGTGCCATAAACATCGGTAAACTCACATTCTTCCGATACTTCGATACTCCGATCACCAAACGCGCCGATTCTTCGCGTTTCTGAAACCGCCGCCTTTGAAGTCTCGCTTGCACTACGAAACCTTCTCCCTTTCTTTCTTTCTTTCTCGACGTCCACGCATAATGGACTCGTCCATGATTAATTTTTGCCACTCTTCATTATCTTACAGAAGCAGCAGTTTCCTTATCGCCTGTCAGTCTTCGCCTCGGCTTTTCCGGCGGCTTACGTAAACTGCCGGTAGATGACGACGCAAAGTTGGCGGAAATTGGGTCCCATTCTATATCAGTACCTATATTTTTATTAAGATTAGTTTTAATTAAAAGTGATACGTAAATTATTACGTTGAAATAATTACGTTAAAATAAGTCAAATATAAACTAAACCACAACTGAAGCAACATCTGGCGATTGTCTCTTCGAGGCATAAACCCCGGCGTAATATTTGAGAAACAGCTGAAAGTGATAAGTATTCTCTTGTTATATTCGTCAATGATTTACGGAATTTACAATCTATCTCGCAGAAATCCATGTGATCCGTTTCGGCTAAGAACTTCAATATAACGGTTATGCTATCTTAATATTTTAAAGTCATTCTGTCCGTCTGTCCGTCTGTATCTGTTATTCTATCTGCAGGGTTTAAATTGGCGAGGGCACCGACTGCACCCTGACTTCAACGAGACTGCAAACAGGATCCACAAAAAAATAAAGAGCAGTTAAAACTTTAAATACACATCTGTAAAAGTTTCGTCAGAATATTAAGAGAGGAAATCTCGACTTACAGAAAAGCAGCCTTTTCCAACTGACAACAGACACAAATAAAAGTAACAACGTTTTGCCCGGAACTTAAACACACACACACACACACACACACACACACACACATCATAAAAGCACTTTCTCTCTAACTTCTGTCTTAAAAGCATCAAGTCTATCAAAATAATAATCTAAATGACAAATTATTATTCTTTTTATTAAAAAAAACGACTTATTCAACTTAACTCGATTTTCTGCCAGGAATGTTTTTATATAACTGATCATTCAAAACGAATTAGTTATACAACTTGACACGTCTTGCTTTGGCCGTTTAAAATAGAGACATTACACGAGTCGTCGCTGCCTCGATCAGCGTTGGTGCTCGTTATCACTGGGACAATGTTCGAATCATCTCGCTTTCTTCGATGAATAGCACAAAACACACGCGTTCTTTTAAAGTGCCATTCACCTTCACGTTCATTTCACTATATTTCTAACGGAGTTAAATTCTACTTTCGCGCCTGTAATTCTGCCTGACACTTCTACTTTTCATCTGGGGTAATGAATACGGCGTGGAACTATGAAATCATCTGTATCGAGTTCAAATCCAATCGGATCAATTTATTCAATTACGAGTTAATACCGTTGATAAAGATATGACACCGCAATTTCCACCTGGCTTTGGATAAATTAGCAATTTGTGTTCAATTAATCGAATCGTTAACAATAGCCATTGTGCATCGGCATTAAATAAATCGAATAGGTTGATATGCCGTAAAACTAAACCAGATTATAGAGTTAAAGGAGAGAAGCTTGTTTGCGATTGACATTTTGTTGTAGGGTCGATGCGTCTTACTGGCCTTGTTAGAAATGAAGAAACAGCTTACTAGGTTTTTGGTCAAAAGGACAAACTTCTTCTCTACAATTTAAACCAACTTTATTCAGCAGTTTCGCCAGCCAAAAATGCTCCAGAAGAGTTATGAAGAGAGGAGTTAGTTCAGCCGACATGTTTTAACTATAAACATTGAAACTGAGTCCACTATGTCACTCTCGTCTAGCAAAGCCATTGCTAGGGACGAGAAGGGGGGAGATACAACTTATCGCGGTGACGTCTCAAAAGGAACTGTCAATATTTCGCGGGAAACTGGCTTGGGCGGAAGCAGAAATAGATGCCTACGCAAAGAATGTTCTTATCCCCCAACGTATCACTACGCGAATGAAAACATGTCAGTGTGTTCTTACCGAACCTCTCCGCGAATGAGAACATGCACGTGCAAAATAAAATAGATCGCAATTGTGTAACTTCCACAAGACCTTTATTCATTATATCCGCTTTATCAATCTATTTCCTATTTCTCTCTAAAGAGAGATACATAGATAGACATGCACTCTTGTATTTCCCTTTGATGGTGAAAACCTGAAAATCGTGCAATTATTGGAGGCTGACATATTGCAACATTAGCATTTAACCTGGAACTAAATACTAACAAACTGTGTGTTTTAGAATAGATGTGTGAAATAGCATATCAACTTTTCTTCAATTTTCCACATCATGCCTTTTTTAAGATGTGGCGACCAAGATGACTGACAAATATATTAAAATGTTCATATATTATATAAAGGTCTGTTTGTGTGTATGTTATATTTTCACTTACGGGTGCGTGTATAAACCATTATACACCCGCGTCGTCGTCGTCGTCGTCGTCGAACCCAGGTTCTTGCTTGTCTGTGGATACAAAACTACTTGCCCGCCGATGTTGATTCATGAAAATGCTTATTTAAGAAAAGGAAAAACAGTTACAGAAAACATCAGAGAGACAGGTTACTTTCGTAAGCGTACGAGAGAGAAAGACAGGCAGATAGATAGACGGATAGATCGTCTAGCTTAATCTAGTTACAATGTGCACGCCCAAACACGTATTACCTGCTTAAAATATCGCCAGCTAAGAGGAGGAAAATCTCTGACCAGAAGTAACGTGATTTCATCGACTTTCGTCTGGGGTCATTTCTGACCCATAAGGTATCACTTAAACTTTTCCATTCAAACACGACTCTCGTTATGTAATATGTGTATATCCACCTAAAAGCCAGAAACTACACAAGACACACCCATAAAGCTGATATGATCTTTTTCAGTGTTGCTTCGGAAAGAATATGGACACATTGTTTTTTTTTTGTAATATTAATTCTTGTGGGGAATGGGTAACGGGAACAAAATTAGACATTTAGCGCGATTTTTTCCATTGACCTTTAGTGTGAAATGGTATTTTTGTCTTGATATTTAAAAATGTAAGGAAAGGTGGAGAGAATAGAGGGCGGAGAGAAGGAGAAAAGGCGGAGAGAGATGGGGAGGTGAGAGTTGAAGTGGAATAGAGAGAGATAAATAGAGAAAGAGAGAGAGAAATTTTAAAAGAAAGCTGTTACACAAACATTTAACGCTTCTATTTTGTTGTGCATGTCCCCAGACAACGTCGGGTAGCCATGCTAGTCCATTATATAAAGGAAAATCGTATTTCTGTTTGTGTCCGGTTAAACCACATTAACTATAACAAAGATATACTTACAAACAAAACATGTTCCAATTCAGTATGACCCCGAGTTGGCTATGATAAAACACACTTTAATAGTCATCCACTTTCAGTAGAGATCACCAGGGACAAAATTAATGCATTAAGAGGGGTTCAAAGAAAATGTTCTTTCTCTCATTCTTACTGGTAGTTGTTCGAAAAACAACACTGAAAGTAGATAATATAGTCGGCCGCTGTTAACTTTCTTGTTTTTATTTTCATTTTTTAAATTCTGTTGAACCAGTTGCCAAAGTTTGCGAGAGACGGGTGTTAAAAATAAATAGAAAGAAGGGCAGAGATAGAAGTTTTAAAAGAAAGATGTTACACACATCTTTTTCACTCTTCTATTTTCTTATTCAGCATCCTGGACAACACCGGGTACCACTGCTAGTTACTCCTAAACTAGTTATTGTATCTGATGTGATTGAGAATATATCAAAAGTTAATCACAATTCGATAAATGGAGAGGTAGTATTTTCAAGATGGCGTCCAATGTGATGGACTGTGAAATCTTTAAAATGCTAATGATGTGTTAAGTAATCTCATTAAAAGAACATTAAGTGTTTGTAATAACATATGAAGGGTCTACTATACTCTTACACATGTGAGACAGTGAGTTGCCAGCCGAGTGATGAACGCCATCTCCTTCATGGACGTGAACCAACGGCCAAATGACTGAAGTCAAGGAGAGGCTTGTGGAGCTCCTAACAACACATCAGAAAGAGATCAAACTGCAACTGTTAACCAGAGGACTAGATAATGGCACCCTAACCCTATGGACACGGAAGCACTTCTTTCTGGTGCAGAAGTACGCTGGAGGACACTCAACTGCCTGAGAACGGGAATGAGGCGATTAGAATTGGTTATGGCCATATGAGGATACAAAACCGACCCAGCCATCTGACAATGTGGAGGAAGGACCATACGATGCAACACTGCCTTATGTGTCCTCTACTGATCAATCAGTGCAGATTGGAAAACCTTGCAGTGTACAACAATAATGCAAAATACTGCGTCAAAAAGTGGGGAAATGATAATATGCTACAAAGACACACAAAGAAAAGGACCAACAGGTTTTATTTTAAAGCTGGCGACTATTATATACTTTCTTTATAAGGCACTTTTAATTCTTTCCAAAAGTGTTCACAGGCTGATGTTTTCAGAATAACTCCCTTATGCTGAGAAGAATAACATATCAAATGTCGCCAAGTTTCCAACTTGCGCTTATTTAATATGACGTGCATAGCCTTTAAATAGTTTTCAAAACTAGATATAAGTTGGATCTTGATATATTGATAAATTTCGCAGGCGTCTTGGGTGCCATTTATTAAAAAAAAAACACGAAACGGAAAATATAAATGTAAATATAACGTTTTTCTTTCTATATTCTATTTATTTATTATTTGCCTGTCTGTGTGTCTGCCTTGGACTTTGTAAATCTATCTTTCAATCTATCGAATTTATGTTTTATTTCTACATGTGATATCCTCTATTTTCCTTTTGTACACTCTATTAGTCTATTTTCTTTCAATTGAGATTAAAAGTAGGTAATTCGTATATATATATATATATATATATATATATATATATATATATATATATATATATATATATATATATATAAATATATATATACATATATATAAATATATATATATAAATATATATATTTATATACACACATATATATATATATATGAATATATATATACATATATATAAATATATAAATATATATATACATATATATAAATATATAAACATATATATACATATATATATATATACATATATATATATATATATATATATATATATATATATATATATATATATTTTTTTTTTTTTTCATGTGCGTCTCTGTAGGCCTAATGTTTTGGGTCAATCTTTTCATGTCTATCTTTTTCCCTGGGATTTAAATTTAATGTCCATTAGTGAACGATTCTCTTTAGTCTTCCCATCGATTCGTTTGCCCGGGAGGCTGATTGAATCTGAGATTGGAATGGAAATCAATTTCTCTTTTCAAAAGTGATTATTTTTGTTTAGAAAAGTTAATCCGAACGGATGTTTACCATCTATTGATTCTGTTTATCTGATGACAACACAAAAAAGGAAAGAGTGAATGAAAGAGAAAAGAAGAGGAAATCGGTAAGAAGAGGTGAGAGGAAGAAAGAAAGGAAGAAAGTAAAGCGAATGAATAAAGGATTAAATAATAAATAAGTAAGAAAGAAAGTAGGAAAAACGAAATGAAAACAAGGAAAGAAAGGAAATAGAAAGAAAGAAACAAACAAACAAACAAGCAAGTAAGAAACAGAAAGAAAAAAGAAAGAATGAATGAAAGAAATAATGTAAGTAGGAATAATTAGGAAAGAAAGGAAACAGAAAGAAAGAAGTAGGAGAAACAAAAGGAAACAGAAAGAAAGGAAACAGAAAAAAGAAATTAATGTGAAGTAAATATAGAATGCACGGACGACGAAAGAGAAGAAAAATTTCAAAAAGAAAAAGTAAAGAAATGATTAATTTATAAAAGAAAGTAAAATATGGAAAAGGCAGAGAAAAGGCATAAAGAGTAAGAAAGAAATAGAGAAATAACAAAAAGGAAATAACAACATTTGTTAGAATGAAAGAATACAAGAAAAGAAAAGGGTTAAGAAAGAGAATAAGAAAGAAAAAGAGAAAATGAAAAGAAGAAATGAAAAATAAATGAATAAAAACAATAAAAAATTAAGGAAAGTAATAATGAAAAAATGTGACAGAAAGGAAAAAGAAAATATTACAGAAAAGGGAAGAAACAAGATGCGTCCGTCAAATCTGCGTGTTTATCGATGGAAATGCGATTTAAAATAAAAGCGCCGCGACCGTCCGACAGACCGAACCTCTAATATGTTTTGATGGACATGAAAAGAAAAGAAAGAATGAAAAAAATGAAGGGAGCAACAAAATAGGAAACACAAAGAAAGAAAAATAAAAAAAATTAGGAAAGCTAGATAACATGGATGGTAAAAAACATCAAATGAATATAGAATGAAGAAAAAAGGAAAGGAAACGGAGAGAAAAGTAGAAAATGCGAAAGATATAAAATATGGAAAAAATACAGAAAGAAAAAAAAGAAAACTTAGAAGGAGGATAAAAATAAATAAAAGAAACAAAGAGAGAAAAAGAAAGAAAAAAGAAATGCATAAAATATGGAAGGTATGAAATAAATGCAAAAAGAAAGACAATAACGAAGAAAAGAATAAAGTTCGGTTGAACGAAAGAAAAAGTTATGAAAAAAAAGAAAGAAAGAAGAAAGAACTGAAAATGAGAAAATAACTCTTATTTTAAAAGCACTCAATGACACATGCGAATTTTCTAGAGATGTGATACAGGTTTGTTTTTTTTCGGATCCAGCTTTAGCGGGATAAACACACAATAAATAAATAAATATATATTTACGCACATAAAAGTAATCCATGGACACGTGTTTCTGGCTATCAGTCGTCATTAGCATGGCTAACTTAGACAAGAATCGAACCCACGATTACATTGTTTGTAGTCTGGCGTTTAGCCTCCAACGTGCGACGCCTTGCCTGGAAATAGGTACATATACATGGATTACTTTCATGTACGTAAAAACAAAATTTTAATATCTATATATATAAAAATGAAAATACGTCCTATTAAGGGCGACTTAATGCAATCTTCCGTATGACTTTTTACCGCTTAGGAAGTGGGAACAATACAAACGCTGTTACTATCGCCAGTAAAAGCTATAACAAATATATATATATATATATATATATATATATATATATATTTCTGCATCTTAATCACTTAGGAAAGTGAGACAATCGAAATAATAGTAAGCAAAATAACAACGAACGTTACAATCACCAATAAAAATAATTATATAAAAATACATTAAATATGTAGGCGATAAAAATCATACATATTTCTAGACAAAGCGTCTTGGTCCAGTGGTAGAACGCTGGACTACAGACGTCAATATCGAAGGTTCGATCTCTGTCTAAGTTAGCCATGCTGATGACGGCTGTGAGCCAGAAACACGTGTCCATGGATTACTTTTATGTACTTAATAAATATATATATATATATATATATATATATATATATATATAGATAGATAGATAGATAGATAGAGATGTGATGTTTCACTGAGAATATTCAGTAAAGCCCGGAACAAGACCAATAAAAACAGCCTCGATTAAAGGGGGCAGAGCATTTATACGTATATTTGGAGAGTTTACCAAGATATTTTTCCCTTTCTTCCAGAGAGGATTCACCACAACTAAAAGATCTTTTATTTTATTATTTATTTTGTAAAGCTATAGTTCCCTACACGTGTTTCGCTACCTAGCAAGCACCTTGCTAGGCAGTTCATCAGGGGAGATACAAATCAAAAATATTGACCTCAACAACTATGAAATTAAAGAGAATAAAAATAAAAATAAAATGTGGCAACTTAAAGAAGAAAATACACCCTTCACCATCAAATGGAAAGTAATTGAGAGAAAACCATCCTTCTCTCTAGCCATAAACAGATGTCCTCTATGTGACGCTGAAAAATACAACATTTCAAGGGCCATCATTGATCCGAATACAGCCTGATTGAATATCCGCGATGAAATCTTTAAGGGATGTATCCACAAGAGACAAGCACTACTCATAAACTGGACCGACCGATTCACATAAGTCTAGCTACTCCCCCCTCTGCTTCCGATCATTACTAATATAAACAAATTAAAAAAATACGAGCAAACACCTCATCAACCCGTATCCACATAAATTTCAAGACAAAAACTTCGACTTTCACAAAAATATTTAATTTATGTATCAGTCATTAGACTAATCTAACAAATCCATTTAAACGACCTCAAACCTTTATATTTCCAACAAAGTTACCTCCCTTAGATCCAGCAATTTCTTTATTAAAATTACTTCGGGTTGTCTAAAAGAATTTAACCACGATATTAATTAACGGTTTTCCCTTTAACCTTTTCTTTTTCTCCCTCCTTTTAGAACGCACATCTTCAAACCCCAAAACAGTAACGGCCAATGATACAAATTCATAAAATTGGCTCACGGGAATTAGATAGAAACTTTTTTATTTTTTTATTTATTTATTTATTTATTTATTTATTTATTTATTTATTTATTTATTTTATTTATTATTTATTATTTATTATTTATTATTTATGCTTTATTTTCAAATTTTATTTTTAATTTTATTTTTATTTTTATTTTTACTTTTATTCTCTTTAATCTTATATTCTTATATCTCTTCAAATCTCCTCCGGTTTTAAATCTCAACAGTTTCATTACACTAAATTTAAATTCAAACAAACATACACAACACGCTGAGCAAATAACGCGTCCCAACAAGAGTGTCATGTGACTTCACATTTCCAAAACAGATGACAACAGAAGCTGAAGAGAGCCGGATGGCTAAGACTTTCCGTGCTTGAAACCGACGGTACGAATGTTGTACTAATTTTTCTCTACCAATATATATATATATATATATATATATATATATATATATATATATATATATATATATATATAGTTGTACTTATACGACGTTACCCAGGTGTCTTTTTACTTTAATTTTAGTTCGCCTTTCTTTTGTGTTTTTAACTATGGCGGTTTTATTTCATTTTTTTTACCAAATTATTATTTTTTTTAATAAGATTTTGAAAGTTAAATTTAATTATCGCGATATTTTTCATTAAATTATTAATTGAACAAAACTGTTATAAAGAATATGAATAATTTTGTTAATGTAATTTTGTTCTAATCTCTGTTTTTAAAATTCATTGGTTGTAAATGGCTTCGAAAACTTTCAATCTTTTAATCCATTAGGATTTGCTAAGAATGTTCACGCTAGAAATAACTTTCAAAATTCAAAGGATCACGAAGTAATTAATTCTTTTTTTTAACTATTAAGAGAAAATTAAAATGTCTGACTTCTTTACGAACAAACTGATATGCATTCTGATTGATTTGTTAAATTTGTAGATTAACACCCTCAGCTAAATTATCTATCCCTTTAAAAAATGAGATTCTACTTTTTAGACTAATTCTAATATATATATATATATATATATATATATATATATATATATATATATATATATATATATATATATATATATATATTTCTAATACTAACCTTAAGTCCAGCTGGCAAGCTCGTACAACTACAAGTAATCGCCTAAAAAGTAGATCCCCCTAAAAAAATCCACGCACAAAATTTATCTCCAATAGCAAAAAAAAAATGGTTCCAACTCGCTATCGCTTTGCAAAGTAAATAAGGATTAAGTCATAGAGTAAATGCGGTATTTTGGTGAGAGTCTAGCTTAGATTAAGTCCAGTGTATTTTGGACAAAAGATATGACTCTCGACCCCACAAAGATTTGTTGTCAAAATTGTATGACCATCGCCCCCTCCATTTCCCCTCCCCAAAAACGATTAGGGCTTCATGCCTCAGTTTAAAGTATTTCAACATAAGAGTATTGTAAACCCGAGACAAACACTTTCGAATTTATTCATGAAATAGATATATATTAATATTTTGGTAATGTCGATACAAATTTATTTGTCTTTTAAATAAGAAATAAATGGATAAGAAAAAATAATTCAATTCGCTAGGGCGATGATGCGAAGCTCTTTAAAAAACATCAGGCTTGGAGAGAGAGAGAGGGGGGGGGGAGAAGAGGGGATGAGAGGGGGGAGCAGTCACCTCGTTGCGTCGATATATATTTTTTTCTATAAAGTAAATAAAGTTCATTTAAATGACCTTGACCTTCTTGTAAAATGAATAAATTTGTCCTTTTTTAATTAAATAACTTTAATTAATTACTGTTAATATCGACGAAACTATTGCATATATATGAGAGAAATAGATACAATATAATTTTAAATCAATAACACCAAGCATGAATTTATTATAGACTGGTTACAAAATAGATAGGCGAATTTGGATTACTAATTTGTTTGTAAGGGTGTTTCATCAGTACTATATATATATTGTATTTAATAATAATATTTTGTATTATTGATTTAAATAACACTAACCTGTTTTGATGGTAATATAGGAGTGATAAATGAAAAACTTTGGCATTTATTCATTTAGATATATATATATATATATATATATATATATATATATATATATATATTAATTAAGTTCAAATATATATTAATAACATGAACATAAAACCAATATTTTCAAACGTGCTCAAAAGCAAGTAGAATTTATATATATATATATATATATATATATATATATATATATATATATATATATATATATATATATATATATATTTGAACACTTTTGGGAAGAAAAATTGACGTGAGTGTTCAATTACTGTGTAAGAGACAATATATTTATTTCATCAAATATTAACGTAGTTGGATTATGCCATACCATTTGTTTCGTACATGATGCACTTATCGATGCCTTATCAATTTTGATTTCGGATTGAAGCTTCTCCTGTTTCCGGAATAAAAAAAGGCGAGTCCGTCCATCTTACCCCTTAAATGACAAGGCCAAATTTTAGTTCAGGATTTTTGTACATCTTTGAAATTATATCATGGGGAGTTAATATTTTGGAAGTTTTTTTTTTGTAACTTTCCGGTTATAATCTGAAGATAAAAGTATTATTAGATGAAAGCACACTATTCTGGGGTAGTAACAGAAAAAACTCGAACACGAAAAACGAAAAAAAAAACAACGTAATATGCTACAAATACAAAGAGTACTCGAAAATGGTCGAAATAAGATATGAGATTGTGCCATTCGAGTAGATGGTTTAGTTTTCGACTGGAGATATGTTCCCTCCTTTTTGGTGGTATATTATTGGATCTACTTTATATATATATATATATATATATATATATATATATATATATATATATATATATATATATATATATATATATATATATATATATATATATATGAAGCAATCCAACAAAAGATATAAGCGTCAACTAATATCTTATAATTAGTGAAACATCCGGATAAAAACTGAAGCTCAATATACTAGATAGAGCATTAATATTATAATATAAAATGAAGTAATAAAATAAGGTGTCAATCAAATTTTATTAGAATTCAAAGTTCAAGCAAAGTATCCTTAAGTCCTTAGCTCATGAGTTTTCAAAGATAATTCTTCTCTTCAGAGGACCATTACCGCAGTTATACTACTACAGGTAATAAAATTACGCTTTGAAAATATATAAAATTATATACACAAATACATAAAAACACATAACATCAAACACATCAACCTAAAAACATACTTTTTGTTGAATCCATACAGTCCATCCAGGTCATACAAATTGAGAAGCATAATCAGGAAAGACATTACTCCAAGTTATAAACAGCAGTCCATATACGTGAAATTGAAGGGCCGGCAAAGTTATCCAGTCGCGAAATGTGTCCATATTCAATGTTAATGATAAATAAATCAAATAATACAAAAAGTCCAATCAAAGTTCCAAAATCCCGACATGTGCAACCCAAGTCAAATCAAAGTTCGTTGTTTAATTAGAAAACCCGTTAAATCCGAATTGAGCAAAATAAGACTGAATCCCCGTCGCATCTTGCCAGCAGAGCGAAAAAAATAAGTAATCTTCTCTCCCCAGCAATTCAACCAGACATGACAAATCCCTAACGAATAGAAGGCGATATTAACTTGTCTACATCTCAGAATGACTTTAATGGATCTGAAATTATGTCTGTGTTACTTCCTGTTTGATGGGCTCAAGAAAGAAAGCAACATACAACCCCGCCATCCACCCCACCCAGATTAGATGTTCCCTGTCTGGGTCGAGTGAGAATATTCTATGTCAAAGGGGAAGGTGTTAAGAAGTTAAAAGAAAAAGAAAAAGAGAAGGGAGTTAGGAGATATAGGTCAGATCGTGTAATCACGTACACATCCAAAATTATTACTTAAAATCTAGCTTACAGTAAAAACCGATTTCACAAATCTCGCCCTATCAAATAATCTAGAATATTTATGAAATTAAAAATTACGAAGTTATAAAATTCCAATAATTTTATAGTTTAATTTAAGATTTAATTTTATCAGGTTAGAAATTATTAAAGTGTTTAATAGTTTAATTTAAGATTCAATCCTATCCGCCCAGGAATTCCAACTCAAGGTTTAACTTTCCCCAATTAAAAAGTTTAACTTGCCCTAAGGTTTAATTTTTCCCAATTAAGATTTAATTTTCCCAATTACGAAGTTATCAAAATAATTAGAACTTAATAATTTAATAGTTTAATTTAAGATTTAATTTTATCAGATTAGGAAGTTTAATTTAAGGTTTGGTTTGCCTAATCAAGAAGTTTAATCTAAATTAGGGTTTAATTTTTCCTAATTAAGAAGTTGTAAATATATTTAAGGTTTAATATTTCCTAATTAAGAGGTTGTAAAGATATTGTAAAGATATTTAGAAACTGAAAATTTAGGTGTATAAACTTTTACAACCTCAGAGTCTAAATCCTTTAGGCAAAGAAGATTAAAAAGGACCCATCTCGAAGACTGGACACCCCCGGTTTCATTGCTCGCCCAAACAGCTACGGCAAGACTGGTGGTGGGGGTCTCCATATTGCATATTTGAATTTCCTTCCATGTCGACATTTGGAGACTAATTCACTTCTAGAATTTATCAGATTTAAATGTTTAGGTGCAGTAGCTATCATTACGGCTTCAGAATTGCATAGACCACAAGATCTGGATCCTGGGCTGTAGGAGATTGATATTTTTAGGATGGACCATTTTATATTGTGTGGAATATTATTTGATGGTGGTCAGGGATGTTTTGTTGTTACCGACATCGTTATTGAAGGAGTAATTATGCATGGAGATGCGGGATTTAATTAAATTTGCTGTGGCCCCAATATATGTGTGTACCCTAGAATTTACCCTTATTCCCGCGCCATTTATATTCCTATTCACAGGTCTATTTCTATTTACTGTATTTTCATGATGTGGATTAGGTTGGTTGATTGATTATATATTATTGTTATCGTTACCTTCCATTGGGAACTCATTACCGGTTTGCTGAGGTAGAGGATGGATATTAGAATTGCTAGGTCTAGAGTTATGGTGCAAATTAGTTGTAGTGCTCAATTGTGGAATTTGATTAGGGGCTGTATTTATGTGGTCTCTAGGATTCATTATATAATTATTTTGTTCAGTTACAGTACAAGCATATACAATATCAGCATATGTGCATATATTGTCCAGTGGGCAATCACTGGTGCGCCTGCAGTTGCATGTATTTATAGGATTGGAATAATTAGAATTAGATTGGATATTTTTTTATTTTTTTGCTATTTGCTGAGATTATTGTTTGGGCTATATTTGGCATAGTAGAGTATGAAATTTTAATTGAATTCTTATTAAGTATGGAGCTATATTTATGTGGGTATTTAAAGGAGTTTTCCAATATTTTAAAGAATTCCTTCGGGATATTGGTTTTAACGTTATTATTGAAAGGTGGGTTAAACCAAATATTATTTTTCCTTCTAAGGCGTTTACGTGCAGTAGGTGTAGGGCTATCTATATGTTGGTGATTTTCATCAGGTATGATAGAGTTCCTTAGAGGTCTTTGTTTATTTACATTTCTTTTAGTTCGGCTCCTATTGCTAGTTGTCATATTGTGTGTAATAATATTTACAGTTCTATCATTCTCTTTGTTTTGGTTATAAGTTATTTTTTTAGAATATCCAGAGTTGAGCAATGCATTGTTACAAAATTGTGCGTTTTGGTTGAAAATGTTTTTATTGGCAGAAAGCTTAGATATTCTATTGGAAACAGACGGTACTATTGAATTAATTATAGCTTTCGGGTGGTTAGATAGTTTATGTACATAGAAAAGAGTTAGATTGGGTTTGTGTATATAATTTTATATATTTTCAAAGCGTAATTTTATTACCTGTAGTAGTATAACTGCGGTAATGGTCCTCTGAAGAGAAGAATTATCTTTGAAAACTCATGAGCTAAGGACTTAAGGATACTTTGCTTGAACTTTGAATTCTAATAAAATTTGATTGACACCTTATTTTATTACTTCATTTTATATTATAATATATATATATATATATATATATATATATATATATATATATATATATATATATATATATATATATATATGCATGTGTGTGTGTTCTGTCTAGCGCATTTCAAAATGATAGTTATATAGAAAAGAGGAGGCGTTCGTTAAGATGCAGGAAGGAGTGACGGGTTTATTAATGCAAGTTTGACGGGTTAACGACCTTAGATCGGATTTGATTTTGTCTTTTTTCTTTCTCCTTTTCTTAATATCCGTTTTTTTCTGGTGTCATTTCAATGCGAGTTGTTTTTCACTTTTTACTTTGATTCAGTCTGTAAAAGTAAAATTTGTATGAATCAACACGGTACAACTATGTCGACCGGCTTGATTCTGTTGTTGGAATTTTTGCAAGGGGGGGGGACACGTTATGGTTCCCAAAGTAAAAGTGATTCTATAGAACAGAGTGGATTCAGACCAGGTCGTCAGTCCGTGTCGTTATCCACCTAACCACCGTCACCTCCCTGTGCCTGTGAAGAGATGTGATAACATTGAGACGTTGGTTGATTGGCTTAAACTGTAATACTGCTAATGTAATTATATATATATATATATATATATATATATATATATATATGTGTGTGTGTGTGTGTGTGTGTGTTTATGTGCATGTTTATGTGCATATATATGTGTGTATATATATATATATATATATATATATATATATATATATATATATATATATATACATGTGTTTGTACGTGTATATTTATATTGTATTGTGCGGCTGTGTGTGTATATCTACGGGAATAGGCACAGATGTGTGTTTAGAATTGTATATCTAACAATGCTGAGCGCAAATAGAGCGAAACGAAGAATAAGTTAAACAAGGATTATTCCCATTGCGCCATCAAACTGACAATCGATTTACACCAAAAGTGCCATGTTGTTGCTGTTGTTCTTTTATGTAATTTTTTTGAATAGACCTGATAAAATACAATTTACTTTAAAAGTACTTATTCCAACTCAGCCGACTAATAATATGAAACCTTTTTAAATAATCACATGAAATAAAAATCAGCAATGGGGATAACTATTTTTTTTAAATTGAGGATGAAAATAAAAGTTGTCTATCTTATAACTAAAATTTTAAATCTTTTTCTGTATCAGTTCAAATATGTGAAGACAGATAAAACTTAAAAACAAAAACGACTTCACTAGATCCCGGGTAACGCCGGGTAGGTACAGCTATTGTAATCCAGGTAAAGTTTGAATCCACAGGGTAAAAAAATCTAGAGAATCTTTACTGTGTTTATATAATAGTGCTCAATTATAAATAGAGCTATTTACCGGTAATAAAGATGTTTATTTATATAAACATAATTTGCCTACACATTCAGCTATGTTTCAGTCACAGCTATAAAAAGCTAGACATTTTCAAGCTAAGACGTTTCTATTTTACGCTTTCTGTTTGTGGAAAATATGATTCCACAAAATATAAGCGTAAAGTAAAGGTTTAACTTTTTATAGCTGTGACTGAAACGTAGCCAAATTATGTTTCTATACATAAAAATCTTTATTACTGGTATATATATATATATATATATATATATATATATATACCGGTAATAAAGATTTTTATGTATAGAAACATAATTTGGCTACGTTTCAGTCACAGCTATAAAAAAAAAAAAATATATATATATATATTCTCTTTTTTACCCTCTCTCTATTACTCTCGCTCTCCCCGAATGTTCTTGTCTCTCTATACCTAAAACCTAGACGATGGATTGTTCTATATATTGAATACCTTATTGAAGCATTCAGACAATTTCGTTCGAGTAAAATCTTATTTTACAAAGCCATGTTGGTGCATTTAATCGTAATCTACTCAATTATTTCAGAATCAACTAGAATCAAATGCAAAATAATCGTTCATATTATTTGTCTAAAATAGATTTACAATAATACTGACAAAGAACCAACATAGTATTATGTGGCTCGTCGAAAATGTCTGCTAACAAGCCCGGTAATTAAGTATCCCAATAGAACATTCAAACATTATAACAGCCCTATACAATTCACCCTCGACTAAAAATTGAAATTATTCAAATAAAGTTGTGTGTTATTAACGGCTTTACTACCTCTGCCAAGGAGGTTATGTTTTCGGTCGAGTTTGTTTGTCACTATGTTTGTTTGTTTGCTTGTTTGTTTGTTTGTTTGTTTTTGTTTGTTTCTTTGTTCGTTCGTTCGTTCGTTCGTTCGTTTGTTTGTTTGTTTGTTCGTTTGTTTGTTCGTGTGCAGCCTAGCGTCCACATTGCTTGACTAATCATCACCAAACCTGGTCAAAATATCGGTCAAGTCTAACTTAGAACCGATTTGATTTGATGATATCAAGGTCAAGTTCATGGAAAAGGTGAAAGCCAAACTTTTGGCTTAACTTCGGTTCTCTTCGTCATAGAGACTCGCTATTTGGTCCATATTGTAACCAATGAAGTTCCGCATCTTATATACCCTTGAAAAGTTTGGTTACGGTCGAAATTTTGACGAAATTTAACTTCAGTTTTTCGCAAATTTGATGTATGAATCTGATGCTCTTTGATAACAGTAACCGCCGTGCGAAATTTAAACTTGATCAGATAAATAGTTTTTGTGACTTAACTGCGGAAATACTTCATACAACATGGAGAAGTAAGTCCCAGATAAGACTTTGAGCGACCATTACGTTGTCAGACGCAATCTCACAATTGACTTATATTCTTGTGTTGTATGTAGACAAAATTCAGTTTGTTCCATCTTCAGCTGTTCTGTTTCTTAACTGAACTTTCTCCCCACCCAGCATCTCATAATTTATTCAGCCTTCTCTTATCTTGGTCTGTTTTTTGGCAGGTGATATTGTTTTCTGAACATTTAATAATATTGCTGCTGTCACATATTGAATATCGAATTAGCATGTTTAGCTCCTTAATTCTATTATTTATTACCTTGTACTAGCCTGGTGATATTATCTTCTAATCATTTGATAATATTGGTGTTGTCATATATTGAATTTTGTATAATCACTAAAATAATATCCGTCCTAGGACGGGCAAAAAAAATTCCTCGAGCAGAACAGTTTTTGTCACCTTACGGAGATTAAAATCAATATTTAATAATACTAAACATTATGTCTAGAATCCTTATTCCAATTTTGATCAAAATGCATTACATTATTTTGATTCTAGAAAATGTCTTAAATTTAAGGCTTAGGCTTAATGGGTCTTAAGAAAAAAATGAAATTCATGGAATCTTGCTTAATTAGTGTCTAATGACTATGGATCAAATTTAATGCAAATCTGAAATATTTTAATTTTCAAATGAAAGATTGTGCCCATATTATGCCTTCTAAAAACCTTTAAAATATTCCAAATAAACTAAAATTTGGGGAATACTTATTAATTGGTGCTTAATAACTATTGTTAAAATTTCACAGATATCGGAAGTATCGGAATTCTCACGAAGGGCTTCAACCCCCTCTTTGCTCCTTTGCATAAAACTAAATTAAACTAAATATAACCTATATTACCCACCCTTACGCCTAGCAGCTGTGTTCCAAAATTAATAATGATCAGTTAATTAGTTTAGGAGTGAATCTTATACATACAAATGTACACATACATAACTGTATATAAATAGAGATGTCCATCTTAACACTTTTCATCTCACCTCTTACTAGTCTAATAATATGTGTCTTCTAAAAATGCGATTGTTTTTGTCAATAAATATTATATAACTATTTATGGTTCACCTGTTTAACGGCATAAGATTCCCCGTAAAATTTTTCTTCAGAATAAGCTGATTTGACCTTTGTATAGGGCTTTGTTTTAATTTCATCTCCGGACAATGACGCAGAGACACCACCAACATCGTATAAATCAAAGAAAGAAGCGGCTGTATTTTTGTTAAATACACCGTTTGTCGATTACGAAGAAACAAGCACAACAAAGGAATAAAGGGGTTTCTTTATTCGCTGTATTCGTACACATGCGAAGTAACATTGCATAACATATAAAGTAAAGTCAGTCTCTTTATAGTTTTTTATCGATAGCTTTCTTTCTATAGAATTAATATTCGATTCTGGTTCGCCAGTTTTTCTTGTGGATCGTTATAGCATGCTGTTAAGGAGAATAAAATGTAATTTGATTTAATTCCTTCCAGGTCGGAATTATTTTCAAATGGCCGCCATCTTTAAAAAAAAGGCAAGTAACTCTGTATTCATCCATATAGAGTTCTTCCCTTTGATTGGAACAGAAATATTATTTAAGGTAAAAACTCGGCATAGTGTAGAAAAAGAAAAGCAAAACAAATTGCAAATGAATGCATTACCGATCAACGCCAGGTAGGTACAGCTGGTTTCGTGTTCAAGTTAAAGAAAGTGCGGGAGGGGAGTTAATGTCACGGACTATATATGGTGGGTTGAAGTCGTAATATTTATCTGCCTTCTGGTGTTCTGGCTTCTGTTGTTTCTTTCCTTATTTTTACGGACAAGGAATGCACATCCATGTTGGTGAAAAGTGATGCTGATGTGTTAGTCATCCTTAGAATCAGCTGTTTGTTCTTCAACTCACCATGGTAACATTTTGAAACATCCGAAAATTGGACCGCCCTCGTATGGCACGTCATTAAATCGCTTTACGGCATTCTAAAGTTTTCGTTTCACTTTTACATACAAGCATTTATTTATGAAAATAAGACGTTTTTTTTTTGTTAGTTATGGAAGACCCCTAATAGCCTATGATATTATACGTCTCTCCATCTCTCTTGAACATTATCCCTGTCTAGTATACTAAACCAACGGTAACGATAACATATACATATACTGTCTCCTAATATTTTCCAATCTTTTTTTTTTTGTATTGTTTTCTCTCTTCGTATCTTGTACTTCCTTCTTATCGATACTATTTTATACGTTTATTTATCAAACGTTTGTACGGGTGCATGTGTCAGCGTACAATAACATGTACGTATTTTTGTATTCACTTCAAGCAAGGCATATTGCCACTGAAGCGTAAGGGGCTACTGTGGTAGGGGCCAGATTTATAGGGGGCAACCTGAGTGGGGAGTTGGTCAGGGAAAGGTTTGTTCACTTTACATTTGAATTTCTGCGTGTTCGTATTGGGAAACAGGGAACATGAAGGGAATTCCCAGAACAAGCGGTACCAGGAAATAAGCTATTAGAGTATCAAATCTTCCGACATCTAGCGACCTCTACGGTTAAACCGTGCGGGATTTATTCGCAGAAAACCTAGGTGAATACTTTATTTTACACGAGTACAGCACAGGCGACATATCATTTCTATGAAAAGCAGTGTTCCAGTCAGAATTCGCAAAAGAACCTTCAAGTGTAGTTATAGCCTAACTTCATGTTATGTAGAAGCAATTTGATACAAAAGAAAATAAAACAAAGGGAATAAATATTTATACATAGATTAGACGTACCCGTGACCCGTTGAGTCACAGCTACTACCACTATTTATTTTACGTGTATTTAATTCGAAAATACATTAACTGAGACATATCTTGTAAGACATTCTTCTTGCATAACTAAAGATAAGTCGCTTTACTTCCATATTATTATTATTATTATTATTATTATTATTATTATTATTATTATTATTATTATTATTATTATTATTATTATCTCATCAGGTCATCATCATTATCTCACACAAGTCATCGTCAGTGATTGCTCACTGACAATAACCGGTGGTGTTCCCTGGAGTGTCCCCAGAGTTTCAGTGCTCTCTCTCCCTCTTTCGATAACCATTGCAAATTATTTTGCGTTATCGCTTACCATTGATGTCTCGCTGGCAACGACCATTGGTCTTATCTGGGATTTGGGTAGAAATAAGCTCCCCCCCAACGGTCTCAGTACTCTCTTCACCCTTCCAGTGGAGATATGGTCAGTACAATCCCTCCTAGGTTTTTCCATCTTTCTTGACCTTTCACATTATGTGTGTGTGCCATCACATTATGTGTGTGTTTTTAGTGGGTGCAGTTTATGAAATTTCTTGCTGTTAGGTTCATGTAGTGTGGTTCTTTCTATGTTTTTGTTTCATTTCCATTTCGGCTTCCATGTGGATGGTTAGCGTTTGTAGTTTATGTGGGTTGGTTTCCGCATTCGAGGATTTTCCGTAAGATTTCAGCTGTTTTCATCATTGTCGTCCGTTGTATATTCTGATCCTTCCCTTTGATTTCAATTATTCCTCGTCCTTTTTTCAGGTTTTTCGGGAATGTTCCTAGTGTCCCTACGATTATTGACATTATATTGACTTTCATCATGTTCCATATCCCTTTCAGTTCTTTTGAAAGTTCTGTGTATTTGCTTTGTTTTTTCTGTCTCCTTGATCTTTACCCTATGAACTGATGAGACGACAAAATCTACGGTTTGGCAGGTTTTTCCCTTCTTCTTGTCGATTACTATGACATCCGGCATCCTTGCTTGTATGAGTTTATCTGTTTGTACCTTCATGTCCCATAAGATTTTGTGATTTTCATTTTCCAGTACTGTCTCCAGTTTGTGTCTGTAACATTTGTCTGTATGTTCAAAATTCGGTCGTTCACATAGTTCCCAGTGTATAGCCTTCCTCACACAGCCGTGCCTGTTTTTGTATCTTTTTGGCTAGTTTGCTGCATTCACTTATATGATTCAACATTTCGTCTTTTTGTCCATAGAGTCTGTATGTATTGTTTTTCTTGGTTTTGTCTATTTTAGCTTTGATATAGTTAGTTCTAATCGCATTGTTCTGTGCAGCTGTCAGTGGCGATTCTGTTTCTCGGTACCAGTGTCATTTTCGCAGCTATGTCCAGGTTTATTCGTGAGTCTCTTCTCTTGTCACTCTTATGAACCGTCCATGTAGCTGTTTTGCTTCCCACTTTTCTTTTCTCGTCTTTTTCTTTCTCGTTTCGCTGCTCTCTGTCTTGTTCATATTGACAGTGTATCTTGCTGCGCTAATCAGCCTTTCTGTGTGTTGGGTTATGTATTTTTTCAATTCTTTTTTGTGTCATTCACACAGTCTTTTATACTTACCCGTTCTCTTTCCCCTTTCTCATTTTCACATAGAGTCGGCAGCATCATTCTTCGGGTGTGGTGCATTGTACATGGACATTAGTTTCCGTGTCTTCTGGTCAAGGTGCCTCAGTTCTTCTTTGGTCCAGCCTATGAATTGAAAATCATCATTATTATTATTATTATTATTATTATTATTATTATTATTATTATTATTATTATTATTATTATTATTATTATTATTATTATTATTATTATTATTATTATTATTATTATTATTATTATTATTATTATATAGAAGTATTGCTATTTTTATTATTATATAGAAGTAAAAAGACTTATTATTTTGCCATCTAATTTACATACGTGTTAGTGGTGTGTACAAACATACCGATGTAAATTAGATAACGACGCTGACAAAAGAGAGTTAATTATTCTCTAAATGCTGACAACATAGTGTGAGAGGGGGCGAAAATACATAGATGGCTAAGAGACAGATAGATGAATTGTTCAGTTAATTATAAATTACGGCTTATTACAATAATTAAAACATATTTTTCAAACATAACTCAATCCCAGAACTAAGATATATATTTAGCATGTATCTTTCGTTTTTTTTTAATATATAGGAACAAAATATTAAAGAAACAAACTTTGATTAACTCGCACTTAAAGCTTATACAAATTTTGGCAAAAATCAAATATTAAACAGCGCCTCATTTTATTTGCGAAGACATTTCTACATTTAGTAATACGGACAATGGGGAGTGGCTCAATAACCGAAACATAAATGAACGCATTTCGTAAGTGACTTGTACGATTACAATACTACAATACGAATAAGCTGCTTGGATATTTTATATTTGTTTATATAATACAAAATATTAACGGGTGAAAAAGAAAAAGATGTCTTATCTGAAAAGATTGTATATGCTAAACGAATAAATAACTAACGTTTAATGCTGAATACTACTACTTTGATTGTTTTTATTACTATATATATATATATATATATATATATATATATATATATATATATATATATATATATATATATATATATATATATATATTAGTTGTTATTTAGTGACTTCAAAAAACTATGATAAAAATTAGCTAAAAATTGGTAGTTACTTGTATTATATTCAAGAGAGGTATTTAATTAGATGAATTAGATTTTTCTAAAATGATATGATGGGTATTATTTATATTATCTAATAGTATATTATTTGTTATGTTTTTATTATAATTAAAATAAATAAAATTAAATTAATGATAATGATAATGAATCAAAAAGCTTAGTTCGAAAAATAAACTAAACTAAACTAATATAATATAAATAAATTAAATTGGTAGTTAGTTATATTATATTCAAGAGAGATATTTAATTAGCTAAAATTAAATTATTCTAAGTTATGTGATGGGTATTAATTTTATTATCTAGTTATATATTATTTGTTATAACATTTTTATTATTATAATTGAAATAAATAAAGTTAAATTAATTATAATGAGTTAAAAAGCTGGGTTTAAAAAATAAAATAAGGTAAAATAAAATAATAATATAATATAGATAATAAATTAAATAAATGATCGCTACATAGGTGGCTAAGAGTAGTGCTCATGATATATTAGTTAAAAGTGACAGAATAAGTAAGTTAATAGTATATTTAAGATAGGGAGTGAGAGAAGAATACAGAGTATGTGTAGGGAATGTGGATGGGGGTTGATATTTCATAGTAAGGTGATAAGATGACGATAAGTATAATGATAGGTGCTTGGAATTATACGTGAAATACAAGAGTAAGATCTCTTATTTAGTTTTAAAAAAACTTGTCTTGTAGGAAGTATAATAATTATTGAAATTCAATTTTAGATATTTGATATCTTGTAGGAAGTATAATAATTATTGAAATTCAATTTTAGATATTTGATATCTTGTAGGAAGTATAATAATTATTGAAATTCAATTTTAGATATTTGATGTTAAACAATAGAGAGTTAGAAAGGTATTATGAAAAAATATTTTTATGAAAAACGTTGAAAAAGTTAAGTGGAAAAAATAGAGAAATAAAAATTAAAGACAAATTAGAGAGAAAAATAGAGAAAAAGTAGAAAAAGTGTTTCCTAAAGGGTCTAATTAATGCGATAAAAAGGGATAGTTATTGTGCGTTCTATTAATCATAAGATATATTTATGAAAAAATTAACTTTGGAGTGCTTATGGGATTCATCTTTAATTTTTAAGGTAAAAAAAAACACATATGACTGGGTGAA
>OY744540.1:38708122-38965622 GCA_963556195.1 Sepiola atlantica
AATAATTTCATTGAGTCTTTTAGGTTTCGTCGAAATTTGGATACATTTTCTTAATGAATATTTTACTTTGTAAAGCACGAAATATCTCTATATCGTAGTTATTAAAGCAACTCTTTTCTTCCAAGAAATGATTCTGTATTTCTTTCTGCGACTTTAAAAAGGGTGTACGCTCGTTAGTATATCGACAAAAATATCTTTAAATATATTAATTTATAGAAATATATCAATTAACTTTATAATTTGCTTTTTTAATTGCTAAGCTTAGTTCATAGCGTAGGAAGTTCATATTTAATTTTGTTCATAGCGTAGGAAGTTCATATTTAATTTTGTTCATAGCGTAGGAAGTTCATATTTAATTTTGTTCATAGCGTAGGAAGTTCATATTTAATTTTGTTCATAGCGTAGGAAGTTCATATTTAATTTTGTTCATAGCGTAGGAAGTTCATATTTAATTTTGTTCATAACGTAGGAAGTTCATATTTAATTTTGTTCATAGCGTAGGAAGTTCATATTTAATTTTGTTCATAGCGTAGGAAGTTCATATTTAATTTTGTTCATAACGTAGGAAGTTCATATTTAATTTTGTTCATAGCGTAGGAAGTTCATATTTAATTTTGTTCATGGCGTAGGAAGTTCATATTTAATTTTGTTCATAGCGTAGGAAGTTCATATTTAATTTTGTTCATAGCGTAGGAAGTTCATATTTAATTTTGTTCATAGCGTAGGAAGTTCATATTTAATTTTGTTCATAGCGTAGGAGTTTTACTGTAAAAGTTTATATAAAACACAGCAAACTCATCTTTTTAAAAGTGACTCTAAAAATCATCCAGTACTTTCTGAACAAATATTTTGAAAATCGTCTTGAGAAATGTTTTGGTCGAGGTTAAGGTTGTGAGCGATATTAAGGTGGAGCTAAAAATGGGTAGTTTATGTACAAGTAATTTTCATCGTTTAGTAGGATGAACGAGTACGGACTAGACAATGATGAAGGGAATAATGCACTTCCCGGCTTTCAGGCTAGGATCAAGGCGTAGTATCCGTTCTATCCTTAATCATAAGAGGAGAAATCGTTCTCGACTGGAACAATTTCTTTTATTTTTATCCCATCTAGTGTGTCGTTTTTTGAGAAAGCTAGATGTCACTAACATTAAAAACTGACCTTGTGTGTACCTTTTCCCTCGTGGGGCATCAAGTAGAGACAGACGTAGATTAGCGGATTTGGTTGCTCCTGAGTATGGGCGGGTGGTTCGCTTCTTCTCTGTGTATTTTTCGTTCTTCTCTTAACATAAAGAATGCATATAACAAAAAGTATACTTATCTAAACTAAAAATTACGTCACGTTGTTTTAATGAGTAAATCAGCTAACGTAAGAAACAAAGATGGGTGAAGAAAATCCTAGGAAGAAATCTAAGAAGGGGATCGAGCTTAATTGGTGTCTATGGATAAAATTGAATGCATATCTGAAATATTTGAATATTCAAATGGGAGGTTGTGCCTATATTATGACCCCTGAAAACCCTTTAAAATATTCCAAAGAAACTGAAATTTGGGGAATAATTGCTAATTGATTTTTGATACATATTGTTAAAATTTCACAAAATTATCTGAATTTTCACGAATGCTGAGTCGCTTGTTAACACTTTGTAAGTAGACATCTCAACGGATAGTAACGTCTAGTTATACACGTGGTTGTAGTAGGGATATAGCATCTAAAGTTTCTGTCTTCCTCTTTCCTTCTAGTGGTTTCATAACTGGACGTGGATATGTAAAAATAGCGTTAAAACAGTATTTTTCTTGTAGTTGTAATAATGTATCAAATAATTAAAAACGCCAACAACATATTTGCTCAGTGACGTTATACTCTTTGAGGTTTTATGTTTTCACACATTATGCGAACTTCCCGAACCCAGTCAGATCACCTGTAAAAAAGAAAAACGTTTCTCTCTTTATCGCAACGTGTCACTTTGGACTTCCCGTTCATGACGTTATATACTGACACGTAGTCCTAATTCTAATCTACTAATGGAATTTTCTACTTTCTCTGCTTAACCTTATGTGGAAAATACTGTTTTAACACTATTTTTACATATCCACGTCCAGTTATGAAACCACTCCAACCACAATGTAACAAGTGTGCTGTAGCGTGACTTGCGCACTAGTGTGTGTTCTTCTAAAATTCTATTTCATCAATTCAATCACAAAAGTATTTTAATATATACAACTTTGCTGCAGGCCACAATCTAATATGTCTGACGTTTGCTCGAGTTGAGCTAACATCCAAGAAATCGCTTCACTGAGCAGGCCAGGCCTAAAGAATTCCATCAAACCAAACAAAAGGTTCCTTACAAGCAAACAAGTCCCCAACGTGAAGCCTTAAATCAATATTACTGTCCGACAACTTCAAATTATATTAAATCAGAATGACTTCCGAATGTACGCGTTAAATTTACCCTCTTCGACCAAGCATGAACATTAACTTGAAATGCATCTTCCGGTATCTTGGTCGACGAGATGGAATTAATTAAAAATAGTACAGTCCCCAAAGGCAATGTCGGTTTGCACCTTCCAAAGCCAGCTTCAGCACTAAATTATTAATCAATTACGATGCAGTGTTCGACGCATTCTATTCCTTGCCCCAACTTCCGGTTTGCGCTTGAATTCAAAAGAAGACACGAGGCAATAACGATGTAACTTCTTTTAAGTTTGAAAGAGGTTATCCTTTTTCATTCTTGTATTCATCTGAAATATCTCTGTATACAAGAAACAAGTAAAAACTACGTGAGAAAAGGTATCTCTAAATGTTTAATCTGTGTAAAGCTTAAAACTAAACCTGCGTAAGAGAATAGAATTCCTGAATTAAGGTAGATAGCATATATTTTTGTGAACACCTCTTTGTATTTCCATTAGTTTGATTAAAGCACTCAATATATATTAGTTTGGGGGATATAAGGCTGTATGTAAGGCTTCCACAAGGTAGAAAGATACAACCGAAGAATCAGAATTGATTATCATTTTTTTTTTCAGTAAGATTTCTATCATTTTTCTTTCGGAATGTTTGAGATAAGGATTGATAATTTGTATTATTTTTATTATTTGGACTACTGTTCTCATCTTGTTTGTTATTTTCACAATGTTTCGGCTGATGTAACCTCCGACCTTCTTCAGGTACAGCTTGTCGAACTCTGGAATCTGTACGAAATTTCGAACTATTTAATCCACGGGGTTAGATTGTTCTCGTTCCGTCAGCCATGGCCGGGTAGAAGTTTTATGGAATTTATATATTATATTCTTAGTCTCGGATCGAACCGCCAACCTCCATCATACTGTCACTTAGAACTGATAATTACTTAGCACTTTATCCGTTTCGCCACAGGCCCATGTGTAATATATCAATTATTTGAGACTTCTCCCCGGTCAGGGCTGACGTGGATTAAATATGGTCACATCGAGGGAAATGTTGTGAGAATAACATCCAAGATGGGAACGGTAGTCACGTTGATCAAAATCAGACAAATGTTAGTGTCGTACCTGTTTTAGATGATTTTTCAATTTCTTTTTTTAACTTATTCCTAGAGTTGATCTAATTCCTGTCAGCAGTACCCATATGAATGGTCGAGTGATCCCGTTTTCGCCGAAAACACTTTGGATGATCCTATATATCGCTTAAATAAAATATATTAATGCGGCCTATTGCTTCCAAATTCCATTACCATTTTGAAAGTGCGTTCCAATTCATGGGATTGATCTTAACCCCCCCCCCCCGGGAAGACCCCATTACATCCCCTCCCCCAATGATGGAAAGATCATGATATTGTGTTTATGCTGGTACCTTTACATCCGGGATAGTCATAGAAATGTGTAAATGATCTTAACTGTATTGAAATAAAATTCGAAATTTCTATATATACTAAAAACATAAATATTAATATAAATATTGTTTTCACAAGTCTAGTTAATACTTTAAAGATGTTGTCCTTAGTTGTTGGGGCGGTTTACAACATGCTAGGGAAATATTAATTTATTGAACTATGAATGATTCCAGCATACTGCAGAACGACGAAGATGGAGACAACCCCATTCCATCCACACACAGGGGGAGGGGTGGACTTACCTATTAATACCACTCCCCCCCCCCTAGTGCGATCTATGCTGGTTCAACTTTCTCAAGCCTCGCCACCTCTGAAGTTTTTAGCTACATTTACTCGCTTTCCTTTTGTCGCCCTACCCTACCCTATATCTCCCTTTCCCCTCTGTGGAGCTGTATTTGGGTATTTTATCTATTGAGGAATTTTCGGAATGGGTGGATTCTCATGTTTAAGGGCTACGTAGAAGTAGCTTTCGGACTTCACTGTCCATCCCATCTGATTCTCTAGAATTAATTAACCCCACATTACTGCCATACATAAACTACATGAAATTCCCAATTCCTTCCGTATGCTATATCTATTTCCATGAATAATTATGATTTATTATTTATTATTCCATTATCTATTTGTATGTTACCAAATTCCCCCACTCTACTTTGCTGAGGAAGTATTTACTATTGTTAACCTTCAATGAGACATATTCTGATATAATATTTCCACCTAAGGATCTCCCCCCACACACACTATGTCCCGATTTCTACTGATAATCGAATCAATTCCTATCTAAGCCTAAGTACATGCTGCTAGCTCATATCCTCTATATTATACGGTAAATTTTGCCCCAGATTGGCACAGGAAGGACCCTTACTGACCATCCCGGCTGTAAGTTTATATCGACCCCCCCTTTTTTCCTCCTATCCAGGCTTTAAGCTTGATAACAGGTAACGGTTTCTATACAGACAGCATTGTAATATTTCCTGCCTAGCGTTCAATAAATTATCTCTAGAGGTCATGATGTGGTATGACTCTAATGCACATAGGTTGCATCTCCTCCTTTTGTTCGGTCTATATTTGCTGGCCCTCCCTAAGATAGACCATTTCAGTTCGAAAGGGTCTTGTCTAGCAATGAGATTTCTCACAAAACGGCCAAGAGAAGTGTTAGGCCTATCTATGTTTTCGCCGAGGCTACCTCTGAATGAACTCATGTGATTTCTGAACCTACCTTTGAACTCACCCCCCGTAGATCCGATATATGATCTCCTACTACTTTCTGTTATCACTTCGCATCTGTAGACAATGCTTGAGACCCTACAGTCCCCCCCCCATTGGGCAGTTGCTGGGCGCTCTGCAGTTACAGTTGTGTGCTGGGCCGTTGCTGGATGTTCTGTTACTATGCATATTCACAACGGTGGTTCCCCCTGAACTGGTGTTGCTGGGATCAACATCAGAAGTGAATGTGTCTTCCCTTGGTTTAGCTATCTTAGAGTTATTATATCCTATGATTGATGCGGCTATATTCCTACAGGTTGAAAAGGACAGTTTTACCGTATTTTTGTTAATGATTCCACCCAATCTGCTTTCCCTTGGAAAGTTTTTTTTCCATTATGCTATAACAAAATCTTTGGGATATTAGTTTTAATATGCTGGCTATAAGGGGGGTTGAACCATGTAGTAGCCCTTCTTCTATTTTTCTTCCTTTTCTTCTTGTATTATTTTTAAATTATTTTTCATATATTTTTTTATATATATTTTTTAATATATATTTTTTATGTATATTTTTTTATATATTTTTTTTATTCTCTATCTTACTTAATTTTTTTCTTCCCTTCTTAAGGGACCGCAAGAAAAGCAGCACCACATTGTGTATTGCCGGTCGTTGTAACTCTTATTCAAGGTGCTTATTTTTTTCTGATGATCTGCCAAGCAAGTACCTGCTTGGTAGTGAAATACGTGTAGGTAAAAAAACTCTTTAATTTGAAAAATGATAAATAAATGATTTTTTAATGAAAAAATCTTTTGTGGTGTTGTTTGGGCTCCTGAACGGAATGCTTTGGTAAGCTTTGAAAAAATCACATATAAATGCTCTGTACCCTGTAATCGAGTATCATCGAACTTGTTTTTATTGGAATAATCCCGGTCTTCACTGAATAATCTTTTTTCTAAGTGAAAAATCCAAATATATATATATATATATATATATATATATATATATATATATATATATATAATTAACTTGTTACAAATATCCAGGGGGTATGAACCCGAAGGAAGTTGAAACCGGGTTTATGAGAGTGCTCAATGAAAATTCAGAGCAAAATATATATTTTTTGATTTTATTCCATTAGTTGCGACAAAACAAGTTTTGTTTCATTGGTGCAAATAGCGACCAACTCATCGGGCCGGCGAAAGGAATTCAAATGGCATAAAATTTTAACTTCACTTTAACGGGAGATTGAAAATTGAAAATACATTGGAGGGGGAGGGGGACAGAGTTGGAGCTTTGTCTATAATTTGCACCAATGAAACAAAACTTGTTTTGTCGCAACTAATGGAATAAAATCAAAATATATATATATATATATATAAAACTCAATGTCTTAGTGTGTGATGTTTCTGTGTTCGCTACAGAAAGAAAGGTTAGAGAATCTACATAAAGAAAATAATAATCTAAAAGTTTATTCTTATGTAAAATCTATGAGGGCATAATCCCCTTAAAACTTCACATATATCCTATTTTGCTGAAATTTACATTATATATATAAATTTTTCTGTGAATGACAATGAAGTGGTCTACTACCTAGGTGAACTATGGGAGCCAAACCTACTTTAAAACTTCAAATATATCCTATTTTGATGAAATTTATATATATATATTATATATAAAATATATATGTATAAAACGTTTCCGGAGAAAACAATGGAAGTGATTCGATTCTCTACCTTACACTCTATGTGCCGAATATATTCGTGCCTCGACCTCTAAGTAACCCATTGGGCTAGAAACTCCTTAAAACTTCAAATATGTATATCCGATGTTAATGAAAGTTTTCCAGCATTTCAGCTTTTCCAACTATATTAGGGGCGAAACGGGGGAGTCAGTAAAAACAAAGAAAATAATATGGTGTCATGAGCATCGTGGAAAAGTACATAGTAGTGATCCTCATTCAATCGCGAACAGCGTCGGGTCTTCCTGATAGTAACATATATGTCACAATGTTTTACTTCTTTTGAACTGGCCACACATTTGGATGAAAATAAAAGAGCTTTACACTTTTAGTTTTTTTTTTGGGGGGGGGGGTAAAAACGACTCCTTCCAATGCCTTTTTAAAATGAAATTTGTGTTGTGTTTGCCATTAAATGACCGCGACCCAAAGCGTAAATAGCGCAATAAGTGACAAATGCAAAAGACTACGATATGACATTGAGAGTATACGTACTTGGCATTGCCATTTCTGGGGTGTGTATTATTGGAGTAGACTAGTGTTTAGGACAAATGGAGACATGTACAGGTAATTAGGGTATCAGTAACTATAAAATCTGATTTTGATAATTAAATGCTTTTGTGACATCTTACATATCTATTGAACCAATTTTCATTCACGACTTTATATATACGTCATACAATTTTGACAACGTTCTGTAACAATTTAACAACACAAATAAAATGGCGGACCGGAAGTACCTAATAGTACTCTCCAGACAAGAGAGTGCCCAATGAAAATGCTAAAGTCACGAACCATCAATTGGGTCAAATCTATCATAGTCTGATAAAAATATGTTATTATACGAAAACTTAGTTGTTCAACGTTTGCTTTCCTAAGGCTTTTTCCTACATATTTTAATCACACAAAATACATGTTGAAATATTTTTTAGTTTTGAGATTATATCATGTTTGAAAAAAATCCATTAAAATTGTTCTAATATCCGTAATTTGCAATTTACTTACAAAGTCACCCATCTCTTACTAAATTTCTGTCTACTACTCTCACCCTCTCTCAAAAATGTTGTTTGAAGCCCCGCTCTGATTTTATATGGGCTCTCCCTCTCTCTCTCTTCTTTTCTGTCTTGCTCTCTCCTTCTCTTTCTCTCTCTCTCTCTCTCTCTCTCTCTCTCTGCGTTTATCAACAGTTAACAGTAATAAAACTAACTATCACACAGAAGATTGGAATAGCCCATTATGAACAATAGGAAGTATCATCACAGTATTTATACTATTTTACCAATAGCTGGAGAGTTAAAGAGAGAATGGGAGATATAGCTAACAGGAAGACTTATTTTAAATGTTCTTGTTTTATTTTTTAATATAACTGGTTTTACAAACTCACTTATTCCTGCTTTAAACGATCTTACAGTGGATGACTCACATATCAATCCTGAGCAATATTTAGCTTTTTTTGTCATTAATAAAAGAAGGGGGGCTAGTATTCACTCCATATTTTATATGTACTATTCCTCTCCTCACATACACCGGAGTCAGAAATTAATAATATATAGATAAACCGGTAACAAATAGTGCGTTCGATCAGTTATGATATATCACATCACCGACTGCTGAAGAAATTGCGAAAAGACAATAACAACAGTGCGTATTTCGAATAAAAATTAATAACCAGCTCCCAAAATTTAGTCAAAAATATTAATTTTATAATTGCAGTTTGGTCCAAATAACAAAACCCCAACACGATAGATGATTCATTTTACCTACACACAAGCACAAGTAAGCTCTTCCATTATTAAAAAAATACATTCACAAAATTGGCGATCAGTTTAAATCACATATGGTCAGATGCAGTAAATATTTAAACAAACATTTGCCGCCACGAATACATTATGTTTAAATAAGTTTTTGGTACGTAAAAATAAGGTTTTCCTGGTAATGCCGAAACACAGTTTACTTTCACTAATTCGGTTGACATTAATAAGATTTGACAAAAATTACATTTGATTTAAAATAATTTGGCATTTTCTTTCAATTTTAACAAATGTTTTATAAGGCTCGAGACAAAACATTTCTTATATAAAACGACGTTGCATTTTCGTATATATATATATATATATATATATATATATATATATATATATATATATATATATATATATATTGGTACAGAAAAATTAGTACAACATTCGTACCGTCGGTTTCAAGCTCGGAAAGTCTTAGCCATCCGGCTCTCTTCAGCTTCTGTTGTCATCTGTTTGGAAATGTGAAGTCACATGACACTCTTGTTGGGACGCGTTATTTGCTCAGTGTGTTATGTATGTTTGTTTAAATATAAATTTAGTGTAATGAAACTGTTGAGATTTAAAACCGGAGATTTGGAGAGATATAATAATATAAGATTAAAGGGAATAAAAAATAAAAAATAAAATTAAAAAAATTAAAATAAAATTAATATTAAAATAAAATTTGAAATTAAAACATAAGAAATAAAAAATAAATAAAAAGATTAAAAAAATAAAAAGGTTTCTATGTAATTCCCGTGAGCCAATTTTATGAATTTGTATCATTAGCCGTTACTGTTTTTGGGTTTGAAGGTGTGCGTTCTAAAATGGAAAAACCGTTAGTTGAAATCGTGTTAAAATTCTTTTAGACAGTCCGGAGTCATTTTAATTAAAAAATTGCTGGGTCTAAGGGAGGTAACTTAGTTGGAAAATAAAGGTTTGAGGTCTAATAACTGATAAATAAATTAAATATTTTTGTAAAAGTCGAAGTTTTTGCTCTTGAAATTAATGTGGATATGGGCTGATGAGGTGTTTGTTCGTATTTTTTAATTTGTTTATATTAGTAATGATGGGAAGTAGAGGGGGGTAGCTAGACATTATGTGAATCGGTCAGTCCAGTTTATGAGTAGTGTTTGTCTCTTGTGGATACATCCCTTAAAGATTTCATCGCGGAATTTCAAACAGGCTGCATTCGGATCAATGATGGCCCTTGAAATGTGGTATTTTTCAGCGTCACATAGAGGACATCTGTTTATGGCTGGAGAGAAGGATGTTTTTTTCTCAATTACTTTCCATTTGATGGTGAAGGGTGTATTTTCTTCTTTAAGTTACCATATTCGGGTCGCGAGTGCCGTATTTGCCTTGTTTTTGCATCTGAAGGAGTTTCTGTGTGCGTATAATCTTTGTTTGAAGTTTCCCTTCGTCATTCCAATGTATTTTTCTGCACTACCGGTATTCTGGTTTGTGACGGTTGCTTCATATATGATTGAATCGATTTTGCAATTTCCCTCTAGGGGGCAGTTGTTTTTGTCTTGGCATGAGCAACCTGCGTTTGTAATTGCTTTGGGTTCCGAAGAGATAATTTTTCTTATTGAAAGGGGCAGTGGAATAGCTGACCTTAACAGAATTTCTGTTAAAAAGTTTATATAGTTCACTTGTGGGTGGAAAGTGTTTGTCGAGTAATTTGAGGAAAAGGTGGCCTACCTTTGTGTTGGTATTGGTGGAATAGGGTGGGGAAAACCAGATCACCGATCTCCTTCTATTGCGGGTCCCCCGTGGTTGATCTCGGGTGGGGGTGTATGAGATCTCTTCTCTGAACCCGATGTCGCGGAGCGCTTTGTTGTAATATGGTGCTTACAAAGAAGTATATTTCTATATATATATATATATATATATATATATATATATTTATATATATATATATATATATATATATATATATATATAGTGTGTGTTATAATGAAATAAATTCCAGGAGGAAATCCGGGTATGAGAGCTCAATGTAATAAACAGAGCAAGAATAAAATAAAATATAGTAACACGAAATTACATAATCATCGATGCAATAATTTATTTCAACCTTGTGGTATTGTCAAGCATCCAAGCGAGATGGCTACATTTTTGAAAATGAGAAAAGAGAAATTCACACCCGACAATTCAAATATATATATATATATATATATATATATATATATATATATATATATATATATATATATATATATATATATATATATATATACATATATATATATATATAGAGAGAGAGAGAGAGAGAGAGAGAGAGAGAGAGTGACAACATATTTAATACATATTTCCCCCTCTCTCTCTAAATATGTATTAGATATGTTGTCACTCTCTCTCTCTCTCTCTCTCTCTCTCTCTCTCTCTCTCTCTCTCTCTCTCTCTCTCTCTATCCCTATGTATATTTGAATTGTCGAATGTGAATTTCTCTTTTTTCATTTTCAAAAATGTAGTCATCTCGTTTGGATGCTTGACAATACCACAAGGTTGAAATAACTTATTGCATCGACGATTATGTAATTTCGTATTACTATATATATATATATATATATATATATATATATATATATATATATATATATATATATATATATATATATATATAGTAAGTTGAGACAAATAAATTTGCTCGGGATTGGATGAGGATCACTATTATGTACTTTTTCATTATTCTTAACACCAAATTTGTTTGTTTACTTTATTGGTTGTACTGCCCCCATTTCTTCCATTTTCGCCTCCTTATGAAGTCGGAAGAAGCTGAAATGTTGGAAAACTCTCTGAATGGTTTAAATTTCATTAAAATCGAATATATATATTTGAAGTTTGAAGGGGTTTCTGTTCCCATGGGTCACTTAGAGATGGGGGCACGTATATATTCGGCGCATAGAGAGTAACGTGCAGATTCGGGACTACTTCCATTGTCTTCCCCGGATAATTTTATAGACATAATATGAATTTCATACAAATAAAATAGTTTAAAGGGAGGGTCGGCCCCAATAGCTCCCTTATGTTGGAGGGCACTCAAACATTTGAGACCACTTCCCTTGTCCTCCCCAGAAACTTTTATATAGATAATCTAAATTTCATAAAATAGGATATATTTGAAGTTTTAAGGAAGTTATGCCGTTATAGCTCTATTAGGAATGCACTTAGAGGTTCGGGGACACTTCCATTGTCTTCCCCGGTAGATTTTGCATAAGAATACACTTTTTAGATTTTATGTGGATTCTCTAACATTTAATTTCTGTAGGAAACACAAATATTACAGACAAATGCGTACACAAACATTGAGTTTTATGTATGTATGTATGTATGTATGTATGTATGTATGTATGTATGTATGTATGTATGTATGTGAAATAGGTCGGATTCCCACCCGTGACGTCACCAGTTGGCCGCTCCTGGGCTGGTTAGTCACGTGATCCTGTTGGTACAAAAGTTGCTGCTCCGAAGAAGGCCACGGTTGTCGAAGAGGCCTCTCATAAGGTCACATCCACCCCCACGTTGTGTTTGTTTAGATAAGTGGGTGACCGTTGAGGGGGAATCAGCGACTCGGGATCCCTGTTGAATGAAAGGTCATTCATGCAGAACTGTTGAAGGGGAGAAATCAAGTCCGTTGTGGTTTTCTTAGAAAATAATTATTCTTAATAATGAATAATGAAATAAAATATACACTTGTTGAGTCACTAGGCCAGTTGGCCAGATAATGTTGAGTGCACTCTGGTATGTAATTGGACCGATGGACACTTTATCCTTCTATCAGTGGCGTGCTGTTCTAAGCTTGGGCGAGGACACACGTATCCCGATAGGTGTGATATCTTTCACGAATAGAGAAGGGTTCTTATGTCCGTTTCTCTCATTGATTAATTCACGGTCTGCTTGGTGTAACTCTGGCCAGTCCTCACCCAATGCTTATCGCCGACTGGCTTGTCTTCTCCCAGTGCTTATCGCCGACTCTCTATCACCGACTGGCCATCGCCGACTGGCCAGTCCTCACCGACTGCTTATCGCCGACTGGCTTGTCTTCTCCCAGTGCTTATCGCCGACTGGCCAGTCCTCACTGACTGCTTATCGCCGACTGGCTAGTCCTCACCCGATGCTTATCGCCGACTCTCTATCACCGACTGACTATCTCTCTCAACTTCAACTCCTTTATATGGAAATCGCTTGTGAATCTAACAACAAAGTTCAACTTGGATAATGTTATTGAGAGATAAGATGTTTATAGATCACTCTGACAATATAAACCAAACTTGAAAATTGTTTATCCTTATCCAAATTATAAGTATATTACATTTCCACTGTTTTCTCATTCGAAACAACAAGGTTCATTTCTGATAATGCCATCTGAGATTGAAGATGTTTTGAGGTCACTGATCATATAAATTGATATATGAACTTGTTTATCTTCAGTGGAGAAATGTTATTTATCAAGCTAATTTTGTTTATTTGAGGTCCAATGTTGGTTAATGTTTATGGATACATAAGAAGTCTATAGGTCACTCTGATAATATAAATTGATACTCTTATTTCAAACCAGAAATTATATTATATTCTACTGGGCCAATTTATACTAGTCGTGTATGCTGGGCGCCGACCTTCGTAGGGCCAGTAAATATTGTCACATATGTATGCATGCATGTATGTATGTATGTATGTATGTATGTATGTATGTATGTATGTATGTATGTATGTATGTATGTGTGAGAGAGAGAGAGAGCGAGAGCAACCGTGTCTTTATTATTAGCATTTCTTCGTCATTGTTACTTTCTCGTTTACTTCCAAACCTTGTGTGTTCTCAAGAAAATGCCTACTTAATATGTCAACCGCCTGCTTGGAGGATATACCCCAACACGTGGTTGCTATACAAACATATAAAATAAAATATAAAATATTCCTGCTTTATATTGTTGAAGATAGGATATTATCAAATGAAAAAATGGCAAAGTCTATCCATACAAAATAATTATTATTTTATTGACAACTTCTTAAGACAATGAAAGATAAAGAGGTCGTGAAAAATGAGAGTAAAAAGAATTCAAGAAGCATTCAAGAGTGAAGTAGTTGTTTTGTCTGTAAGGAGAACTGAAGTATTCGTGTTCATTTTGACTGTCGCCGTGCTAATTTACGTATGTGTAAATGTGGATAAGCATGAAGATGTGCGTGTATTAGTGTGTGTGTGTCTATGCTTCGCTGGGCTACAGAACTTCGTGTGTGTCTCTCATTGAGTTTGTCGAGGGCATTCGGTCCATAAGGGCCCGGACAGTATTACGTTGTGCGCACGTGTGTTGTCTGTAAAAGAAACGGAGGAAAGAGAAACGCTATGTTTGGGGTTTGATAGTATGCGCGAGATTTCGGCACTGAATATTTCATGCACTGTGATTGGTCGAAAAAAAATGCTGATTTGAGCTTTTGTCCCATAAAGAGTCGGTATGTAAAAACGAAATTCACTGCGGCTTCGACTTCGAAGCATACATACGAAGAAGACCGGAGACAACGTCAGCCGAAATGTAGTAAAAATATAAATATCAACGTTTAAAAGACAATAGTAAATCAATTGTCTTTATTATGTGTTCCTGTTACGCAATAGCAAACGATGCGGAGAGGAAAGAACTCCAATTAGAACATTTCGAGAGACCTAAAACGCACGTAAACAGGTAAACAATAAATAAGTTTGAAAAGGTGTCGTTAATTTTATTTATTTTCTTGCCTTCTAAGTAATTCCTGCTATTTTTATTTATTTATAAAGAATTCGCAAATTGCTGATGCAGTCGGCAGTGGGCGGTGAGTTACTGTCTCGGAGGTTGTCTTATTTAAGTTTCCATTGTTTGTCAACATTATTTTTAGTTATTGATTTTTAACGAAGTTTCATCAACCTGTGTTAATTGTTCTACACACGGAACGTGCGATCTGTGCGATCCGTGCGATCTGTGCGATCTGTGCGTTTGGAAGAAGTATTTACTGACGCAGACGAGACAAAACACATCGAATTGAAATTAAGAAGTTCGAAAGCAATCGCTTTGCGGCTAAAGATTCCAATCCCAAAACAATATATAATAGATCGAAATTACAAAACTTTTGGCTAGGAGCAATGTGTAGTATCTGTTCTGATACTACACTTCGTCTTTTCTGTCCTCGGTCAGTGAAGGGGTAATCCTTCTAGACTGATACAATTTTTGTCTTAATCCAGAATGACCCTATTTGGGGAGCTGAATTTTCCTCACATTAAAATTAGACTTCTGTCTAACTCTTTCTCTCTCTCTCTCTCTCTCTCTCTCTCTCTCTCTCTCTCTATATATATATATATATATATATATATATATATATATATATATATATATATATATATATATATATATATATACAGGGTGGGCCAAAATAAGGGTCCTATCTTTAAATTTGAATAACTTGAATTTGAATAACTTCCACAAAATAAAAGTTAAACTCACCAAACTTTATGTGTGTGTAGACTGACCCTTTCGAGATTTTTTGAAATAAACAAAACAAATTTTAGCCGAAAAACACTTCTTAAAACTTACAAAAACTAAAGTATTGTTTTTTACACTGTTTTGAGTTTTTTAAGCAAAAATAATGTTTTCTAAATGAGGGTACGTTCCTTAGGGCTAATACGGCTCATGCTTGCTTCGGAAGGGGTCCTTTACTTATTCTAAAAAAAAAAAATTTTTTAAATCAATAAATAAAAAAGTTATGAATTTTTAAAAATAGGACCCTTATTTTTGCCCACCCTATATATATATATATATATATATATATATATATATATATATATATATATATATATATATATATATATATATATATATATATATATATATATATTAGATTAGTTCAGAGATGAAAAATTCATGAAATATTCATTTATATCCGTTCCAAGAATTCAACATCAACAATTGTTTAGGGTACGGTCGTTTCAGAGACGAAATGGACCTTCATGAGCACATAGGTATAGACACCAAAGTTCGAAGTTTGACAAAGCAGCAAAAATTACAGTATTTTACACGCTCAATTACACAACAATTCGAGAAGTGGAAGGGTAGGGACATGACAATTTCAATCGTCTTCGAAAGAAACATAAAAATAAAACCAGACATATAAAGGAACACAATAGAGGAAAAAAAAGAATATTAAAAGTACAAGAGTGGGAAATGTAGACACCATTAAAAAAATTACAATGAAAAATCTTTCACAAAAATATTATAAAATTAAAGTGAAAAATGAACAAAATTGATAAAAATTCCAAATCAATTAAATTGAAAATATATTTTTTATTTCTCCCAGAGAAGGTTTGTCAAAGAAACCATAATAGGTACACAACACAACATGATTCATAAAAAGGGGTGAAAATTACAGACGTAATTACTAACGAATGCGTTCACGTTCAAAATTCGTGCATGCAATCAAAATAAACATGCATTGCCAGAGTAAATAGATTATCGAGAATGCATGGACTATGTCAAATAAATATGACTGCACAAGAATGCTACGACCAGTAAAAAAAGTGGCATGCTGAGATGGCTAGATCTCTAGGGGTCCCGTATTAACTGCCCCGAAGCGTGATCTGACGAAACAATGTCAGCAGTTTAAAAAACAATTAATAATGTAGAGGTCATTGACAGAAAGAGGTCAAGCTTTGATTTCGAATCTTGTACTATGCATATGCGAATCTTTTTTTGTGACTCACAATTAAAGCATTCATTCTCATTTTCTCAATATAATTTAGGGGGAATAACTTGAATATGGCTCATATATGAATATACTGTGCCAACAGTGACGTTCGTTCCTGCATATCAAACTAGAGGGGGAAATATCGCGATAAATAAACAATACGCACGAAGAAGGCCAGATGTAACATCGACCGAACTGTAGAAATATTGAATATCAACATTGCAAAGAAGAAAAATGTTAATAATAATAACTACTCATCCCATCTGTGAAATACAATATCATGGGCGTGATCCCTCTCAGTTAATTACAACATAGTTGGTTTTAAGTCCGATGTTAATAAATTCTTGTCGAGCTATCCGCCTAAATAATCAGATTCTGACCAAATGTTTCCAATTTTCTCATGGTGTTGTTCATCGTCAACTGACAATCACATTAAGCCTTATCCTTGAGTGACCTTTGCGCCTTGATAAACAGTGGCACATTAATGAAAAAAATCTAACAACTTATTATTATTTCTTACTCACTTCAAGTTCTCACGCGAGTTGTTACGAGTAATTTCTCGCTGCTAAAACATGTGGTGTTTCTTGAAGTTAAAGTAATTTCTCACTGCTAAAACATGTGGTGTTTCTTGAAGTGAAAGTAATTTCTCACTGCTAAAACATGTGGTGTTTCTTGAAGTGAAAGTAATTTCTCACTGCTAAAACATGTGGTGTTTCTTGAAGTTAAAGTAATTTCTCACTGCTAAAACATGTGGTGTTTCTTGAAGTTAAAGTAATTTCTCACTGCTAAAACATGTGGTGTTTCTTGAAGTTAAAGTAATTTCTCACTGCTAAAACATGTGGTGTTTCTTGAAGTTAAAGTCATTTTTCACTGCTAAAACATGTGGTGTTTCTTGAAGTTAAAGTAATTTCTCACTGCTAAAACATGTGGTGTTTCTTGAAGTTAAAGTAATTTCTCACTGCTAAAACATGTGGTGTTTCTTGAAGTGAAAGTAATTTCTCACTGCTAAAACATGTGGTGTTTCTTGAAGTGAAAGTAATTTCTCACTGCTAAAACATGTGGTGTTTCTTGAAGTTAAAGTAATTTCTCACTGCTAAAACATGTGGTGTTTCTTGAAGTTAAAGTAATTTCTCACTGCTAAAACATGTGGTGTTTCTTGAAGTTAAAGTCATTTTTCACTGCTAAAACATGTGGTGTTTCTTGAAGTTAAAGTAATTTCTTACTGCTAAAACATGTGGTGTTTCTTGAAGTTAAAGTAATTTCTCACTGCTAAAACATGTGGTGTTTCTTGAAGTTAAAGTCATTTCTCACTGCTAAAACATGTGGTGCTTCTTGAAGTTAAAGTAATATCTCACTGCTAAAACATGTGGTGTTTCTTGAAGTTAAAGTCATTTCTCACTGCTAAAACATGTGGTGCTTCTTGAAGTTAAAGTCATTTCTCACTGCTAAAACATGTGGTGCTTCTTGAAGTTAAAGTCATTTCTCACTGCTAAAACATGTGGTGTTTCTTGAAGTTAAAGTTGTAACAAGTCTCCAGTACCCTGAACTTCTTTAGATCACTGCTGTAAACCGCTTTTCGTTCTCGCACCAGCCATTTAACATTCGTCTCTCGCACATAACAGTCGTTTATTTTCTCTGCAATTTGTAGTGAAAATAAGCTTCCTCAAGATTCCAGTACACTCCGTATACTTGCGACCGGAGTCTGGATGGTACTATTCCACCTCAGTCCTGCCATCCTCTTATACCTTCCTCTGTCATTATGTATAGCAACAATCGATGTTGCTGCCATTGCTGTTGGGAGTTATGGCCAGTTGATGGTATTGTTCTTATATATTTACTCAAGCAGTTCCAGTTATTTTGGTTCATCTTAATATTTCCATCTTCTTACAAAGGTGTCATTTTCATTCAAATTAGCAAGAATACTCGACGTTGCCCGAGAGCATGTTGAAATGGGAATTAAATAAATTACGTGACTAAAATGGGAATTAATTTACGTGACTGAAATAGGAATCAAAGTTTAACATGACTGAAAGAGGAATCAAATAATTTATGTGCCAGAAATAGAAATCAAATAATTTACGTGACTGAAAGGGGAATCAAATAATTTACGTGACTAAAATGGGAATTAATTTACGTGACTTAAATAGGAATCAAAATTTAACGTGACTGAGAGAAGAATCAAATAATCTATGAGACTGAAAGGGGAATCAAATAATTTACGTGACTGAAAGGGGAATCAAATAATTTACGTGACTGAAAGGGAAATCAAATAATTTACGTGAATGAAAGGGGAATCAAATAATTTACGTGACTGAAAGGGAAATCAAATAATTTACGTGAGTGAAAGGGAAATCAAATAATTTACGTGACTGAAAGGGAAATCAAATAATTTACGTGAATGAAAGGGAAATCAAATAATTTACGTGACTAAAAGGGGAATCAAATAATTTACGTGACTGAAAGGGGAATCAAATAATTTACGTGACTGAAAGGGAAATCAAATAATTTACGTGAATGAAAGGGGAATCAAATAATTTACGTGACTGAAAGGGAAATCAAATAATTTACGTGAATGAAAGGGGAATCAAATAATTTACGTGACTGAAAGGGAAATCAAATAATTTACGTGAGTGAAAGGGAAATCAAATAATTTACGTGACTGAAAGGGAAATCAAATAATTTACGTGAATGAAAGGGAAATCAAATAATTTACGTGACTGAAAGGGGAATCAAATAATTTACGTAATTGAAAGGGAAATCAAATAATTTACGTGACTGAAAGGGGAATCAAATAATTTACGTTACTGAAAATGGAATAAAATAATTTACGTGACTAAATACACGAAAAGAATAAGATTTATGAAACGTTTGTGTGACACTTGTGTATGTGTAAGTATATGTTAATATTGGCACGAGTTTTGTACATTACATAACAAACAAATAAAATAAAAGTTCAAAATACAAGTGATCAGGATAACAAATACAGCACGATAATAGAATGGTTAAAATATAACAAAATTTATCAAGAGAAAGATGTTTGATGCGTGTATGTGAGTTGTGTTTGCGTTAGTGTGTGAGTTTCTATGGGAATGAAATATATCGCGCTCTCACTTTATTTAAACGAAGTGTTTGTTGAGTAATGAGATGTGTGTGTGAGTTAATCAGACGTAGAAGTTTAGGTCTGTTATTAAAATTGCTCGCTTGTTTGCGTACGAAATGTGTCAACAGATTTTTGATCAAGCGGATGGTGCTGGTTTTTGTTGTTATGGTTTATGTGTGCGATGCTGATGCTTGGCGTCTGTTTGGGAGTTTCACTCGCGGGCCGAATCTAGCAGGTAGTATTTCTTCAACAAAGATTCCAGCTAGGATGAAAGCTGCACGAATTTGTTGGCGGGATTTATGCATTCTTTTGACGTGGAGTCATTACGCATCGGTGACATCTGGTTGCAATCTAGTTAGTCATTCGATTGTCTTGGCTTTTATAGCTGATTGCATCGGACATTCTATAAGAGTTTTACTTTCGTACCTAACACGCTGGTTTGGCTAATTGTGACATAGGTATCTTGTTTTCACATTTGCATTGTCATTTTGATTAATGTAGTCGGACTGATAACATCTCGAATGCAGCTCTGGCAACATGTCCTTCCTACAAAAATCGTAAGGCCGAATAAAAAATATATATAAAGGTAACTAATATTTCTTTCTTTTGATCTTGCATTAAGTTGAATCAATTTATTTGTAACAGGTAACGCAAGGGAATCCAGTCGACACAGACCAAACGGGCAACGTGGAAGACAGCGATCCAGCAATAAATGACTTTCCGATTGACACAGACCACCCGTGCCAATTAAATAATGCGTCGTCTTGCCCACCAGAACATTGTTGTGTAAAAGAGGTAAGACCTTTCTTTTTAATCATATCTGTAAGCATACAACAGCCTCAACTTATGCGAACACACACATTTTATATATATATATATATATATATATATATATATATATATATATATATATATATAAAGTAAATATATATATATATATATATATATATATATATATATATATATATATATATATATATATATATATATATATATATAAAAGTTAATTTATATTAAAAAGCTAAGTTTTTTTTTCTTATAAAACATTTTCAAAACAGATACATTTTAGTGCAAGTTATTTTACGAATCGTTTCGCTTAAAAAATCGTCAACGGTTTAAATATCGGATAAAATACTAAAAAATAGACAATTTCGAAGAAATAGAAGATAGCATAGAATTGACATGTATCCGAATCCTATAATATTAACTGACCGACGGCATGAGCAAAAGAAACATAAGCCACGCGCAAAAATCATATCTAAAAATAATTAATTTTTTCTTACAAAACTGTCTTCCAGAGCCAGATTCAGCAAAAAAAAAATAGCGGTCATGTGATGTGCTTTCAGCAACGTCGTCGCACCTTGTTTAATTAAAACTATTTTCGCGTCCAACCTCAAAAAGTGCTTACTAGCGATGATGGCTTTATTATTTAAGGTCAGATTTTCGTCGAAAAAATCGGTTTAAAAATATCCGCACACAGTTAAAAAGAAGACAACGTTTCCACTTCCCTTGGGGCTTGGGAGGCTACTATTCATTTTCAACTAACACACACACATGCTTACACACCTTAACAAAAAGCGACACACACAAATGCTTACACTGTCACAAAGCGGTCAAGGGACGTCTAATCAATTCTCAACTCACATGCGCACACACACACAGAGTCACAACATCTATCCTTAAGAGAGCCCTCGGATATAAATTTTACTCATAGGGAAATCAAGTGTTAGCCTCAAGAGGGGGCCTCTTGATCTCTTTAGATCTAAATTAAAATTATAAAAAAAAGTAATACACTTACGCACTCTAACACAAAACACTGTCGCACGCATATACACACTCATAAACTACAAGCATAAAACATACATTGTATTTCTAACTGAACATTTCAAATGAACAATTAATTATATAAAATGTCTTGTAATTTTGTATATATATATATATATATATATATATATATATATATATATATATATATTTGTATATATATTTGTATATATATATTTGTATATATATATATATATATATATATATATATATATTTGTATATATATATATATATATATATATATATATATATATATATATATTTGTATATATATATATATATATATATATATATATTGTGTTCTTTAAATAATGTTTTCTTCTTTCATTCAACTTTCATGTCTTTATCTGATTGCACTCTTTTTCTAATGTTTTTCTAACAATTTTATTGTCGATGTGGATCTTAGCATTTTCTCTAAGATACAATTTCAGTTAACATCTTAACCAGCTAGGGTCAGCGCTGCTACGATATAAACGAAATGCAACTGAATTGTGAGAAGCGTTTTGTTTCTTTTTCAAATGGTTGATTTCCCAGTATTGTCAGGTGAGAACGCCAACATTTGATTGGTTAAATAAACCACGTGACACGGGAGAGATTTAAAGATTGCTATTAAATTCAGCTGCCGCCTGAATCTCTGGTAAGGCACACGTCATGTAAGGACCTGAGAAATAGAGGTGCCATGACCACTTGTTTCCCATATGGAGATAGTCCAAAAGTAACTCCGAGTTAAGGAATTGGATCTCCATTTAATTAAGTTATTATTCATCTATGTCTTCGAAGAATGTGCCTATATTACTTTGAGATGATCAAAAAACAAATAGATGAACATCTTATTTTTGTTTGACTTGCAACGAGTTATCAATTTACATGGAAAACTGAAACCCTCTTAAAATATATAAAATATATTTTCATATACATATAGAAAAATGGCAAATTGGAAAGCACCACGTCACGATGGAATACATGCATACTGGTTTTTAAAATTCACGACCTTACATAAAAGGCTAGCGCAGAAACTGAAAGGATGTATCCACAAAACAGACGTACCAGAATGGATGAACAAATGAAGGACAACGCTAATACAAAAATATTCCAAAAAAGCAACTACAGACCAATAACCTGTTTACCAACAATGTGGAAAATCCTGACGACACAACTGAGAGAAAAAATCTACCACTCCCTGAACATTCGTGGACTACTCCCCGAAGAACAAAAAGGATTCTGAAAAGGGAAAAGAGGATCTGCTATACATCGATCAAAAGATCTTGAAGGAGGTAAAAAGCAGAAAAAAGAATGTATTCATGGCATGGATTGACTACAAAAAAAGCTTACGACAGAATCCATTAAGCATGAATAATTGAATGTCTAAAAATATACAAGATACGCGACAGGATTATTGAATCTTATTAAGAAAGCAATGGAAACATGGAGACTAGAACTGACAGCAGGAGGGCAACACCTGACTGAGATAAAAATACAGAGAGGCATTTTCTAAGAAGACTCCCTATCACCACTACTGTTTATGATGCCGCTCAACTACATACTCAGAAAATGTGATGTCGGATACAAGTTTACAGACACAAAACCAAGAGTAAACCACCTGGTGTACATGGACGACCTGAAACTATATTCAAAAAGCAAAAGGGCACTGGAAAAACTGATAAATACGACCAGAATCTTTAGTCAGGACATTCGAATGGAATTTGGAATGGAAATGTGTGCACTACTAGAGATGAAAACGGGAATACTGGAGACGACAGAAGGCATGGAACTCCCCAACCAAGAAGAGATGAGGGCGCTGGGCGAACAGGAAAGCTACAAATATTTGAGCGTTCTGGAAGCAGATATCTTTAAATCTACAAAAATGAAAGAGAAGATTGGACAAGAATAACTGAGAAGAACAAAAAAAACTCCTAGAAACGAAATTATGTAGCAGAAATCAGTAAAGGGATACACACCTGGACAGTATCACTAATAAGATACTCAGGACCATTCATAGGTTGGACCTTAACCAGAGGACTAGAAAATTAATTACTATGCACAACGTAAAACACCTAAAAGACGATACAGACTCTACGTGAAAATAAATGAAGGAGGAAGAGGACTGGTAAGTATAGAACACTGTGTGGAAGACTCAAAAACAGAGCTAGAGAAATACATAACTAAGAAAACAGAAAGGCAGCAAGACACACCGTTCCAACGAGCAATTCGGGAAGTACCGAAACCAGAAAGAAAAAGTTAAGAAAAGAAAAGTGTAAAGAAAAACAACTACATGGGCGCTTCAGAACACTGACAAGAGAAGTAACCAACGAAAATAGCTGGGTATGGCTAAGAAAAGGACACTTGAACACAGAAACGGAATCTTTACTGACAACTGCACAGAACAATGCGATTATGACAAACTACATTAAAGCTAAAATAGATAAACCCCAGGAAAACAGTAAATGCAGACTGTGTGGACAAAGAGACGAAACAGTAAATCATATAATAAGTGAATGAAGCAAACTATTCAAAAAAGGATACAAGAACAGACATGACTGTTTGGGGAAAGTAGTACACTGGGAACTGTGCAAACGGGTGAATTTCGAATACGCAGACAAATGGTACAAACATAAACCAGAAACAATACTGGAAAACGAAAAACACAAAATCCTCTGGCCTATGGATATACAAACAGACAAAGTTATACAAACAAAGAGACCGGATGATATAATAATCGAAAAGCAGGAAAATTCTTGCAAAATCGTAGACTTCGCCGTTCCAGCAGGCCACAGAGTAAAGATCAAAGAAACGGAAAAACGAAGCAAATACACGGAACTAGCCAGAGAACTGAAAGGAATATGGAGCATTAAGAAAGTCAGTATAACACCAATAATCGTAGGAGCACTAGAAACAATAAAAAAAATAACTGGAAAAAAGACTGGGAGAAATTGGAATCAAAGTGATCATTGGAACTATACAAAGGACGGCAATGATCAAAACAGCTACAATCTTATGAAAAATCATTAAATGCGGAAACCAACCCGCATAAACTACGAAGGGTCACATGGAATCTACTACAGGAAGAAAACAAAACCACAGAAAGAACACTACATCACAAACCGAGGAACAGAAAATGCAAGAAACATCACTTTATAAGCCCCCCTCCAATAAATTAACCCCGCCTCAACTGACACGATACAAAAATGAACCAATTAAAAGAAATAGCAAGAAAAACCATCAGCTCCCCCGTCACCCCCTCCCCAAAAATTGTACCAGCCTAGGTTGACACAACACAAAATATTTGCATATGATCAAGGGGGATGAGAAGACCGAGGAGGGACAGCACAAACCTGATCTCCACTGGAAGTGCAGAGACTGCTGGGACTTTGGGGAGGCTTATTGCCACCCAAATCCCAGAGAAGACAAATGGTCCTTACCAGAGAGAAATCAATGGTAAACGGCTGTTGCGATACTGAAAGTTTATTTGCGGTGGCTATCGAAAATAGGTGGAAAATACTGGAAATCTGGAGAGACTTGTTGTCACTCAGACTCCATGAAATACCACCGGTTGTCGGTGAGCAATCACTGATGACCTGTGTGAGAACTCCTAGTGAGTACAAATAATAAATAAATAAATAAAAATAACTTTTAACGATGATAAATTAGATAGTGTTATATAGACTCAGCTTTAATTTGCGGAACGAAATCACGTTACGTAGGATAAGAGAAAATACTTAAAATAGTACAATTAATCAGACATGGAACTAAGAGGCGATTACGTTGAAGTGATTTGGTGGCAAAATGAAGTGATTTGCTTGCTGTTTGCAAAATCTTGGAAAGATAAGCTGAAATAAAACGTACTGAAGACAGCAAACGATAATATATGTATTAAAAATATATCCATGAAATATATTTGCAAACTAAGTGTGTTTGTGACTTAATTAAAGTGCCAACTTAGCTGTGCACAGTTTTTTTTTACATCTAGACTGGACGGCTCTGAATGCATCCAATACGAGCAAAGACTAATTCAAAAAGAATGCGAGAGTGCTTTTCGCCTTCATCCCGCCAAAATTAAGTCCTGGTGATTGGTCAACGAGTGTTGTCCTACTTAATCAGATGGGGCTATTTAAAAGACAGGAGAGGTAATTTATTAACACAATATAGAAATGGGAAATAATCTATTTTAGGAGACAAAAGGAAGTAACCTATTAAATAGCCCGTTTTAGACTTAAGACTCTACCAATGTGGCCGTCTAAAAAGAAAATTTAATGGTAAAATATTCCATGAAATGTACGTAGTTTATCAGTTAAAATATTGCTTTTAAATTAAATAATACCCAAATGCGTTTGTCATTCGTAATCATTGATAGAATATATTGAGACAACGGTTGAAATTCGAAAGATAACGCACTTGATGTTCACGCATGGCTTTTATTATCTGTGTTTGACATATCTATGCAGTATGCGAAAAGAGGAAAAAAACTCTTTCATCTCAGGTGTGACGTCATTGAAGAGTTATAATAAAGGAAGATAACTTATAACTGAGATGATTTATAAGTTACTATTATAAGTGAGACAACTTATAACTGACTAGTGCAAGGGGGGATTACAAACAACATGGCAACGCTCTCGAGATGTAAAACATTTTCAAAGGGCAAACACAACTATGTTTCTGCATAAATTAAAACTATAATATATTGTTGAGTTATTATTTTTATACGGTGTATATAATAGCGTAGAGGATTTTAAGATGGGATTAAATGAATTCAAAAATAATAGTAACAAGAGGATTTAAAGGGGTAATTTTGAAGAAATTTCGGTTGAAATATTAAACAGAATTTGATATCTATTTTGATGTTGTATTAATAGTATACATGTATACATATCTATTAAAATATATAACATTTTTCAGGTTTGAATACAGAGGTACTATTGGAATTATTATTAAGCGTAGTGAATTCTAAATGCTCTGTGATTGGATGAAAATCAGCCAATCACAGACCACTGCTTCAATCTCTCCAAGAAAACCCAGGAGAGTGCCTATTTAGAAAATATCGGCCTCATCTCTCCATCCTTCGCTGCCGTCAACATCGTTCTCCTCTGCTGCGGCAGGTGCGAGCGGTCACATGCTTTTTTTAGCGTATATAATATGTTCTGAATTATTCTTCACAGCCTTGTCCCCAGAAGGAATCCTGTTACAAAACAACTGGCATTTTCAGTGAGTCCGCAAAGGCACTTCTTTTGCAAGCAACATTCTCTTTCTTTCTTTATTCTCTTTTTTATCCTTATAAATATCCTTTGTTATCTACCCAAGTTGTTTGTTATATCTGTTTTTGTCTAGTCACGTTTATATGCCACCTACTTTTCTTCCAGCGGACTACAGTCTTCGTCCGTCATTTTAACGGGGAAAATCCCAACAGTACACAAAGAAACATAACAAGCAAATAAATAAATAAAAACGAACCGGTAATACTTGGTTTCGTATTAGCCCTGGGCCGGCTATGCCGGCTTCCGCTAAAGGAGGAGATTTACAGGGAATATTAAATTCACAAGCGGTCCCCAGCCGCATGTATGTCCCGGTCATGAGAACATGGTATACAGCGCCTAGTATTCCCAAACCGTCATCCTTCTGATACTGACCAGGCTTAACGTCGCTTGACTTCGGTGATCTAACGCAACCAACTGTAGACATAGAATAAACGTCACTTAATACATACAGAACAAATAAATAAGCAAAATAAAATAAATAAAAACTAAACTAAATGAACATCTAAAGTAGCAACGGATAGCAAAAGAATAGAAAATAAATCATTTCAATCCAGCACGTGCTAAAATAAGGTCACCAGTTAATTTGACACAGTTACAAACGAGGTGCGGCAAGACCACAACAACAAAAAAAGGGTTTCAAGTAAAGGTCGACCGGGCTGTTTTTAAGAGAAGCTCCGGCATTGGCCAATGAAAACATGATCCGTGAGGGAGAACTAATAACAAATGAACGTCTCTGTGAAGCTGACTTGCCAGATATATATTTCAATACTACTATAAATAAAATGTATGTATATATATATATATATATATATATATATATATATATATATATATATATATATATATATATATATATATAAGTGAGTAATTTATTTATTTACGTCATCCTCTTATTGTCCTTCTCTTACGGTACTGCTACTACTACGACTACTTCCATTTTTATCTTTATTTATTTAAATCATTCTTACCCTTCTCTTACAATGCTGTTACTACTACTACTATTCCTTTTATTCTCCTCCTATCACCACTTCTCAACATCTATTCATCTCTTCCCATCACATCGTTTCATTCTCCCTTCGCCCCACCACCTAAAACATTCAATGTGAAAACAAGCAAACAAGATAATCAAAGTTTATTATTATTATTATTATTATTATTATTATTATTATTATTATTATTATTATTATATAGATTGTATTTAATACATACTCTTTCTAAGTCCGGATGTGTTTGATCTTTATAAATCAAATGTAGCATCCTGAAATTATATAATCTACAGTAATATAGTGCCATAAACACTCAGCATTAGTAAATGGAGCAATTCAAGGTAAAGAATGTCACTCTTTCGCTACATCCGATGAAACCATTGTGCTACAACACGATGGGATGCTCTTCCATCAGACTGTAACAAACATATATTCTCTGTGTTCTGCCTGGAGTCCTGTTCCGTTGACATGTCAAAAATTCTTCTGTGGACATTTCGTCTCTCACCTTCTGTTTCTCTTTTCCTTCTTGTGGCTGAAATAATGAGAGGAACTCAAAAATAAAAGAAGCCATTATTTGCTTCTAGGGTTAATTTCATTTGCTTCTGGGGTTAATTTTATTTGTTTCTGGGGTTAATTTTATTTGCTTCTGGGATTAATTTCATTTGCTTCTAAGGTTAATTTTATTTGCTTCTGGGGTTAATTTTATTTGTTTCTTGGGTTAATTTTATTTGCCTCTGGGATTAATTTCATTTGCTTCTAAGGTTAATTTTATTTGCTTCTGGGGTTAATTTTATTTGTTTCTTGGGTTAATTTTATTTGCCTCTGGGATTAATTTCATTTGCTTCTAAGGTTAATTTTATTTGCTTCTGGGATTAATTTCATTTGCTTCTAAGGTTAATTTTATTTGCTTCTGGGATTAATTTCATTTGCTTCTAAGGTTAATTTTATTTGCTTCTGGGGTTAATTTTATTTGTTTCTTGGGTTAATTTTATTTGCCTCTGGGATTAATTTCATTTTCTTCTAAGGTTAATTTTATTTGCTTCTGGGGTTAATTTTATTTGCTTCTGGGGTTAATTTTATTTTACCCAACCATTTACAGCAATGTACATCTAGATGGGCTGTAGTTTCCGTCCCACCTTCATAGGGGTGGTTGACTTCGAAAAAACTTCTGCTTTCTTTGACGTCGTAAACCCCCAAACGGCAACAAAATTGATCTTTCTTCTCTGTAAACCCAAGGTCAACTTTCTATTCTCCTAATATCTATATAACTATTTTCGTGACATTGGTGGAGGCTTGTGCTCTCAGAGTCACTAGTTTTTTTTTAGGTTAAAAAAAGACTAATGCTGGGTTGGATTTTAAGAATGCGATTCCCAACCGGATTAAGAAATCGACTGATCAGGTCAACTAGTGATATGCATCTGAAATGAACAAAATTAAATAAAAGACATGCGAGAAATTCTTCGTTCCGAGTTATATTATCTACATCCATTTATTGGCGTGGCGTCTTGAAAGATGACGGCGAATACGAATTGATTGCGACCGAGAAGCTCAGAATGTCAGCTTTGTTTCTATCCGTTTTTATCCCCCCCCCCTCCATCGTCTTGCATGGACATGAGTTTAAGATTAGCGACTCTATGATAAATCTCGATAGTCACGAACGTTAATATTGATCATACAAACTTTAAACATCAGCGCAGGTTTTGTAATCTATTCCTTAAGACACAAGAAGAAAGTATAAATAATTGCTAACTTCCGATTCTAAATGCAGAAACATATGTAAATTGTCGAAGATAAGTAAGGAGGTCGTACAGATCGAATAGTGTTTGCCTCGTTTATGATTTGCAGATTAAAGATTTTGCTTGATATCGCCATTCGTTTTCTGTTTGGATATACGCGATCGGATTAGTAGAAGGGCGAATTTCGCAGTCGCCACATACTTCCCGTCTACCTGGGCCTCACGTTCGAAATATATATCTTGTTGCATTATATATTGATGATTTAGAAAACCTATTGTTCAAGATTTAGTTCACATCTCAGCATTCCTAAAATCGACACTGAATCTCTCATAAATGTCTTAGAATTGCAAGACATTTAACAGACACAATTCAGTTTGGAGTCAATTCTCCAAAATAGAAAAATCGCTTCATGCATTGTTGGCAGTAGCAGCAGAAGAAGCGAATGTATCGACTCTCGATTGGATAAAAGACAGGTTCAGCAATTTCTTTCAACCAATCACAGGACAAGACATATTCGCTTCGGAAATTTCGCGCGTAATATAAAAACTCAACTCTCTCTCTCTCTCTCTCTCTCTCTTTCTCTCTCTCGCTTTCTTCCAGAAACAACACGCGTGCGTACGACATAATTCTTCTTATGCCTTTGGTGGTCGAAAGCCCCCGACAGACGCAACGAAAGACACATGAACTACTAAACATAGCGTCAACATATACACACTGCTAACCGAACTCATGTACACAATTTATACACGCACTCTACCACAAAACAGGCACGCTAATATACACGCACATCTACAATGCCTATCTCATTTACACATATTGGCATACGTAAACGCACGCGGATCCAGCCGAAATTAACATTTCTACAATTAACAAATTATTTTTACAGACAAAACAACTTCTCTGAACTTTTGTATTCTACTAACTCTTTATCTTTCGTTGTCATAACAAGTTGTCAAAAGAAATTAATTATTTTCGTATGGAACGACTTTGTCATTCTTTCTTTTAATATTGCCTTGCCATCTACATCATCTGTCACGGACTTATAGTGAACAATTTTAGCGGGGGAAAATCTTTTCAAAGTCGAGGAGAATCAAGCATGTATAGAGAAGCACTAATGGGACGAAACGGACAAAATAATTTCACATTAATGAGTTAATATTTGATAACTTTTGTGTGAGATTCACATTCCTGATATCTGAAACAAGTTCTTCCATAGCAAAGCTAAAAATGATGGCTTATACGTTTTATATGAGATTTCTTCCTTTTTTCTCTTATTGCCTCGTATAGCGTTCAAAAGCAAATATATGTATCATTTGTAAAGACTAAAATGCTTTTAGAACAGTTTCGATTTACTTCCAGTTTGTGCAGTCTTATGACATCTTCTGAGCTTTATTATTATTATTATTATTAGTAGTAGTAGTAGTAGTAGTAGTAGTAGTAGTAGTAGTAGTAGTAGTAGTAGTAGTAAGAGTGGGAGGTAGGAGGAGTTCTTACTCACTAAGAGTTCTCATGCGGGTTATTAGCAATTATCGTTCACTGGCAAAAACAGGTGGTGTTCCCTGGAGTCTGAGTGATAAGTCTCTCCACCTCTTCATTATTTTCGGCTTCATTGGATTATTGTACAAATCACTTTGCGTTATCGCAGCAGCCGTCCACCAATGAGTTCCTATTGGCAACGGCCGTTGACTTATAAGCTTCCTCAGGATTCCAGTAGACTCCGTGCCGATCCAGTCGAGGTCTTGATAGTGTTCTCTCTCCTTAAGCTTCCCAGCCTTCTGGATCCTTCATAAACTGGTGCTACCACATTTATAGAGGGTAGGGGGGCAGATTATGAGATTTTCTTACATATCCACCCCGGCAATCACGGTTACCTTGGATTTCAATTCGTGCAATGTCCTTTCTGTATTTCTATGTTTACCCTATATTATTCTATTTCACCCTATCTTTGGTTGATCGGTGTCACATATTTTTGTGGATTGGCTTCCACACTTCACGATTTTTCTTAATAGTTGGGCTATTCTCATCAATATTATGCTGTATATGGTGCCAATCCTCCGTTTATTTCCGATTTTTCCGAGTCTTTCTTTCCCGGTTTTTCGGAATTGTTCCTAGTGCTCCTACAATTATTGGCATCACGGTAGTTTTCTTCATGTTCCATATTCCCTTCACTGGCAGCTCCATATATTTGCTTAGTTTTTCTGCCTCTATGATCTTAACCTTGTCATCTGTAAGTACTATGGGAAGCAGCGAATGTTGTTTTTAAGTATCGACTCTGGATTGGATAAAATCTCTATTCAGCAGTTTGTTTCAACCAACCACAGGCGTAAAAAATATTCATTCCGAATACCAACGCGTTATATAAAACCCCAAACACACAGCCTCCCCCCCTCTCTCTCTCTCTCTCTCTCTCTCTCTCTCTCTCTCTCTCTCTCTCTCTCTCTTTCCTTCTCGTTTTCTTTTATAGTCGACGCACGTGAGAATAGCCTTGACAAAATAGCTTCGGCCTCCTGGTTCGAGGGTATAATGAAAAACGCAACAAGGGATACCCACGAACTATTGTACTCACAACGACAGCATATACACACCGAACTCACGTAAACACAAGTTCATACACGCACTCTCTCACTGACAAAACAGGGGCAAAATAATATACACACATCTACGACGTCTATCTCATTCATACACACACAAACTGACACGGCGCTAGTCGAAATGAACATGTCTACTCAAATTCCCCTGACAGACAAAACGACCTAACAACGTCTCAGGTAGAGAACAGACTACAGCTGTTGACCAGACAGCTACTGACATGGGAATCCCCCTTCTTCTGGGGCCAGCCCTCCTGGTTCAAAAGCACCCTGGGTTCAGTAGAAAACAATCGTCTGAGAACGGGAATGAGAAGATCAAAAGTTGCTATGACCAGATGGGCAACAAAACCAACTCAACTATCTGCGGATGTGGAGAAGGTGACCATACGATGCAACACTGTCTCGCCTGCCCTTTACTGTCCAACTGGTGCAGCTTGAAAGATCTTGCAAATTACAACAATAATGCAAAGGCTGAAAAAGTGTGAAACTGGCGTATGACCATACGCTTCAAAGACATGCAAAGAAGAAGATCACGTCTGGTCTGGCTTGAATAAATTGGTCTGTTGATATTTCTATCTCACGAACAATAATACATTTAATTATCTAACTTTTTTACTTTGGGATTTACAAAATAATTTATATAATAAAATAAATTGTTTCGATTACTAACGCTGGCATTCATATAGTATGGTTAACAGAGCAAAAATTGAGAAAAACAAAATATGCAACAAATAACTTTTACCAAACGCAATAAAATTTAATTTTCTACCGACCGTGTTGAAACTGATTGTAAGACTTACTTGTTTGTTATCGTCACTTTCATTTAGCCAAACACAGGTAAATAAAAAATGACAGTCGATTTTGTTTTGACATGGTCGCTAATGTCAGGCTTAAAAGATACTAAAAAAGGCTTATCCTGACACTAACGGGGACAGTCGGACTTAGTGTTGGTGGCAAGATAAGTCTTTTTTAGTATCTTTTAACTATTTTTTAAGAATGAATACCAACACCAATACATGGTCGGCTATTCTGGATTTTTTACTGTCTCCGAAAAACGGGATATCAACGAGATCTTATATTGAAATAAAACCAACTTTAAAACACTTTCAGAAGTTTAAAACTATGCAGATCGATAGAAAAGTAAATTTTATTGCGATTGGTAACAGTTATTTGTTGTACATATATTTCTTATTTCTGCTCTGTTAACCATACTACATCATTACCCTAACGCTAATATTTTGTAAAGACTTGATTATGTAGTAGCAATAGTTGCATTAATCATATTAGTAAGAGAGGGAAAAGAATTTACTTACGAATAAAAGAAATTCAAGATAAAAAAATGTAATTATTTCGTGAGTATTCCAAATTTGAAAAGAATTCTGATACGTTTTAACAAAAAATAAAAATAAAACATACGCTAGAATTTGGTTAATGGTAAACAAATTAAAACCGGTGTTCAAATTCCTTTTAATTTTTACGACAGTTTTACAATAAATATGTAGAGATAAAAGCAACATCAAAGAAAAGAATGACAAAGTCCATCCATATTTTTATTCGACAACTTTTTAGATAATGAAAATGAAATGTTGGTAAAGATTGAGAGTTCAAAGAGTCCAAGGAACGTTCTAGGTGAAAGAAAGTATTCTGTCTGTAACGAGAAATTAATTACATATGTTCATTTCAATTGTCGTCGTGTGCGTTTACGTATATGTAAATGGGATAGACATGAAGATGTGTGTGTATATATTAGCGTTCCGTTGTTTTGCTAGTTAGATAGTGTATGTGAGTACGTACGTTTGGTGAGCGGTGTGTGTGCTTCGCTAGGTGTACAGTAATTCCTGTGTAACTCTCGTTGCGTTTTTTCAAGGGTCTTTCGGCGAAGGGCCGAGGTTAGCTTTTGATGACGTGCTTATGTGGAAAAAGAATAAGAACGGGTCAGGAAAACGCTTTGTTTGGGTTTTTATAGTACGCGCGAGATTTCGGGGTTGAATATTGGTGTGCTGTGATTGGTTGAAATAAACTGCTGATTTGAGCTTCAGTCCAATAAATAAAAACAACATTCACTGCTGCTGCCGTTTCGAATACTTATTGTAAAACGGATTTTCCATGGCAACATTTTTCTCGTCTAACAAAAAGTCTCGATTTTCTCTTTTCAGATTCTCATATATCAACCCAGTTTCAAAGGCCAGAAATCAGCGAACCTCGTTTGTCGGCGCATGCGCGATGACGGCGAATTGTGCATTTTGAAAGACACGCTCCATATCTGTCCGTGTCGCGAGGGACTTGAATGTGTCGAACAGGAAGAAACCGACTACGGCCATTGCACGAGATTATAACAATGAGATGTATTGCATTTCTTTTCATCTACTTCTGAATTAGTCATGGCGAATGTAAGGGCCGACGGTCACCAACAACTTTGTGCAACACGTTTCAGAGCGATACTTACTTCATCGGCCACAATCACTCCACCGGAAGACAAAAAAATGATATAAATTCTTATCAAACCACCAGTATACATTTTTTTTTTTAGTTTTTAAAAAATAATTTTGGTAAAACAAAAAACTATAGTCCGTCTTTCATATATATATATATATATATATATATATATATATGAAAGACGGACTATAGTTTTTTATACATGAACTGCGGCACAGGGGGGCAGGGGGGGGAGAGTTGCCCCTCCCCACTTTACGGTCATCAATAATGAAGTTATATATGCATGTGTTTACCCCCCCCCCCCCACACACACACACACTTTTATAACTGTCCCGCCGGTCTTGATATATATATATATATATATATATATATATATATATATAAAATTTATATAAACTTTAGAACAGCCTACGCAAATTAACCCGCGTTTCTGTGCTAGCACACGTATACGTGGCTGGAAAACAACTACGCAGGTTAATTTTCGTATGCTGTTCTAATGTTTATATAAATTTTATTTATCAAGCTCCACTTTGTATTGAGTTTATTCTATCAATATATTTGAACTTAGTTAATTAATTTTATATATATATATATATATATATATATATATATATATATATATATATATATATATAAGTTTTAGTCATTTATACATGGAAAAAAGATACAATATATATGTATCCAACATTAAAAATGTAATGCAAGTTAAAACAACCTAATTTACATATTCCATCTACAAGAAAAACATCCATAGAAGCCTCCACTGCTAACACTACATAAGCATTCCCTTCTTCCGTATTCCTAGAGACAGCGGTACTATACTAACTTATATATATATAATATTAAATTATATTTTTTATATTTTATAATAAATTCTGTCAGATATAAATATATAGAATTTATTCTAATTCCTAGCATTAAAGAGATCACTTGAAAAAAAGCTGCAAGGTCTTTTCTGGTTGAACCGTATTTTGCCATTCTAGTTGTAGAAGGTTATACACATGTTCACTGTCAAACGTCGTCAGAAAATAGTTGCAGCTGTTTCAATTCATTCTGTATTAGTACGTCTTAAATGATATTTCAATCGAACTAGCGATTAATGGTGGTGGAAGCTCGGAGAATTAATTCATATTTAGTGAGAGATAGTTCAAACGAAAATTTTCAATTTTGTTATGCTTGTATGACGAAAAGTTCGCCATTCTTCACGGTCATCAGTTTCTTTTTTTAAGAGGTCACTGATATATTCAGAAACTTTGTTAAATTTAAGTTTGTCTTTGTATCTATGTAATACCCTTTCTACTTTGCATGAGACATCCTCAAATTGTCCGTATTGAGGGTTTTACTGTCGTTCATCTTAGTTGGGACTTCCTTAAAAATGGTTCAATCCCATCAATGAGGCATCATATAAATAACTTTGCATTGAAAATATGTCAGCAACTTTATAACCATGCACAGAGACATACACACACACACACACACACACACACACACACACACACACACTGACATATATATATATATATATATGTGTGTGTGTGTGTATATATATATATATATATATATAATGTATATATCATTGTATGGCTATGAAGAAACAGCTGTTATTCTTTAAATAAAAAAAACTAGACTTGCTTAGTACGAGACCTTGTTTTTGTCGGAAAATATCTCAATATATATATATATATATATATATATATATATATATATATATATATATATATTACTATTTTATATTTATACATTCATATTATAAAATAATATAATATATTGCATATATAGTTTTAATATTTATTTCAACAGTGCTCTATACATACATGAGTACAGTTTAATAATAGTATGAAATATACTTATGGCTACATATAAACGTTTGTGTTTACAATTTATGATTGTTTTAATAGTTAAGCAGTGCATACTCAAGCTTCTATCCAATCAGAGTCCTAGATTGTATTACACTTGTTCCATTGGATTAAAAATCTAAGAAAACAACAACCATACAAGTTTACTATATATATATATATATATATATATATATATATATATATATATATAAAGTTAATCCAACAAAAGATATGAGGCAACTAATATCTTTTAATTAGTGAAACATCCGGATAAAAACTGAAGCTCAATATACTGGATAGAGCATTAATAGCATAATATAAAATGAAATAATAAAATAAGGTGCGAATCAAATTTTATTAGAATTCAAAGTTCAGGCAAAGTATCTTAAAGTCCTTAACTCATGAGTTAATAAAATAAAATAATAAAATTTTATTCGCACCTTATTTTATTATTTCATTTGATATTATGCTATATATATATATATATATATATATATATATATATATATATATATATATATATATATATATATAGTATTGGAAATGAATATTAGTTCTATTTTTATCATATATATGTATATATATAAAGAAGATAGAATCCATGTTTTTGTTTAAAACATTTTTATTATTGTTCTTCCCCAATAACTTTTTCGTCCGTATTAAATCACTGAAAAACAAAGAATATATTTAATCGATCTCGTCAGTGTGTGTTATTTAATCTGAAAAATAAAACAAATTTCATAATAAAAAAAGAAAATTAATATTTGTAAAAAATATTGTTTTTTGTTTTTTTTAAAAAACGCCTCGTTCAAGACTAAAATTCAAAACTCAAAACATTCGGTTAACATTTTTCTCCAAAAAATTCTCATTTCGAAAGCCATCAAGAATACAAATCAAGGAGAATACTTATTTAGGTGTCCCGAAAATACATCAAATTATTATTTAATACGGACGAAACGGCAAATAAAACGTTGTAAACAAAACACTCGGCTAACTTATTGGCGTTGCTGATGATGATGATGTAAACATAGTTGTTGTCCTTTTTATGTACTTATTTTATACGTATTCGATATTAAAGACTTTATAAGTAAGAGTAAACATATACCTCGGTCCAACATAGAAATCAGAATTAAATTTAATACATAAATATTAGAGTTCTTTTTTACCGTAAAAATTACTGGTTTCATTCGTTTAGGAGCACAACCAAATCATGATGCATGACTTTTGCTTTAAACTTTAATTCAAGCCAGAAATCACTCTCTCGTCGGCAGTTTAGAAGCTTAAAATTACTTTAGAATGTCCAAGTGTCGCGATATAGTAAATAAATACCAGACATGTTTCAACCTATTAATAAGTGTCATGATACTAAACACATATCTGCCATTTTTTATCTATTAATAATAAAAAAAAACTTAAGGAAACAAAAAATGTATGTTTCTTAAATAAATATTACTGATCAGTCTCCATTTTAAGAGGCCTCGATATGGGAGGAGGCTTAATAACAAATTTAGTTTTAGAAAGTTCTTGTGAAATGCAATGGTTACCGAACTAAATCTTACAAGAGGGATGATTCACTCATATATATATTTAATGTGCGCACATTTATTTTCCGTGTATGCAAAGAAGACAGCGACGGCAATGGTGGTGGTGTGTATAAGTTTACTTGTAAACAAATGTATGCGTTTATTTATGTGTAAGCCGTGAAACAAACAGACAGCAGTGGCAGCCATAGCGTCAGTGTCGCTAGAGATTGCATATATATATATATATATATATATATATATATATATATATATATATATATATATATATATATACATGGACGGCGGCACCGGGGGGGGGTGATCAAGCCCTCCCACTTTTTGACTTGGCCCCCCCACTTTACGGTCATCAATAATGAAGTTATATATGCATGTGTTTAACTGAGCCCCCCCCCCCCCCATACTTTTTAGGAGAGCCCCCCCCCCCCCACACACACACACACACACTTTTATAACTGTCCCGCCGGGCCTGATATATATATATATATATATATATATATATATATATATATATATATATATATATATATGTGTGTGTGTGTGTGTGTCTGTGTGTGGGTGTGTGGTGTGGGGGGGGGTGTAAGATTTCATACTATTGTTTGTATTACCAGCAGCAGCAGCGTGCCTTTAGCACGAAATGTGACTTGTACTTGACAGATTTTCAGTAATAAAAATCATAGAGACTATACGCGATTTTTACCTCGTTTTATTTTTCACTTAATTTAAAGACCGTATTTGCTTCTAGGCAAATTATTCGGATAATTTCACAGCAACTGGGACAAACAACGTTTCCATTAGTTTAACAGACTGACACGTGCTTACTATTTATTATGCAAATTTACTTTTGAAACTAGCGAATAGAAAGTAATTAAAATTTCAAGGGATAAGAAACGTATGGTTCTTTTACGATCCTAAACCCAAAGAAAAGCAGCAGTGTTTCCATGCGACCCTGGTGTAAAAGAAGAAAAAAGAAAGCACCTAAATACGAGTGTTTGTTGTGTCTGTCTATCTGTGTGTGTGGGGGGGGGGGGGTGCGTGCGCGCACGCGCGTGCGTGTGTGTGCGTGTGTGTGCGTGTGTGTGTGGGGGGGGGGGGTGTCAGCATCATTTTTAGCCGCCGCAAACAAAGCGAATTTGCTGGGTGTATTTTGATCTTTTGAGCTGCCTTCATTTGGAATATCTTCTTTTTAATTTGTCTTTGATTTCTTGCAATTATTCGAGGTGTGGATGTTTCCATCAAAAGACAAATAAGTATGCATATCAACCACCACGATTGTTATAACAACGGTAACAAGTAAGAAACAAATGACACAACCCATAAAAATCATCTTATTTCAAGTAACGCACTTCTCGATATTTTACCGTGCAAAGCTGAGCAAAACGATGAGCATTATAACCTATTACATTACTTTTCTTGTTAAATATTGTAATAATATTTAGATGCGGGTGTGTAAAGGAATGGTTAGTATGGTAAATTTCCATATTAGGTTAAAAATTAAGTAGAATGGAAATTTCCAAGTAGAAGTCGTAAGAGTTTCGTGTCCCGGCAGTGACGTCACAGAGACAGGATCTTTCTTTTTCTGACTGAACTCAGAGAGAGAGAGAGAGAGAGAGAGACAGACAGACAGACAGACAGACAGACAGACAGACAGACAGACAGACAGACAGACAGAGAGCAGTTGGGTTTGGGTATATGCTACGCCCTCATTGGGGGAGAGGTTGGGTGTTTTATGCGTCGTATACATGTATGCTATAAAAGAAAAATAAAACCCCAAAGAGATGTTTTAAACCAACTTGCATTTGTGATGTTACTTTATTAATTACGTTTATGTCAGCTGTTATTGAGATGAAAAAATACAGACAGAGAGAAAGATGGGAACTTCAACTTCTACATCACCACCTCGCCATCACAACTACAGAAATTCGACCAGCTGATTCTACCGACGAAGTGGACGTACTGTGGAGATTGGAGAACACCCCAGCTACGTTATAATATTACTTGTTTTAGTAATGAGTCACCACTTATCAAGGTCGAGAATAAAGGTTAATGAGATGGATCGATTGTCAGTTAAATGATGAATAATATTATGAGAGGATTGAAAATGATGAGTAGAATTGGCAAAATGTTATTACTTTGATAAGTTGTTTGTTAACATTTTATTTGAATACGACCATGTTGTAGTCTGCAAAGAAGCAGTCCCGTGATAATGTGTTCCACAGATAGGAAGATCTTGGATGGGAAATTCTTGGATGTAATGTACATTTTAAGCTTAGTGTAGGGTTATTAGGTATTATGCATCGCTGATGATCTCAGAGATTCAGATGTGATCCATATGTGAGATCGTTGTATTTTGAAATCTCAATGTATAAGAAATAAAACCTTTCTTTATATTTTAACGAAGTTATTTATTAATTCACATTAACACAACAAAGAACTTTCTTTCCTATATCCGGAGAAAAATGCTACTCATTTAGTGGAGTGGAGAAAGATATGCTGCGCTCATCTAAGAGATGACCTGGTGGTGTGTGTCTCTCAGAGTTGGCCCGGTCGCTGCCTTCCTCCTCCCTCTGTCGCGTTATGACCTGTTTTTACTCGTGAAAGGTGTTGCAGTAAAAATGAAGAATTGAAATAAGAAAGTTTTTTTTTTGTAGCTTACAATTTATTGTAGCAGAGTGTCAACATTCTCTTGGTACACTCCACTTTACAGATACCGTCAACTCCCCAACCCCTGATCTGAAGGGAGCAAAAGGAGGAACGTCCGCTCGCTTAAATCAGTCTTGCTCTCTTGTTTGCAGAATTACGTCACCGATCAAGTGAGGATTAGGAGATCCTCTCTTGATCGGTGACGTAATTCTGCAATTACTTTTCTTAGCACATTCTTCAATCCAATAGACTATAAAATATTTTGTATAATTTGGATTATTCGGACTACTGTTCTCATCTTGGGTGTTATTCTCACTACGTTTCGGCCAATGTAACCTCCGACCTTCTTCATACAAATTGTAATTTATACAAATTATCAATCCTTATCTAAAAAAATCAGAAAAATAAAATATTTATATTTTCGTCTTAACCTTGTAATTATTACAACTATCACAGTTGCGTTCCAAACGTGACGTCTACCCCACCCCCACCCCCCCACACACACACATACCAGACCTTCATGGCGTTACCATTTAGGTTATAATTCTTATTTACTATCCTGTGTTTTCGATCACCCCGGGGTAAAACATTTCAAGTTGCATTTCAATTGCAACATAAAGGTCCTGGTAGATAGGAGCACTTAAATTCTTTTCTGTATTCCCTCTAAAAATAGCCCAGAAGCAAGTAGGAGTTAGGGGAATGGAGATTCCATAATTAAGATGAATACAAATATAGTTAACATGAAATCATAATCCTTCTTCATTAAAGTGGCAAGCTACCTGAGAAAACAATCCAGAGAATATCGTAACCCTTTGTCATTCAACATTCGAACAATTGTCCTCATCAATGTTGATATTGATATTTATACAAATTTTCGACCGATCTACACTTCGGTCTTCTTCAGATGTAGTGTTCATTTACTAGTGTACACCCTCCATAAAAGATTACAGGGAAAAATTATGCTTTGCCAGTGTTCGCACTCACTATTTATCAAGATATGTCACTAAAATATGCATATTAAATCATAGAATTACGTCAGTAATTTAATTTTCATACATAAATCATTATTATCATTTCTGATGACCTAAAAAATAAAAACTCCAACCGTTAACTTTTTATTATAGAGTTGAGGATTTTTTTCGAAATTCATTTCAGGCGGTGAGGTAATTTGCTATTTGTTTCTTGCTTCCCCTAACCGCTTGAAATAGTTTCGTTCGAGGGTTAGAAAAACGTTCATGTATAGTGTGATATAAACGTACATGATTATCAGAGTTTTAGTAGTATTGCCGTTGTTGCTTATTGGTGAAAATTGACGTTTTTAAACAAGCAACATACCACCCGCCATCCGGCGGTTATTAATCTTGTTCTTTTTATTTTCATGTATAACTTACATTACATACCTTTAATATAAATATATTTTCATATTAAACCCCAATGGTTTCATTTAAATTGCCTCCCTTGAAAATTAATGAACATAATATTTTAAGAAATGTTTTGGTAAATTATTCCTTTTTTATGAAATAAATTTAATTAATTGCTGCTAATAGCGACAAAAGTATTGCATATATATATATATATATATATATATATATATATATATATATATATATATATATATATAAACTATAACAATAAAATTACAAATGTATAACACTAAACATTAATTTATTATAGACTGTTTAAAAAAAGCTATGCAAATTAGACATAAATAGCTGGTTTTTGCTCTTCACTATATACAGGGTGTCTCAAAAAAATGTACTCACTCGTAGAATGACGAGAAAACTTTTATTTATGAACATAGAGTGAAATGAAATAGCATCGAATACATGAGACAGATGTAATTGAAGCTATTTCATTTCTCTCTATGTTCATAAATAAAGGTTTTCTCGTCATTCTAAGAGTGAGTACATTTTTTTGAGACACCCTGTATACAGTATTTCAAAAGACTATGTTGTATTATTGATTTATAACAGTGAGCCGTTTTGATGGTAATATAGGTGTGATAAATGAAAATTTCGCATTTATTCATTTAGATGACTTAACCTGCATGCATAGATAAAATGTGTAAAAATCATCACCATTCAAAATAATCAACGGGCATCATATTGAAACACGGGAAAAACGTCATCGTATATTAATGAACAATTGAGGTGACAGCGTGGATAACGACGTAGACTGACGACCTGAGTGTGCCAAGTTCGAATCCAGTTGGTTCCATAGTATCAATTTCACTTAGAGATGTTGGCAACCTCCACGTGGTCCAATAACACAATCAAGCCGGTCCACAACGTTGCACCATGCTGAATCATACGAATTTGCTACTTACTTTAATGAAAAATATATCTGAAGAACGCCGTAGCGAACATCGACTGAACATGGTCAGTATGAATATAAATACCAACGTTCATGAGGATAGTACCCTAAAGAAAACGAATGTAAATAACGACAACTCAGATCTTTTGTAGAAGAGTCCCGCCACTGAAAAAGCAGACAAAATGTCGGTCGTAGTAAGAAAACGTTTTATAACTTACTCAAGTGTGTCGTTGAGTTTTTGCATAAAAAGATCGTTTCCCTTATAAGATTTCTGCCTACACATAAACTCACACAGATAAATGTCCATCGTTCCGCGATGTGTTCCATAGTAGCGTTTATTGTGTATTTTGTATAGCTTTACCTAATAGCCTAACCGAAACCTAACCCGACGCATGTCTAAACAAGACTCATAAAAGAAGGTGATGGGTATGTGCGCGCATTGCACATGACTGACGGAGCTATTTTTTTTTTTTTTGCAAAACTTATGTTTCCATGAGTGATGGTTACTCCCAAAAAGAATCAGACAAAATAAAGTCTAATTATTCGTTGACGTCTTCTAAACATACGATATTCAAGATATAGATATGTTTTTCATCTACGATCACAATAGAGTTGGTATACCCGTCCCAGGGCGGGTTTATAACACTGGGATACTTTTAATAAGGGTAAAAAGTAGGACTAAAAAATCGTTGAAATTTAGATTAGAAAATAATTGTAGCTATTTCTTTTTCTTTTAATCGCTTTCTTATAAAGTTTCACAATATGATTGTAAAACAGCAATCTAAAGAATAAGAAATCAATACAACCGTGCAATTTAGTCATTAAAAGAGCTTTGTATAGTAGCTATCCGAATTTGGTTGCACCTGTAAATACAATTGCATGTTTAAAGTGCACAGGAATGGAATATAAATATGGTGGCCTTTTGGCTAGGATCAAAGTGTAGTATCTGTTCTGATACTACACTCCATCTTTTGGCTAGGATCAAAGTGTAGTATCTGTTCTGATGCTACACTCCATCTTTTGGCTAGGATCAAAGTGTAGTATCTGTTCTGATGCGACACTCCATCTTTTGGCTAGGATCAAAGTGTAGTATCTGTTCTGATGCTACACTCCATCTTTTGGCTAGGATCAAAGTGTAGTATCTGTTCTGATGCTACACTCCATCTTTTGGCTAGGAGCAAAGTGTAGTATCTGTTCTGATGCTACACTCCATCTTTTGGCTAGGAGCAAAGTGTAGTATCTGTTCTGATGCTACACTCCATCTTTTGGCTAGGAGCAAAGTGTAGTATCTGTTCTGATACTACACTCCATCTTTTGGCTAGGATCAAAGTGTAGTATCTGTTCTGATGCTACACTCCATCTTTTGGCTAGGAGCAAAGTGTAGTATCTGTTCTGATGCTACACTCCATCTTTTGGCTAGGAGCAAAGTGTAGTATCTGTTCTGATGCTACACTCCATCTTTTGGCTAGGAGCAAAGTGTAGTATCTGTTCTGATGCGACACTCCATCTTTTGGCTAGGAGCAAAGTGTAGTATCTGTTCTGATGCTACACTCCATCTTTTGGCTAGGAGCAAAGTGTAGTATCTGTTCTGATGCTACACTCCATCTTTTGGCTAGGAGCAAAGTGTAGTATCTGTTCTGATGCTACACTCCATCTTTTGGCTAGGAGCAAAGTGTAGTATCTGTTCTGATGCTACACTCCATCTTTTGGCTAGGAGCAAAGTGTAGTATCTGTTCTGATGCTACACTCCATCTTTTGGCTAGGAGCAAAGTGTAGTATCTGTTCTGATGCTACACTCCATCTTTTGGCTAGGAGCAAAGTGTAGTATCTGTTCTGATGCTACACTCCATCTTTTGGCTAGGAGCAAAGTGTAGTATCTGTTCTGATGCTACACTCCATCTTTTGGCTAGGAGCAAAGTGTAGTATCTGTTCTGATGCTACACTCCATCTTTTGGCTAGGAGCAAAGTGTAGTATCTGTTCTGATGCTACACTCCATCTTTTGGCTAGGAGCAAAGTGTAGTATCTGTTCTGATGCTACACTCCATCTTTTGGCTAGGAGCAAAGTGTAGTATCTGTTCTGATGCTACACTCCATCTTTTGGCTAGGAGCAAAGTGTAGTATCTGTTCTGATGCTACACTCCATCTTTTGGCTAGGAGCAAAGTGTAGTATCTGTTCTGATGCTACACTCCATCTTTTGGCTAGGATCAAAGTGTAGTATCTGTTCTGATGCTACACTCCATCTTTTGGCTAGGATCAAAGTGTAGTATCTGTTCTGATGCGACACTCCATCTTTTCTGCCATCGGTCGGTGAACAGAGGCTCTTCTTGACTGAGACAATTTAAACTTTTGTCCCAATACAGAGTGTTCCTTTTGGGGGAGCTGGATATTTCTCACATTAAAAACTGACCTTGCGTCTAACTTTGCCCTCATGGGAAGGTAAGTAAATAGAGACTTATATTTGAAAATAATGTTGAAAATGTGTTGAATTTTTCAACAGGTTATTTTAAGGGTCAGATGGAGCAGGGAAAAGAGCGGCTCCTTTTTTTACGAGCAGGAGTGAGAGCGGATCCTTTTTTAAAAAGTAGGAGCATGGAGATGAGCCACGTCAAATTTTAGGATGGAGCAAGAGTGGGATCCGCTCCTAAACTAATGGAGCGGGTAAAGTCCTGTATGTAGATACAAGAATATAATTCTTCATCTCTTGGAAGTTTAAATAAAATCATGGAGAATGAGAATATGATGTAATAAATTTTAAAAAATTTGAGGTAGGCTGTGGCATAGTTTTGGTTACAGACAGAACCAAATGTATATTTTAATCAATTTGCAAGGCGATGTTTTTTGCATAAAGTTTTTACAGGTGCAGACAATTGGAAGGACATTCTTAGAAAGAGAAAAAATGTTTTGCCAAATAAAATAAATGTTTTATTAGTATCTTCCTTGTTCCTTTTTTATTTTATAGTTTATGCGAGCGTCAAAGAAAAAAAATCATTGATGCCAATATCGAATTCATTTTTTGAATAAATGTAATAAGTGTTGCTAAACATTTTCTTATTACTGCCGCCCAAAATACTGCCACAGTGAACAATACGGATAGTAGTGAAACGAAAAACAAAAATGGGAGAAAAACAAAATGGGAAGAGGAGCAGCTACATGGGCGATTTATAAAACTGAGCAAAGAAATGGTGCACGAAAACACATGGACACGGCTACAGAGAAACTGATTTACTACTGACAGATGCACAAAACAATGCGATTAGAATGAGTTACAAATAAAAGCCAAGATAGACAAGACCCAGGAAAACAGCAAATGTAGACTCTGTTGACAAAAGGAAAAAACTGTAAACCACATCATAAGTGAATGCAGCAAACTAGTCTAAAAGGAATATAAAATCAGGAATAACTGGGTCGGGGAAGTAGTCGACTTTGGACTGTGCAAACGATTGCATTTTGAACATGCAGGCAAATAGTACAAGTACAAACTGGAAACAGTACTGAAAAATGAAAGGCACAAAATCCTCTGGGACATGGAAATACAAACAGACAAATTCATCCAAGTAAGAAGACTAGACGTGGTGATAAGAAGGAAAAACACTGCCAAATAGTTGATTTTGCCGTCTCAGTAATTCACAGGGTGAAGATCAAGGAGGCAGAAAACTAAGAAAATACATAGAGCTTTTCAGAGAGTTTAAAGGAATATGGAATATGAAGAAAACTATAGCAATACCAATAATTGTAAGAGCACTGGGAACAGTCATGAGAAACATGGAAATAAAAACTAAAAGAAATTAGAATTAAAGGGAGGATTGATACCATACAACACACGTCACTGATAAAAAACAGCAGAAATATTGAGAAAAATTCTCGAGTGCAAAAACCAACCTACATAACCAGATAACAGCAAACTACCGGAGAGTTGAAATAAAAATAGAACAAGAAATATAAAAAAAAACATTACACGAAACCAAGGGAACTGAAATTATCAGACATCCAATAATCTTACCCCCCCCCCCCAAAAAAAAAATGAAATGGTGACGACTAATGACTATGCACAACACACTGCCGCTTAAAAATGATACTGGCCGTTTCTATGTAAAAAGGAAAGAAGGGGTAAGCAGGCTAGTGATGATTGCGCAGATGAGACAATTAAAGAACTAGAAAAATACATCACACAAAATACAGAGAAGCTGATTACCATCACCAAAGACAGCGTCAAGTTAAACAATACGGAGACTGGTGAAACGGGAAATAAAAGGAAAATATAGAAAGAGAAGCAACTACATGGACAATTTATAAAAATGACCAAATGAATTGAACATTAGAAAACATGGACATAGCTATGGAAAGGACACCTGAAAAGAGAAACGGAATCTTTATTGACAGCTGCACAAAACAATGTGATTAGAAAAAACTACATAAATCTAAGATAGATAAGACCCAGAAAAACAGTAAATATAGACTATGTGGACAGAGAGACGAAACGGTAAACCACACCATAAATGACTACAGCAAACTAGCAACAAGGGAATAAAAAACATGGGAACTGTGCAAACGACTGCACACTGAATATACAGACAAATGCTGAAAGCACAAACCGGAACAGTATTGGAAAACTAAATGCATAAAATCCTCTAAAGAAAAAAACTTGGCAAATCATTGATTTCGCCGTCCCAACAAACACAGGTTAAATATTAAGGAGGCAGGAAACTAAGCAAATACATGGAGCTTGCCAGAGACTTGAAAGAAATGTGGAACATGAAGAAAACTACAATAATATCAATAATTGGAGAGCATGGACTCCTGAGGAGATTGACCATTATCAGCGAGAATGCAATGGTAAACGGCTGTTGCGAGAATAGAAGGTTAGTTGCAATTGCGATCGAAAGAAGCAGAGGATACTGGAAATCTGCAGAGACTTGTTGTCACTCGAACTCCAGGGAACGGAAATTTTGCCAATGAACTATCACGTGAGAATGCCTAGTAAATAAGTGATGATGATGATGATGATGATGATGATGATGATGATGATGATGATGATGATGATGATGGCGACGTCGGTTGTGGTGGTGATGATGATGATGATGATGATGATGATGATGATGATGATGATGATGACGACGACGACGACGACGACGACGACGACGACGACGACGACGATGAACAATATGCAATAAAAAGGGGGAAATATTTACAAATACAGTTCATAACTTTAAAATATCAAAGAATAATCGATGAATTTATTAAAGTTTTTGTTTTTGTTCATATATGATGCCGGTATTTCGTCATAGTTAAAAAGTAAAACTGAATTATTTTATGTTCGGAATATTTTAGATGAGTTGGATTTTTCCGGCTATTATTTTCATCTTGGATGTTATTCTCGCAACGTTTTGACCAATGTGAGCTCTGACTTAAGTAAGACTACAAGAACATCAGAAAGTCGTAATATGTGGAAACATTAAAGAGTCGGGTATGGCTGACCACATATAAAGGGGAAAAGGGAAACCATCTACTCTTATGGGACGAAGTAAAAATTATAGACAGAGAAGAACAATGACAGCAACATCCTCGACGAAGTTGTTGTTGCGCACATCAATGTGACGTGGCTCAAATAACGCACCACTTCCGGCATCCTCTGTGATCGCAAGATCAGCAAATGTCTAAAGTCGAATCTCTACCGAACTGTTGTAAGATCCGTTGTTTTGTACAACTCAGAGAGTTTACCAACAACGGAGAAGCTGGAGTGAAGATTCGCTGTAATCGAAACCAAAATACTCAGCTGGATCTTGGAAATTACACTGGTCGTCCACATCCGAAGGTGTTACGGCATCACTCCAATCAAGAGCAAGATGAGAGAATTACAGCTCAGATGGTTTGGACGTGTGTTGAGGGCCAACGACGATACTGTCGTCAAACTTGCTTTTAAATTAGAAATAGCCGGGAAGCAACTGAAAGGAAGGCTAATGATGAGATAGGCAGATGCCCTGCACAATGATCTCCATAAAATCGGCCTTCGCCTAGACCAAGCCGATAATCGTGTCACATGGAGACAAAAATCCATTATTGCAGACAACAAAACGGTTAAAAAAAGAACAGAGAATTTTGTGTTACTTGTCCGAGTTATTCCAGGATCCTCATCTGACATTAGCAGAAGAATAGGAATAGCAACTTCCGCATTTGGCCGTCTAAAAGAAAAGATGTGGAGTAGGAAGGACAAAGCAACGCCCTTGAAGTTAAGACTTTACAATGCATTTATAGTTGCTATTGCATTTATAGTTGCTATTGCATTTATAGTTGCTATTGCATTTATAGTTGTTATTGCATTTATAGTTGTTATTGCATTTATAGTTGTTATTGCATTTATAGTTGCTATTGCATTTATAGTTGCTATTGCATTTATAGTTGTTATTGCATTTATAGTTGCTATTGCATTTATAGTTGCTATTGCATTTATAATTGTTATTGCATTTATAGTTGCTATTGCATTTATAGTTGCTATTGCATTTATAGTTGCTATTGCATTTATAGTTGCTATTGCATTTATAGTTGTTATTGCATTTATAGTTGTTATTGCATTTATAGTTGCTATTGCATTTATAGTTGCTATTGCATTTATAGTTGTTATTGCATTTATAGTTGCTATTGCATTTATAGTTGCTATTGCTGTAAATGTGCAAGTGAAACATGGACTATACTAGCAGAACATGAGAGGAAGCTCAATGTCTTTGAAATTAAATTTCTAAGAACTATTTCTTGGGGTAAATTAGCGAGATAGACGAAGAAATGCATATATCAGAAAGAAGCTTAATATTAACAGATCAATGAAAGACGTTATTCGAAATAAAGAAAAAAAGAGATTAACGTGGTTTGGACAGGTTTCCAGACTATCAGACTCCAGTTATGTAACGAAATCATATCAAGAAGATTTCATTGAAGAAAGATCAAGAGGACGACCACCAAAGAGATGTGCCGACCAGATAAGGGCTGTCGCGGTTCAATAACACCGCGACGTTTGTTTATATTTGGCATTGCAAAAAATCGGGACACATGGCAAAGGTGTGCCCCATAAGAATCCTGATGAAGACCCCTGTGACAGTACCAACAGCCCCAAAGGCAGCAACAACGGTGCCCGCGGTACAGAAAGAAGCAGCTCCAACAGAAACCACCAAGGGATGGAATACTGTGGTGGCCAGAAGGGGGAAGAAACCAGGCCCTAGCCCCATCTCGGAACCGGCAAAAACGGCAAGTGAGGAGGGGAAACAGCCAACAGCAGCCTTGAAAAGGAAATTCGCTGTACTCTCTTCAGAGTCGGAAGTAGAGGAGGTGAAGGAAGAAGAGATAGCCGTGGAAAGAGAAGCCCTAAAGACCCCAAAGGACCCTAGGCCAAAGAAAAGCAGGGAGGCTAAGGAAAACCAAAAGCCAGCAAAAGTCCCTGAAATTGGCACTACATTTGCTCCCACTTCAAAACCCAAATCTCCAGCCCCAGCAGATTTGGATGCAATAGAGCAAAATACCCCTCCCCCATTTAATACTGCCGTGGAGACTCCCAACACAAAAACACCTGAAGAGGGCATAGAGGAGACCGGGAAAGCCAGGGCAGAAAACCCGGAGAAAGCTGTTGAGGAGGAGATGAGTATAGAGAAGCCGGAAAAAGTCCCTCCAAAAACATCACCTCCTCCTCCACCGATCAGAAGGGATAGATCGAAGAAGTTCCCGTTTTTACCAGGGGAAAGGATCTGTGAGACAGATGCCTCACTGGTCCAGTCAGATCTGAATGGACGCCAGAGGCAGCACCTCAAACAGCTAAAGGCGTTCACTCATGTGAAAGGCAAGAGAGTGGACAACCCGGCCAATTTCACCGAGGCCCCGATGTTGACATCTTTCATCAGACAAGACAAGGGAAGCCGGGCAAGGGCCCTATGGAGGATGCTGGAGGCTGGCAAGGGGGCTATACCCGGTATGAAATTGATCGACGAGGAGCACCCATCTCTAAAAGCACTTGTTTCAAAATGCCCCGGGAGGGTCCCAGTTTATGTTCACCCCTCTTTTTTTCGGGCCTTAAAACTAACTTTCCCCCTGGACGTGGGAGGTTTGGCAAGAGACGGACGGATTTCGTCCGATCTGCTGACCGGCAGTCTCGGTCAGGCCTTCGGCGTCCTCACTCCCGAGGACTTTAGCCCCGTCTGTGACACTAACTAATGGGGACCACAAATTTGAACTTGGCTTGTTGGAATGTGAGGGGCATGAGATCCCGAAGCAAAGCTAAGGGATCTCGTGGCCCGTGAGGTAGATGTAGCTGCGATTGAAGAGACCCACTTCGGTTCGTACGAGGATTGTGATGTACTGACTGACGACTATGACGTCTACTCAGCATATGGCAATGTTCGTAGTTGTGGCATCTCTTTGTTAGTGAGACGCACCCTGTCTGCGACGGTGAGCGTTGTTCATACGGATGCGGCGGGACGGCTGGTCGTGGTCGATGTTGCCGTTGAAAACAGCAAGTTTCGGATCATTGCGGTTTATGCGCCCAACATTGCTGGCGAGAGGATTTCCTTTTTTCGACGGTTGGAGGCGTTCCTCAAGGGTCCGGAGCGAGTAGTTTTAATGGGGGACTGGAATGCCATCCTAGACCCCAATATAGATAAGGTCGGTGGAAATAGAGGGTCGGCGTGGTGTGAGATCAGTCTGTCTGACCTGATGGCCTCATGCGATCTTGTCGACAGATTTCGCGTTGATCACCCAGGGCGGGAGATGTGGACGTGGCATACTAGCGCGGCCTTCTGTCCGAGTACTTACTTGGACAGAATGTTAGTTAGAAGAGGCGACGTAGATTTCATATCTTGTCCCACGTTCACTTGGTTAGGACATTCGGACCATAAATTGGTTATGGCCCGGTTGAGCTTAAGTGATAGGCCTAGGTTAGCTGGGTACTGGAAGTTGAATACCTCCTTACTGGAGATACGCGACTTCCGGGAACAGCTAACGTTACTACTCCAGCAAGGATTAGTGGGGGTGGTTATCGGGAGTAGGTACTGGGTTAAAACTAAGGCTCAGGTTAGAAACTTTTGTGTCCGCTACAGCCAGCGCCTCGCTCAAGATAGGGCTAGGACGCAAAAGAGTGTAGAGGATAAGATGACCCAGGCGGTGGCTGGGGTGATTCCCTAGAGATAGCATTAATTACGGGGGACCTCAATCGCTTGGCTAGCGAGCGATATGAAGGTCAAGTAGTTAGAGCTAGGTTAAAGAAAGTCTCTACCGAAGCCGTGAACGTTGACGCTGTTGAGCGTAAGGCTGCTTTACGTCGTGGTTCGGATGGGTACATTTGGAAGGTGAAAAATCTGGAAGGACATACCCTGGTATCGTCTCGTGAGATTTGTGAGGGGTTCCGTGAGCATTTGGAGGAACGCTTCACCCAACTTCCCAGACTCTGCGGCTAGGAGTTTGACAGCTATTTGGCTGGCAGGATTACGGAGGGCGAGATCGTTACTGCGTTGAAGAAGTCGGCTTGAACAAATCTCCAGAACTCGATGGTCTGCCGTACGAAATGTATTTGAGGCTGTCGCCCATGTTTGTCCCAATTCTGAAGGATGTGTTTAACCACTGGTTTGTTCAGGAGTCAGCCCCTGGACAGGTAACCAAAGGAGTGGTCACATTACTGAAGAAGGGGGACCAACCTGGTGGGGGAAATTTAGACGACTACAGGCCCATAACTCTGCGAAACACAGAGTTAAAGATTTTGGCTCGCGTTCTTACGAACCGCCTGCAGGTTGTTATCGGTGATTTGATCAAGCCTGAGCAGAACTTTGCTGTGAAGGGGAGGTCGATTCAGAACAACTTGCATTTGATTCGCATGATCATAGAGGGGACAGAAAACGACGCTGAAGCCGCGCTGATCAATTTAGATCAGTCCAAGGCTTTCGATAGGGTCGACCATGGTTTCCTGAAAGCTGTTTTAGCGACTGCCGGTTTTGGTCCGGACTTCCGCAGGTGGATCTCTATTCTGTATGACTCGCCGACGGCAGTGGTGCAAGTCAATGGAAAGAGATTGGAATCGTTCGTTGTTTCTCGGTCGGTACGTCAGGGTTGTCCGCTGTCGCCCCTGCTCTACATCCTGGCGTTGGAACCCTTCCTTCGCAAATTAAGGGATCGGGCGGCAACACCAGTCCTGCGCGGGATCGCTATCCCTCCTCGCAAAGCGCGAGTCAGGGTTTCCGCGTTTGCTGATGATGTCACCGTTTTCGTGTCGAGCCGTACTGACATTCGAACGGTGATTAAGGCGCTCGCTCGGTACGAAGAAGTGACAGGGGCCATAGTCAACCGCAGCAAGTCGAACGGCCTGTGGTTGGGTGCCTGAAGCGGAGAGACCGCTCTTCCAGGTGACTTCAGCTGGTCGGATGGCCCGGTTCGAATCCTCGGCGTGTGGTTCGGACCGGGCCTCCAGCTGGAAAAGAACTGGTCGGAAGTACAGACAAAGGTCGAATCGTCGGTCCGGCTTGGATTCGAAGGAAGCTTTCCTTAAACGGCAGGGGGGAGGCGTGCGCCACTTACGTCTTTCCTCTCATCCTTTACCGGCTGTCTGTACTACCACTGCCTGCGGCCCGCCTTAACGCTTTCACGCGCTTGCTCTTCTCGCTTCTTTGGAAGGGCCGGAAAGCGTACGTCCGCAGACAGGTCTGTACTCAAGTTCCGAGTGTGGGAGGCTTGGGGATGCCTGACTTGGCAAGTCATCGACATGCCGAGAGACTGGCTTTCCTGAGTCGGACTTTGATGGAATGCCTTTCTCAACCTCATACCCGACCTCTCGGTCGAAGGTCAACGTAGACCGAGAGGGGAGCCCTTGTTCTTCACCGAATGCCGGGCCGCGCCTAGAGCGTTGCTGGGGTCCAGTAACCTTGCCCGGTCTAGGAAGAGACTATATCGGGATCTAGTGGAGGGCACCGCTTCGGACCCACTTGAGGAGCGGCTTGGGTTGTCGAGGGAGGAGGCCCGCTCCCAGTGGAGTTGGGCGCCGGGCCAGAGTTATCTCAACAATTCTGAGTATTCTCTGACTTGGCGACTGATTCGGAACGCACTGCCCCTCTATGGCAGATTACGCAGAGATGGTTTAAGGGACGTCCCCTTATGCCCGCGCTGTGAAGACGACGAAGAAGAAACGGCCTTCACTTGCAGCAAACTTCGACGTCTCTGGGAATACGTCAGAGAGGTGACGGCCCGCATCGACGCCGAGCAGCCGATAGTCCTGGATGTAGCATCTGTCATCAACAACGCAGCGCCGCCGTGGTCTAGGGAGAAACGAATGGTGTTTCTAGCCGTAGCGAGACTAGTGACGTGGGTTACACGTCTTGATGAGGTTCATGGGGTTGGATCTGTTTCGGATCGGGATCTGGTAGTTTACTTTAAACACCAACTTAAAGTGAAGATCAGATGCGATTGGAAACGATTACATCGCATGGATTTCAATAGGAGATAGGTGCATGACACTAGTTTGTGCATCCGACGAGGCGCCAAGTTTGAGTTCATGTTCCCTCCATAGTTATGGCACACGCGGTACTGGGTTCTACGGAACTCACCCCTGTAGAGTTTTTTAATTTATTTTTAAAAAAACTGGTAAACTCTTAAACTAGTAGGAATGAGAGATATCCTGTCCCTATTTTATTTTTGCCGGCACTAGAGAGCTTCCAAAGATTCCCACTTCCACTGTTTTATTTTGTCCCCGGTCTTTTGAAACCCTTGGCATTACTATCTTGGAAGACGCCATCCACCCCTTGATCCCATTCCCGATTAATTTATTTTTTGAACACTCCTCTCTTAAGTTCCCACTCCCACTTAGTGACCGACCCACTTGTTTTCGGTCTCGTGCCGGAAAACAGTGGGCGGTCTAACACTTAGCCATGAGGGAAAGCCGGGCCATACTAACCCTCCTTTTTTATCATTTTATTTTGTTTTTTATTTTGCTTTCTTTTTGGGTGTTTTTAATACTTTTTCCCACTCCCATTCATTTTACATCGATGTTTTGGGGTTATATTTTAAGTAGGGATCACCCCACAGAGTGAATGCGGTATTTTGGTGCAAGAATCTAATTTAGAGTCAGCAAATGTTCTTTTCTATTATTGTTGTAAATTTTTTTTGAAAATAAAAAATATTGAACAGCTTATCTTGTGGTGAACACCACAAGGAGGTACTCTCTCTTTCTCTCTTTCTTTCTTTCTTTGTTTAACCCTTCTTCGTCAATGAAATGGAGAAACTCGTGAAATCTCGCAAAATCACGTTGGCCGAAGGATTTCGGCCAGCTTGACCACGCGAGATTTGAAGTCGATAAAAGAACACGTGTTCCCTTCCTCATCCTCTTTTTCCCTCAGCGTTCTGAGACGAACACACAAAGAACTCTCGGCGATCCCCCCCACCAGCTCGAACGAGCTGTGTGGAGGAGGGAGGAAGAGGAAGGTAACCCTTTTCAATCCAAACGAACTCGTGTTTCTTAAACACATATTGCATTCTACACACAATCAAGAATTAATCTTTCAATCCAAACGAACTCGTGTTTCTTAAACACATATTGCATTCTACACACAATCAAGAATTAATCTTTCAATCCAAACGAACTCGTGTTTCTTCAACACATATTGCATTCTACACACAAAAAGACATTTCAACATGCATTGCAATTATACGCCCCAATTATGAACTTACACTCTCTTTTAAATATTAAATAAATAAATGGTTTTGTTAATATAAATGTTATTCCTTTCCTTTTTATTAACCATTATAAAAGGCCTATTCGTATATGTGTATAGCTTCCTCATTCCTTCGCTTTCTTTAAGGTAAATTTAAATAATATTTTCTCCTTTGTTAGTCTTAAATCTTAACAGTTTTATTTAATCTACACGTGGTCCGATGGTGGAATCCTAACGGTGTGATAACATGCAGTTATAAAGGCATCTATCACGCAACCTATGGTTGGGGGATTCATAATCGCAAAACCATTTTACGGCATCCTTCGCGACTGTGGTTAATATCCAAAACCCTTTGTTCTTCTTTCGAATCTCCCACCATAAACACAGATTCCCACGTGGGTCATAGTCTCACTTATCCCCGACCCCCTTTCATAACGGGCGCTATGCCTAAGGTCTGGTGAGTTCCCAAGGTTTGTAAAATCTTCATCTGTAGATAAAGATTAAGGTTGTCCGAGGGAATTCACCGGCCTAAATAACTTCCCGACCTTGTATTACATCTTACCTTATGGGAGGTAGATAAATACCCCCCCCCCCCAGTTCAGCCAGGGGTTCAGGAGGCCCCACGCAGTCGAACTCCTACATCTTGCAGTGTCGAGTTCCTGCACCACCGCAGTCGAACTCCTGCATCTTGCAGTCGAACTCCTGCTCCCGCGCCCAGCAGTCCGAACTCCTGCACCCAGCAGTGTTCAACTCCTGCAACAGCACTCTCCTGCGCCAGCATCCTGCAACAACACTCTCCTGCACCTGCGTCTCCAACTTTCCTTTTTCCAACAGCCCTTATCAGGGCTACAAACTACTGCGATATTTATTTAAACAGCTCTTATCAGGGCTAATCCGACAACTACGGCGAATTTTCTTTCTTTTCTTTCCCAGCCAGCAAACCACAAAGGTGCCCTGTCAACTCTCACCAACGACACCACTCCTCTTCGGTCCAGTTTGCTGCCATCTAGAGACGTCACTCCTTACTGCCCAGTCTCTCCTATTCCAATGACGTCATCACAAATCTCAATTCACTTCTTGTTGTTACCATTCCCTTATGGTAAATAAACAATACCTCTTTTTTTGCAACTGTTCACCAGCGTTTGTCCTCTTTTCTTTGCCATTGCCGTTACGTGTTTGCCTGTGTCCACACTTTTCTTAGTTGTTGGGGCCGATTGAACGATCAACCACCTAACCCCAACTGGTTGGTTGGTCGGACGGTCCGGTCCCTGCAACAGGGCTGAGGCTGGCATGTCGCATATGACAGCTGAAAGACTAGCCCAAGACCGTAATAAATCGTGGAATTTTGTTTTCAAGCATGTGGTGAAGCTATCTGGAGTATGCAAATAAGTCAAGTAAGTCAAAGTTGTACAAGGGTGTCCGAAGTCTGCTTCTTTTTTTTTAATGAATTCCAAACAATAGAAAATTCCAATAGCCAATGAAAATGCATTTTACGTGTTTATTTTTCTTTGTTTTTCCTTTAACTAGCCAATAAAAAATGTTTTTTTCATTTCTATTTCAAAACATAACCGTAAAAGAAAATACGAAAAGTCTTTACTAAAATCAATTGTTGAAAAAAGTCTAGAAATAAATTGAGATAAATTATCTCTTTTACTTTGCCTCCCTAAAGTAAAAATAGGGCCCATATTGCTTTGTGAATTAATTAAAAGAACGAAGAACTTGCTCTTAAAATTAGAATTAAAAATATTATTCTAAAATGAAACGCCGACTAATTGGATCTATAAATACACGTTGACGAATTAATGATGCAAGGGGGATAATTCTAACAACTGTGAATAGTTGTCTCCCTTGGTGTGATGCATTGCGATTTTATGTATATTCTTTATAAATATTGTCTTATTGTGAATAAATATCATCACTCTTATTTTTCCATTTAGTAAAATGTGGAAAAGGGTGGCTAGATGTAGTTGACTCATATCGCTGGGTATGATTTTCCTTATTTGCTACCTGTATATACTCAGCGTTACCCAGAAGTCTTTTTAATTTCATTTTTGTTTTGAACTATGCCATTAGTTTTCTTACATAGATTATATTTTTTCATAGGAGTTTGAAAGTTAAATTTAATTATTATGATTATTAAACTATTAATTGAACAAAATTGGGTGCTTCTGCCGTTTCACAATGACACGTTAGGCCTCTATTAAAAAAATGTATTTAAATAAATGCATCAACTTTATGATGTACTTACGCGGTAGCCGAAAAGAAGACTTGTGGGGGTCGTCATACCCTTTTGGTCGGGGTTACCAACTTCCTCCACAAATAAAAATAATAAGAAGAATATTTACATGCACAATTAACGGAAGTTTATTTACTGAAATAAACATTAACAAATAGAATATATTACTTTGTGTAATGAGTTCATGAGTCCTTTCTTTAGTTTCATGTAAGTAAAAAGAAGAATGTCTTTTCTTTTGTTGAAGTGTTCATTTGTTATAAAATATTAAAAGAGGCAATAGTGAATGTTCGCCTGTGAAATTGTATGAAGCGCGCGAAAGGGTGAAATGGAAGAGTGATTGTAAGATGCGTGTAAGCTCCGGATGAAAGTCAGTTGAAAAGAGAAAGTTTGATGTTTGTGTGTGCTTAAATACTATTTGAACCGGCTCCAGCGAGCCTAAGGAGAAAAGTTTAGAAAAATATGTCTTTGGAGAAATCTCATTGGACAGAAATTATCACGTGGTGTGCTTGCAATTACGTCCGCTCGTTTTGAGTTGATTTAATATAAAAAGCCACATCGGAATTTGCGTGGGCGTTATTTTATATTTGTCATGCGCCAATACAACAATTTTCACTCTGCGCGCCTAAATTGTATTTATTCCAAACAACAATTTTTATTCGAATCTTAACCGTGTCAACTGGCACAATACTCCCCCCAGATTGAAAAAAAGGAAAAAAAAATTTTTTTTTTTTTTTTTAAATATGTAATGTATTCCTTGAAATGTTTCGGCCAGTGGACTTTTCTACCTGTTTTTGTCGTAGGTTTGACGTTCTTGTCACTTTCTGCTGGACTCCCATGTTCTAAGGGAATTTGTTCTGGTGGGGAAATTGTCTGAGGGTGTTCCTCAATGTATGCTGGTTTAATTCGGTCGATCGCGATGTTGTCTGTCCTGTTTTTCCTTTGGACAGTGAAATATTTTTCACTTCTGTCCAAAACTTGGTATGGTCCTGTGTAATTTTGACAACATGGCTTTTTGACTGTATCGTTCCTAATAAATACATATTTGCATGTGTGAAGGTCATTTGGCATATGTGTTTGTTTGTCAGCCCTCCTGGTGGGTGTAAATTTGAGAGAAGACATTTTGTTCTTTAATTCCGTCACAAATGTATTTGTGGGTGAAATGTCTGCGTATGCATCAAAATATTGTCCAGGTAGTGTGACTGCTGATCCAAAAACTACCTCCGCTGGCGTGCTTTGTAAATCCTCTTTTATCGTGTTTCGGATCATTAATAGGATTAATGGTAAATTATCTGACCAGTCTGCGTTGTTATGACTCATAGCCAAAGAAGTTTTTAGCTGTCTGTGGAAGCGTTCGACGAGGCCGTTCGAGCAGGGGTGATAAGCCGTTGTCTTTATGTGGGATGTTCCCAACAATTGGTTGAATTCTGCGAAGAGTTTCGATTGAAATTGCGAGCCTCTGTCCGTTGTGAGTACTGACGGTACTCCAAAAATCGCTATCCAGTCCTTTAATATTGTTACAGCTACTGTCGCCGCCGATGTGTCCTTCACGGGTATGGCTGTTGGCCATCTGCTGAACCTGTCGACTATGGTGAGAATGTGGGTGTGTCCTTTCGAGGGGGGTAATGGCCCCACCAAGTCAACATGGATATTGGTAAACCTGGCATCTGGCGTACTGAAAGTACCCAGTGGTGACTTTGTATGCCTGTGTATTTTATTCTTTTGACAGGATACACACGTCTTGGTCCAATTTCGAATATCTGTATTCATTTTCGGTCAAACGAAACGGTCTGCTATTATTCTTACCGTGGCTCGTTTGCCTGGATGAGATAAATTGTGGAAATGTTGAAAAACATGTCGTCTGATGCTTGGCGGTATGTATGGACGTGGTTGTTTTTTCGTTGTATCACAATAAAATGTTGTTGTACTAAAAGGTACATGCATTTCCTGCAGTTGCAAAGACGTTTTCTGTTGTACGTCAGTGAATGTCTCGTCCGTCTTTTGTTCTTGTGCAATTAATTCCATACTCAGTGAACTGGAATTTATCGAAGTTATTGCAGCTCGTGATAATGCGTCCGCCACAATGTTTTCTTGTCCCTTGACGTATCTGATGTCTGTAGAATATTGAGCAATATAATCAAGATGTCTGATTTCTCTTGGGCCATATTTATCTATGTGTGTATGCAGTGCATACGTTAACGGCTTATGGTCAGTGTAAATACAAAAGTTTCTTCCTTCTAACAGATGTCTAAAATGTTTAATTGCCAAATAAATTGCTAATAGTTCCCTTGAAAAGGTACTGTACTTTGTCTGTGTCTTGCTCAGTTTGTCTGAAAAAAACGAAATAGGGGTCATTGTATTCCCTGTCAGTTGGTGTATAACTGCTCCTACAGCTATGTCTGATGCATCTGTTGTAAGTGTAAGTTTCGATTCCTCACTGTCCTTAATATTATTCAATTTTGTGAAATTGACTAAGGCAGTTTTAGCTTGATGGAAAGCTTTTAAAACTGATCCTTCCAGTTTTAATTGTTGGTTTTTCGTTTTGTTCTTCAATAATGACGTTAACGGTGCAAGGATTGTGGAACAGTTGGGTAAAAATCGTCTGTAATAATTAATTACACCTATGAAGCGACGAATTTGTCTAACAGACGTAGGTTGTGGAAAATTCGTAATGGTACTTACTTTTTCGGGTAATGGTGATATTCCATCCTTATCAATTGAATGTCCGAGGAAATTTACTTCTTGCTGACCGAAAATACATTTGTCCAAGTTTATTTTTAAACCGTAATGGGACAGTCTTTGGAAAACTTGTTCCAAGTGTTGTTTATGTTCGTCGAGGTTTCTACTAGAAATTAGGACATCGTCCACGTATGCGAATACGAATGGAAGGTCCCTAAAAACCTCGTCTATCAACCTTTGGAAGGTTTGACAGGCGTTCCTAAGTCCGAATGGCATTCTGACAAATTCGTAAAGTCCAAATGGCGTTGTCAGTGCTGTTTTATGGATATCTTCTTCCGCCACCGGTATTTGGTGATATGCTTTCACTAAATCCAGTTTTGAAAATATCGTGGCGTTTTGCAGTCCGATTGCGAAATCGTGAATGTGTGGGATAGGGTATCTATCCGGTACAGTTTGTGCATTTAATCTCCTGAAATCGCCGCAAGGACGCCATGTTGTCGCGTCTGATTTCAGTACCATATGTAGAGGAGATGACCAGGCACTTTTGGAAGGTCGAATAATTCCTTGTTGTAACATGCGTTGGAATTCGTCCTTTGCGATCTTGTACTTATCCGGCTTCAAACGTCTGGGTATAGCGTAGACGGGTTGTCCACTCGTTTTAATATAATGCCTTGCATTATGTTTTATATCGTCCGTGACTGTGAATGGCTGAGTAAGTTGTGGGTATTTTTGAAACAGCCGACGAATGTACGTCTCTTCAGGAAAGGCAGAACTAATCCCAGTAGACTGGTATCTTGTGGTGATACCTTTTATTACGATTTTTGTTTGGTTATCAGTCAGTGTGCGATTAGTCATGTCTACTGATAGATTATATCGTGCTAGGAAATCTGCTCCTAATATTGGTGTCGTCACGTTGGCTATGGTCCATGAAAATGTGCGACGCAAGCCGAGATTGACGCTTAAGTACTTTTCACCGTATGTCAGTATTTGTGTGCCATTAGCTGCCTGGGGGTGGTAAGGCTGTGGAGTAGCTTTCTGTTTACTTAGCGCTGGTATCACGCTTATTTCGGCTCCGGTATCTATTAAGAAGTTATATCCGTGATTACTGTCACGAATAAAAAATAGACGACCTTTAGTAGAAAATCCAGCAACAGTTGTCGTCTCTATTGGCTGGAATGATCGTTTCCCTGATTCTTGTTTTCAAAAGTGCAAGGATGAGTGCAACGTCTCGCCTGTGTGCCGAATTTTTTGTGGTAAAAACAGATTTCGTTCGCTCGTTCTCGTGTGTTGCTTCGACCTCTGCTAAAACTTCGTTTTCGGTAGTTCGGTCGATTATTAAATGAGTAACGACGGTTTATTTGCATTAATTCCTGCAATTTACGAGTGAGGTTTTCAACTGTAGTTTTTAGTTCGGCCACTTCGTCGCCTCTCGTTTGTTTTGGCTGTGCTCGTGTTGAGTTTACTCTGCGACACCTCAGATTTTCATGAATTCGGTCCGCCATGTCGGCTAGTTTTACCGTGCTTGTCTCTTCCGTTGTGGGTGCCAGAATTTGTACTGTTGTGTCTGGGAGTTTATCCAGCCACAAACTTCTCATTATATTTTCGGACATTTTGTTGTCTCCTAGCAATGATCGCATGTATCGTAAGAGTTGTGACGGTGTGCGATCTCCCAATTCTACTTGGGTGAAGAGATTGCGTAACATTGTCTCGTTTGATAAGCCAGTCCGCCTCAAAATAGCCTCCTTAAGTTCGTCGTATGGATTATTTTCTGGAACGTTCTCCAATAAATCAGTCACTTCCTCGAAAACGTCTGCCGGGAGTTTTTCAACCAAATAACAATACTTGGTTCGCTGAGACGTAATCCGTTTTGCGTCGAAAAGGGCCTGGATCTGGATAAACCACGTCTTTATATTGGTGGGATTAAAAGCTGGAATATTTAGCTTTAATGTAGCTAGAGGTGTTTCAACGCGGGGAGCTTCCATTTTTGTGTTTTTTTTTGTTTGAGAGTGATTTTAAAGCCTTTAAACTGTCGGTTGATTTTTTTATCTTTCGACTTAATAGCGACTACCGGCGTAACTCGCTAATTTGTTGCTACATTGTACTGAGATCCACGCTTCGTCTGACGGCTTGTATCATCCCTTGAGATTCGCATCGTCTTTTTCTTCCTTTGAGTGTTACCGCACGCATGATATCGCCAGTAAGTTAGGAAAAACCGCGTGTAGCTTATAAGGAGATTCCGTTGTGCATGCAATTCTAAGTCGTGGTCACCAATTTGTGGGGGTCGTCATACCCTTTTGGTCGGGGTTACCAACTTCCTCCACAAATAAAAATAATAATAAGAATATTTACATGCACAATTAACGGAAGTTTATTTACTGAAATAAACATATTAACAAATAGAATATATTACTTTGTGTAATGAGTTCATGAGTCCTTTCTTTAGTTTCATGTAAGTAAAAAGAAGAATGTCTTTTCTTTTGTTGAAGTGTTCATTTGTTATAAAATATTAAAAGAGGCAATAGTGAATGTTCGCCTGTGAAATTGTATGAAGCGCGCGAAAGGGTGAAATGGAAGAGTGATTGTAAGATGCGTGTAAGCTCCGGATGAAAGTCAGTTGAAAAGAGAAAGTTTGATGTTTGTGTGTGCTTAAATACTATTTGAACCGGCTCCAGCGAGCCTAAGGAGAAAAGTTTAGAAAAATATGTCTTTGGAGAAATCTCATTGGACAGAAATTATCACGTGGTGTGCTTGCAATTACGTCCGCTCGTTTTGAGTTGATTTAATATAAAAAGCCACATCGGAATTTGCGTGGGCGTTATTTTATATTTGTCATGCGCCAATACAACAATTTTCACTCTGCGCGCCTAAATTGTATTTATTCCAAACAACAATTTTTATTCGAATCTTAACCGTGTCAACTGGCACAGACTGTACACCAAAAATTACGCAAATCCATCCAGTATTTATTAAATTTTTTTAAAAAGAACGAGTTTATCTATATGTCGCCATTTTTCTTATATTTTGACTTGTTCCGAAAGTTATCTCCCTTGCCTACCTCGTGAGCTAAAATGTTTACCTAAACGTAAGTTCGTTTTTTTTTTGTTTTTTTTAATAATTTAATAAATACTGGATGAATTTGCGTAATTTTTTTCTGTAAACCTTATTTTCAGCTAACACGTAAGTAGATAACAAATGCATTTCTTTAAATATTTTAATGTCGTCGTGAAACAGCAGAACAAAGAGTAAGAGATGCCTTTATGGCTGCATGTCATCCCAACGCTCGGGGGGGGGGGGGATATTTATTAAAAATCCCCACGTGATCATGTTCGTTTACGATAGAAGGGCCTTGATTAATTAACGGTTTTTAATTCGTATCTTATTGGGATAAATATTGCTATTCGTGTCACAAATCATTTTAATGGAAATACTATTAAGAACTTATATTTTGTGTTTACTTAGTGATTTGTGACCTATTCGCGTTACGCACAGAATATAAAATATGGAAGTATTACTCTACCACGTGGGAACCAAAATGGAAATAAAACATTATTATTATTACATGCTGAAAAGAAACGAAGGAAAGAAAGAGACTTCAAAACAATAATAGCATTTACAAAAAGAAACAATTAACGTAAAACGTGCATATAAACAAAAACAATTTAGTTTTCGCTGAGACATTTTGTTCGGTAATCGGTTACAGAGAAAACTTGAGTTCGTTGTAAAAGTGTTGTGTCTGTATGAATGCGTGTGAGAGCTACATGAATTTGTGTTTATATGAATGCAAGCGTGGAAAGTGTCGTTTGTCTATTTGTGACAATGTAATGTGTGTGTTTGAAGAAGGATTCGAGTTCTTTGTTCGGTGATGAGACATAAAAGATGTTACATACTTTATGCCTTTCCCCTCCTCGATCTTAGCCGAGAGGGTGTGAAGCTGGACACACCCTCCTGGTGCGTGTTGTCGTCTGGGGCTGGAGAGAAAAAAAAAGAGGGCGATGGGGCTTGCTGCTGCTTTTTATAAAGGTTAAAATCTCGCATCGGTCACTGACGTGTCGTGTTTTGATTGGCCGAAATTTTCGGTCAGTGTCTTTCACCAGATTTCCTCTTCCTCTATCTCAGAGACGAAGAAAGGGTATCGGTTAACACAGAGAGAGAAAAAGGGTTCGAATGAACGCCATTTGCATTCTCGCATTGCCTTTTTGAGTTCGCTACAGAAGCACCCAAAATTGCTATAAAACTATAACTAATGCTTTGTTATGTTAATGTTGTTTTAATCTCTATTTATAAAATCATTTGAGGTAAAAAAAAAAAAAAAGATTCCAACACTTTCAATACGTGAGGGTTTGCTAAGAATTTAAAAGCCAGAGAAAATTACTTTCTGTTCGACAGTTTAAATGTTTCCAAATTCCTTTCAAATTTTGAAGGGTTACCAAGTAATTCTTATTTAACTATTAACAAAAGAAATAAAATGTCTGACTTGTTTATGATGGACCCAAAATATATTCTGTTGGATTTAATTTCGTAATTAAATTATTTTTTAAACGATATTATTTTTTATTTCAATAAATATTCGATTAAGTAAATTAAATAATAATTCAATGTACGTTGACATAATACATACATAAACACACGTGACATTTTTTCATAATTTTATTAATCTAAAGATACAATGTATTTATTTTATATACTATTAAAAAGGAATATTACAAAAAGGCATAATATAGATACTGACGTAATCAAAATTCGTCTTTAGTTACCATGAATGAAGATAAAAGGTGGAAACAACAAAGACAGAAAAACGAGCAAATATCAAATTAGACCAGAAATGTAATTCAATACGGTTTTATTTATGTTAAAAAACAAAACGCGATTGCTTTTGTTTCCCAAAGCTTAGTTAACTTCGTTAACTACAGGTAACAATAAAAGAAAATACAATAAAACAAAACAAAAAATAGTCCAATAAAATTAGTCTCAGATTGAGTTAACGAAAACATACATGAAAAGAATGGGGAACAACGTGAACAAGTCTCGCTTTTCTCCCCAAATAAAAAAGGACAGGCTTACTTGAAAAAAAAGAAGCGACATGCAACAACACGCGATAAAAAGTGTCTTTTTTAAGACAGGCTTCAAATGTCTGTTTTTCTCAACGTCCGATAGTTTTTTTAAAAACAAAACCTTCAAAAGGTTAAAGATGCTTGGGCTCAAGAGTTATATAAAAAGTCTTTTATTCTATTTGTCCCTTCAAAGGGAATACTAGAAAAGTTCCGAGACGATTCTCTTTTCTTTTAAATCGATATTCTCCCGTTTTCTTTTTAAAACCCGAGTTTTTCTTCACCCATAAAATTTTTGGTTAAAATCCTCTGGTTTTTAACCTCTTTAAAATAAAACCCACGAAGGGTTTAAATATTTCCAATTGAACCAACAAAAGGGTTACACAACTTATGTTAGTAAATACCCGTTGGTTTTCTTTTCTTTCAAAGGAAAGGTTTTACTTCTGTATCGTATACAGAAGGGGTCCGGATTGCTGCGACCTTTCTCTTAGTCTGACAAATTCGGATCTGCCGAAAAATGGCAAATACGTTTAAAAGTTGAAATCCATTTCCACGTGTCCCCTCCTCTTCTAGACGGCTACATCACCGTCGTCGCCTGTGGCAAAAGGGGAGGCAGGCGAAAGGGTTAGCTGACGACGATAATGATGATGATGATGACGATAGGTCAAGGAAGGGACAACGAGTCGACCCATCAGCAGAAACGTTAACTATGACGATTATGCTGCTGACAGGTGAAAGGGAGGGACAAGCAGATAGATGACACTTAAGATAGTTCATAGAGTGCAATCAGCAGTCAATGTTGACCCCACCACCTCCAGCACTGCCTATAACGGAAGAAAATAAAATTTCCAAAATACACAGCACTGGCGGAACCAAATATTACTGTAGGCTTAGTTATGTTCCTTGAATCGTTTTCAAGTTATCTCTCCTGAATAATACTGGCAACGAATGAGAATAACTTTTTAATTTTGAAATACAAAAAAGACTCGTACATGCATAATGCAAGATTCAAAATCGAGGGTTGGTCTATTTCCAGCTTGGGCTGGAAGCTGGCCAGACATGTCCACTTTAGCTCTTCATTTTTACATGCTTTCACATCGCACAAAATAGTTTCCAGACAACACAATTTAAGTTGTATTTTATTTTACATACCCAACACATTCTCCATGCTGAGCCTAGCAACACATGTTTTATTGCGATTGAGTTCAGAGACTTTTAACGTAGATTCTTACATAAGATATCTCGCCTATAATCTGCAGCCCATGTATTATGTCCCACTTTTTGACAAAATTTCTTTATGCGGAAATAAATATATATTTTTCATTTTATTTTTCTTCCCAACATGTCTACCCTACATGTATCCGTGCTTGCATGATATCTTTTCCCTATATCATCATCCTGATGAAGTCTTATAAATAAAGACGAAACGTTGATGTACACATAAAAAAACATCCAGTTTTTGGTTTTCCTTTTTCATTTTACCATCACGTCGGATTACCTTCATCCTTCTCTTCCCAAATAAATATATGTGTATGTATATGTATATATGAATACAGCCGTCTTTTTATCATTGCCGTTTCTTCATTATGGTCTTTTCCCCATTTATTTTCGACTCTTGTGTCATCATCATCATCATCATCATCATCATCATCATCATCATCATCATCATCATCATCAGTGTAATAATCATCATCATCATTCATCATCATCAGTTTAACGTCTGTTTTATATGCTAGCATGTTAAGACATGCTAGCATATAAAACAGACGTTAAACTGACAGCTTTTAGAAATTGACTTCCAAACTAATTTAATTTTGGTCAGGTCTTTGTTTATCCTTATTTCTCTCAGTGCTTGCTTCTCACTTCCTCCCATGTTTTCCATGGCCTTCCCATACCAACTGGCCTAGCTAACCCAAGAACTCCATTCTTTAAATGTGACAAAACCAACGAAGTCTTCTGATCTCCACACATCTCCCTATGCTGTCTAGATTTAATCTTCCTCTGAGGTCATCAGATCTAAGCCTGTCTTTAAGACACATGTTGCACATCCATTGTATCATTGTCATATCATGTCTCTCCGTGCAACACATATCCTCAACCTTCACTGGATAGATTTCACTCTCATCACACTGTGGACACATGCCTGATAGACTATGCTCTTGGTCGACAGAAATAACACTCTGCCGATTAATAATAAAACTTCTGGACAACCTCAATAGCTTTGCCATTCAAATATACTTTCTTCATATTTGAATTTTCCTCCATCTCCATTGTCTTACACTTCTTGCACACAAACTGGTTATCCTCTCTCAACCTACCAGTAATTCCACTGCACTTCTTGTGTACCCAATGCTTACAAGTACCACACAAAATTGAATTGCATCCAACTCCCTTCCACAAACTGAGCAGGGGAACTTTTCTCCTTTGGAGTGCTACACCTGCTGATCATCACTTTGGTCTTGGTAACATTCACTCTCAGACATTTACTTTCCATAGAATTCGTCCAAGTCTTTAACTAAACAAGTAGGTCTTCCATTGTTTCACAGGCAAGCATTAAATCATTAGCATGCATCATCTGTTCCGGAAACCTCATACGAAACACCCTGGACAATCCTTCTAAGACATAAATGAAAAGCAAAGGAATCCCATTTAAGCTGTCACGAAATCTGCTATTAATTCTAACACGACTTTGAGAATTTCTGTACGTTGCTTGAACAACCTTCATCAACCACTCGCTTGGTTCTAATTTATGTAAATCCCACCAGACAACATCTCTTGGCATTCTTCAAATCCACATATGCAAAATACAGGTTCTTCTTCTTACCAAGATACTTCTGTTGCATTTGTCTCAATATGAATATAGCATCAGTGGTACTTTACTCAGCCATAAAACCAAACTGCATTTCATCTATGCTTATCGGACTTCTTATTTGCTGCTCAGTTATTCTCTCAATCACTTTCAGGACCTGATCCATCAACTTGATCCATCAACTTGATCCATCAACTTGATCCATCAACTTTAAACCTCTGTGATTACCTCTATCTAGTGCTTCCCCTTTACCCTTGTAATAATTCACAATTGTACTAAGTTCCCAGTCTTTTGTGATAACCTCTTCTTTTATGATCTGGTTTGTCTATGATCATCTCGATGCCTTGTTCACCAGCAGCCTTCAACATTTCTGCAACAACATATGCAGATTTACAAGAAAATCTGTACTAAATAATACATATCTTATATGCTGACCCTCTGTGATAAAAACGTATGCAATGAATAGAGAATGGTATCATCAGCATAGATTTTAATCTTCTGAATAATATTCTCTGAGGATCATTGATCTAATTTGATATCTGGCAACACGTAGTTCTGACCGCTAATTTAAAGAAAAACTTTAAAATACGTAAAAATAGAATATCAAATATTTCTATTTTTCATTTGTAAAAAATATATATAAACAATAGTTACATGATTAACAGATACGGTTGTTTTTTTTGTGTTTAATAAAGTTGGAAAAGGAAGGAAAGAGTCTTATTTGTTGGATTTTGTCTTTCTCACATACGTAGCGTTTTGATGTGGCGTGAAACCACTGCATGCAGAAAAAATACTGTCGTAGTTGTTCGTTGTTACCTTCCTCCCCCCCCCCTCTCGCTCTGTCGGTGAAACTGGGTTGGACTTGGAATGGTGCGGCAGCTAAGTGTTTAACAACGCGAACTGAGGACCTGGATCTGCCGGGTTCGAATCCAGTTCGTTTCACAGAAACACTTTCATCAAAAACCCACACCTGACCTTGTGTCTAACCTCCTGGAGAGGAGGTAAATAAAATACTATACCAAACCCTTTTTCCGCTCCTCCCTAGTCAGCCTTTGATTACAGGCAACTTACTTGCAGAGAGCTACTTCTTTTCTTTATCTAACCCATGGCATGGGCCGATTGGTAGCAACTCCCTCGGTCTGTTTCAACAAACCATTGTTGTCGCTCATATGAAAACTAATGTACCCCAACCCTGTGCACATGTCAGACGATGTGATGTCGTCACCAGTTTGACCGTCCCCGAGATCGATCGGTCACTGGACGTTGATCTGTTGAATTTGTTGTCTGGATGAAGACTGCCGATGCTGAGGGTTCTTATCTAGTTACCAACACACTCCCCACGTCGTGACTGTTTATAACAGTGAGCGATCATAGGGAGGACAGTAACCGGTTATCTCTGCAGAAGGAAGCGACATTCAAACAGAACAAAAAAAAAACAAATAATGACATTCAACTCGTCTGGGTTTTGTGATTTTCTTAGGAAAAATAATTATTCAACAAAGAAATTACGATATCAAATTACACTTGGTTGGTTACGAAATCAAACCGTCCAGTACTCAAAAAGTTCACTCTGTGTATAAAACGAGTAAAACAAAATAAGAAGAGTCTAAATTACACTTCCTTTATCTTTCTCTGTGTAAGCGACAAGTGACTGTTACTTGGCCGTGAAAAGAATTTCTCGAAGTCGGACAGCACGCGTTCTTTCTTTACGACGGGCGAGGGCGATGGTGGGGGTGGGGGCGGAATTTATTTTGCGCGTACCTGTTCGCAGTCCTGTCCGGCTCTACTGACTGACTCTGTTAACTGACTCTGTTAACTAACTCTGCCGACTAACTCTGCCGAATAATTCCCGTGCGCAAAGTCATATCCTGTTTTATTGAAAAGCTTGTGGCTGATATCTCTGTTTCCCGTCATAGATCGCCCATGACGTGCTAAGACAATCTTTAGTTCCCTTTGTCTTGTCACAATTAATTAAATCCTTCTAACTCCATTTATGGAGGGGGTTTGTTTTTTTAGACTTATCCTCGAAAAATGACAACAAAACGACACAACAAAAATTCCTTTGTTGTTCTCAACAGCTGGACAATCTCTCTGGGCTCTTATGCAAAATTGGCCATGACGGGTTACAAGGTTTTTTTTCAGACTTACCGGCGCCTTGTCTTGAGGTGCTGATAATTCCAATTTTAAGCAAAATTCACACTAGTTCATACTCTAGCTCCATTTCGTAGGGCCCATTCTACATGCATACTAGTGCACTATCGGAGTCTTCCTGACTCTCGTGGGGCCGGCGGATACTTGTCGCACCAAGACATTTTAAGAAATTCTTTAATCCTGATAAAAACGAATGGGCGGTAGAATTTTAGTTTAATTTTTTCGTTTACCTATTAATGGTAAAAAAAGTTGGGGCTGTAAACATCTTATAAGCAAAATTTAATGCTATCATACTTAGGCTAGTTCATTAGGGGTTAATGAAAAAATACTACTTATGTTTTATATATATAAAACTCAATGTGTGTAAGTGTGTGTGTGATATTTATGTGTTCCCTATAAAAAGAAAGGTTAGAGAATTTACATAAAATCTAAAATTGTATTCTCATGTTAAATTTACCGGGTAATGTAAGTGTTCCCGAATCTCTGCGTGCATCCTAAGGTGGCTATGGCGGTATAACCTCCTTAAAACTTCAAATATATCCTATTTTGATGAAATTTATATTATATGTATAAAATTCTCTGTGACAAGACAATGAAATTTGTTCTGGATCTCTACATTACCCTCTATGTGCCGAATATTTACGTGCCCCCCACTTCTAGGTGGCCTGTAGGGGACAGAACCTCCCTTAAAACTTCAAATACGTATATTCGATTTTAATGAAATTTAAATCATATGTAGAAGACACTAATTCAGTGAGTTTTCTGTTATGGTGTGATGGTGATCTACCATATTTCGTAAATAAATGAACTCTTCCAGACACTGTAGAGAGGAGACGACGACAAAGTCTCAACATGGTCTCAGAGCAGTCTTCCTGTAACATACTATTCTGTACTTCTGTAAATATACCACCATATTGTCTTATTTATTATCGGCCCTTCAAAGTCACAACACTAACATTTCAGCTTCTTCCGACAATATTAGAGGGCAAAACGAGAGGAAGAGGGAAGAAAAAACAAAGAAAGTAATATGGGGTTATGAGCATAGTGAGAAAGTACATAGTAGTGATCCTTATTCAATCCCGAGCAACGTCGGGTCTTCCTGCTAGTAATATATATTATTCAGTAAAAATGTCTTAGCATCAAATACTAAAATAAGTCTTCAATATTGTTCCATGCAGTCGAAATGACAAGTTCTGTTTCAGAAGAACAATTTGTGTATGGCAATGTACCTCTATCCTCCGGCATTTTGGAAGCAGCAAGAAAAACTGAGCCTGACTCCCTGGGATTTCCCTTACAGCTGTAAGAAAAACACGATGTGGAGATGCTATATTTTCATGACACCCTGACGGCATCTTCTTGCAGCATGCTACAAAACTCACCAGCGGATGACTTACTACGTTCATGACGAAATTTTCTTATGTTCGAGAGAAAAAACAGAGACCCACATTTTGATCGAACCAGATAAAAATGCAGACACGTGACTCGGTTTGGACAAAAAAGAGCTACCTTACAAGTGACCACTATTCAAGAAATTGTTAAAGTCAAGCACTGAAACGGCTAGACAAGAACATTTTTCGTCAATGGGACTCTTTTTTCTTTGTAGATGTTTTTGCAAAATGATTTTAGTTCTTTTTCTATGTTTCAGGATTATTTTCTTTTCGTTCACCATGGACGAACAAAACATTGTCTCTATGTATGTTTCCTCTTTCATATTCACGTGTTGCCATCAACTTTCAAACCTTAGTTCATACTGTTCATTTAAACCTAGGCAGACGTTCTTGGTGGAGGGTATTGAACCATTTTCAAGTTATCTCTCCTGAATTATACTGGCAATAATTGAGAATGAATTTTCAATTTTGAAGTACGAACAAAACTTGCACAGTCATGGTGCAAGATTCAAAATCGAGGTTTGGTCTCTTTCTAGCTTGGGTTGAAAGCTGGCCGGATGTGTCTGATTCAGCTCTAAATTTTAATAGTTTCACATCACTGGGCAGTTGATACCAGACTCCTAGATAGCTGGCCATTTCATCATGGCACTTTCTTTACCGGTTGTAACATTCTTGTATGGAATAGTTCCCAGATAATACAAAGTAAATTGTATTTTATTTTACATATCCAACACATTCTCCGTGTCGACCCCAGCAACACATATATTTTGACTGTTACATTAGGAATTACATCTTTAATGTACATCCTCCCCCCTTTTGTGCATTATTTATTATGTCCCTCTAACGTTTGTTTTTAACAAACCGTTTCTGTGAGAAAATAAATGTATGTATATATATGTAAATGCAGCCATGTCTTCATCATTGTCTTTTTTCCTGTTTATTTCTTATTCACGTGTGTACACAAGAAAATGCATATCTAACGTGTGTAACCATTTTATATAAATGAAATATCTCGTTCATACTACTATTATTTGTATAATGCAACATGTACACATTGTAATAGAGAATAGAGGTTTTGGAACTGATCTTGTGTACTTTGCCTCTGTGAGTCATGACAGAAAGAGTAAGAGTCTTGTTCTACGCTTTCCATGCTTGGACAGCCTCTGTGTTGGATTTAAGATCTATATCCAAGGGGAGATAACTCAGGCCAAACACTATTCCATACACCCACAAACACACAAAACCACGGTCAATATTTTGACATTTAATTCTTATGTGAATTTATTTTTCATCTCTTTTTTGTGATCTCTAATTTTGGAAAATACTTAATACTAGAAAAAAATTATCATAATTTAAATTTAATAACAATTAAAAAAAAATAATACGGCATGTATTGAAGGTGGTAGGGTTATTGTAAAGAATCACAGGAAGTCGTTACATGAAGCAAAACAGGGTTAATTAAAAGTATATATGTGTAGGAGGTTCTTCTTTCTCTAACATTCTTTTACTTTTTTGTTTCTTAAACCTGACCTCATTTTTAGTGTTAATTATTCATTTTTGTTTCTAATTATTCATTTTTGTTTCTAATTATCCCGACAAATAATGTGATGACTGTGATTTATCAAGGTCTAATTGGGTCAAACGGTTCTTTTTGTCAACATAGTTTTGCTCTTAAAAAAATAGGAATTTTTGAATGATAATGGTGATTTCAAAAAACACACACACACGCATTATATATATATATATATATATATATATATATATATATATATATATATATATATATCTATATATATATATATATATATATAATAATCTAGGTAAAGTAAACATCCACAGGATAAACATCCAAAGAATTTCAACCGGGCTTATAAAGAGTGCTCAATATCAAATACAGCTTTTATATATAAATGGTTTATTTCCAATAGATTCTTTCCAAATATGACCTAATGGAAAGGATCAGATTTTCCTTCTGCCTGATGAGATTAAAGTTTTTAACAGCTGTTGATCGATAATATCGACATGCCAGTGTTGCAGATTATTTACATGTCTGTATAAATAAAAATAAGTGTATATATGTATCTTAATCACTTAGGAAAGTTAGACAATCGAAATAATAGTAAGCAAAATAACAACGAACGCTACAATCACCAATAAAAATAATTACATAAAAATACATTAAATATTTAGGTGATAAAAATCGTACAAATTTCTAGATGAAGCGTCTTGGTCCAGTGGTAGAACGCTGGACTATAGACATCAATATCGAAGGTTCGATCTCTGTCTAAGTTAGCAATGCTGATAGATTACTTTTATGTACGTATAAAATAAATAAAAATATATATATTAACGAAAAATACGTTCTATGAAGTTAAGGGCGACTAATAATGCAATTTTCTGCATCTTAATCACTTAGGAAAGTGAAACAATCGAAATAATAGTAAGCAAAATAAGAACGAACGCTACAATCACCAATAAAAATAATTACATAAAATATATATATATATATATGAGATCTAAATGTTACTACAGCTTTTAAACACCGTTGAAATGATAAACTTTGAAATTTTAGAATCAGCCAACATGACACGATATTTTGTCAAATAAATGAAATATTTATTAAATTATTTTTTTTTAATCCAAATTTTCGGTTTCAAAAACCTTATTCGTGGTAGTACAGACAATATTTTCCTTTTTTTTTCTTTCCTTTTTTTTTCATAGTCGAAGTCTTACAGCGTTGCCGAAATATACATATATATATATATATATATATATATATATATATATATATATATTGTGGAGAATTATTGCTACTAAAACCCGGAGAAGACCGATGGTCGTTGCCAATGAAAGATCAGAGGTAAACAGCTGTTGCAATAACACAAAATGATTTGCAACGGTTATCAAAAGAGGTGGAAAATGCTAGAAATTTGGGGAGACTTGTTATCACTCAGGCTCTAGGGTACACCACTTATTATTGTCAGTTAGCAATCACTCATAATGACATGTGAAAACTCAAAATGAGTAAATAATAATAATAATAATAATAATAATAATAATAATAATAATAGGGGAGGGAGAGAGAACACGGGACAAATGTTACAAACATTAACCAGAGACAGTATTGGAAAACGAAAAACACAAAATCCTCTGGGATATGGATGACCAAACAGATAAACTCATACAAGCAAGGAGACCGGATGTTATAATAATCGACAAGAAGGAAAAATCCTGCCAAACCACAGAGTGAAGATCAAGGAGATGAATAAACAAAGCAAATACACGGAACTTGCCAGAGAATTGAAAGGGAAATGAAGCATGAAGAAAGTCAATATAATACCAATAATCGTAGGAGCACTAGAAACAGTCCCAAAAACCTGGAAAAAAGACTAGCAGAAATTGGAATCGAAGGGATCACTGAGACCATACAAAGGATGGCAATAATAAAAACAGCTGCAATCTTAAGGAAAATCCTCGAATGTGGAAACCAATCCGCATAAGCTACAAATTGTAACCAGTCACATGGAAGTTACAATAGGAAAAAAACAAAACCACAGGAAGAAAACCACCACGTGAACCAATGAACAGAAACTGCAAGAAACATCATAAGCTGTCCCCCCCAAAAAAATGATGGCACCGGCCCTGGCTGACACCACACAAAATAGTCGTAGAGGGTCAAAGAGGATGGGAAAACCGAGGAGGGAAAGCACTAACCAGACCTCAACTGGAAAAGTGCTGGGACCATGGGGAGGCTTATTGCCACCCAAATCCCAGGGAAGACCCATGGTCGTTGCCAGCGAGAAATCAATGGTAGGTGGCTGTTGCGATACTGCAGTGGTGATCGAAAAGAGGTGGAGAGTACTGGAAATTTAGGGAGGCTTGTTGTCACACAGACGCCAGGGAACACCACTGGTTATTATCGATGAGCAATCACTGACGATGACTTGTGTGGTAACTCCTAGTGAGCAGAAATAATAATAATAATAATAATAATAATAATAATAATAATAAAAATGATAATAATAATAACAACACCATCAAAATGGCTGACATAATGGTAAATCGTTAAGAAACTCAAGAGTTTGCGGTAGTTTTTTTGTTTTTTTAATGGAAATCGCTCCAAACAAGGCATAAAGCCACTTGATGTAAGGAGCTAACATAGACGAAATATTATTATCGCAAAGACAGGAGATGCCTATTGGCCTGAGTCTTAAAAAGACAAAGGCTATAGGTAGAAGGAAAACAGTCAGCAGGAAGAGAGTTTCACAAGCCTGCAGTTCTTGGAAAGAAGCTACTGGAATACGAAGCTGTATTACAATGAGGTATCAAAACAGCGAATTGATGAAGACCACTAGACCAACGAGTCAAACGAGCTGAAAAAAAGGAAGCAGGGAATAGATCACATAATTCTGAAGAAAACATGCCATAATAGTATTTATAGAAAAGACTGAGACTAGCAATATCACGTCTGTGAGAGAGAGGATGTAGAGAAGAACAAAGGGTGAGGCCAATCAAATTACAGATACGTTTCTGCACCTTATCAAGAAACCTCAAATGGGACAGAGATTCACCAGCTCAAATATAACAACAGTACTCCATACATGGTCTGATAGTAGATTTGTAGAGATAGAGAATAGCCTCAGGTGTGAGAAAGTGTTTTAAGCGATAGAGGGAACCGACTTTAGAAGAAGCAGAAAGAGCAATGGATCTAATGTATGAACTCCATGTAAAACTAAAAGGTGGCCAGAGGGCGTTTGGGGGATGGGGTCTAGTCTCTGTTTTAATAAAACTATTAAACAAGATATTGTGTCTGTTTGTCTGTATTTTTGCCTCTACGTAACTTTGATAAATACACATTGAACTTTTTTTGATTCACTATTAATCGAAAATTTGTTGAAATAAAAATAAAATAAGATAAAAACTAAAACAAATTTTTAAAAATCCTATTTGAAAAAAATTGTAAGCATGACTATAATTCCTTAGCCTTTTGGCTAGGAGCAAAGTGTAGTATCTGTTCTGATACTACACTTCATCTTTTCTATCATCGCTCAGTGAAGGAGAAATCCTTCTCCACTGAGGCATTTTTTTTATTTTGTCCCAATCCAGAGTGCCTCTTTTTGGAGAGCTGAATTTTTATAACATTAAAATCCAACTTTGTGTCTAACTTTGCTCGCGCGTGGAGGCAGGTAAATAGGGACTTATTTGAAAATAATGTTGGAAACGTGTTGAATTTTTCAACAGGTTATTTTAAGGTGCACATGGAATGGGGAAAGGAGCGACTTCTTTTTTTTTTAGGAGCGGAAGTGAGAGCGGTTCCTTTTTAATAAGTAGGAGGGGAGCCACCTGAAATTTTATGAGGAGAGCAGAGGTGAATAGGGACTATATTTTAAATTAATTTTCTCTAAGCCAATTTGTCTCCACCCGGGTAACGCCGGGTAAATACAACATAACAAAGTCATATGGATAGTTTGTAAAAGAATGTTATGGTTTGCCAAATTTTGAGGTCAAATATCTCAAAATTATACCAAGTGCAGATAGAACCTTTTTAATTTCAGGAGCAGTGGAAAGAATCAAGCAAAATGAAAGAAAACAATCAATTCACCAACGTATGAATGTATTTTACGATTCGTTAATTTAACATTGAAGTACACATTTTTGGGGACCATGAGAGAGAAAGAGAAAGAGAGAGAGAGAGAGAGAGAGAGAGAGAGAGAGAGAGAGAAAGAGAGAGAGCACTTTTTGCTCAGCAAAAAATTGACTGAAAATTAAGTACTTTTTTAAGGTTCAAAAAATGTTCATGAAACATACTAAGTATGAATGTACACATACGTTCAGATTTAACCTCAGAATATTAAAAAATAAATAAATAAAAAGTAATTATTTTAGATTATACTATATTTTAAAAAAAACTTCTTATTTTTTATTTTCAAAAATGGATTATTAGATCTAGATCCTCAAACCAGCCCAAAAGTGACAATTGGGACATAGGCATTGAATATAAAATATAGATATTGTTACAAATGGGGAGGTGGTTGTATCTAAATTAGAGAAATAAAATATATTCCATATAAACATTGAATCAAAGCTATAAAAATCTATTTTATCCTGTATCTTTATATTTGTCCTTTGAACCTAAGCAGATCATAACGGAAGAAGTGTTATATCCGGTTGAAACGACGCCACCAACCCATCCCTATCCTTGCACTCACAAGAAACGAATCATGTGTCCAATCAGCAACACCCCACCCCATCCTGAACCTAACCGAAAGGAAATCAGACGATGCAGCTACCCGCTGTCGTCTCTCAAAAATCTATGAACGTAATTGACCTCACAATCAAAGGGTCAAGTACCGTCGTCTTTTAACTCTTATTTTCGGTTAGCGACACACTCTCCTCCCATCCTAAACCTTTAGATGAAGAGAAATTACAAGTCAGCAAAATGCCTGGTGCCAGCTATTAACGTCTACGGGTGCTGTGACCCCAAATCAGTGCAAAGTGTCATCGCTTGACAACTTAAAGAAACCCTTCACACACCCACCTACCCCGCGCATGCATATCTGCAGAGAAGCAAGTTGGCGACTCGACACAGAAAGTTCCTGTCAGCTGAAGAGTAAACTGTCGCCAGTTGAGTCACCCGTCAACACCAGCATATGTGCTGTGAGGTATGAAAAGGAAGATTAAAAAAGACAAAGAAGAGAAAGAAAAGCACAAATCTGAGAAAGATCCTGATTATATAACCAGTCCGATTGTCCTAAGATTTTTTCTTCTATGCCGACAGGTAATTTGATGAAAATAAAGGCTTTCGAGATTATTTCACCAAATCTGCCGTCGTGAAGAAACGAATACACAAAGTGTCCGGTGAGGAAAGATTTGAAAATGGAAAGAGTTCATCGTAGAGATTTCGTGGAGACTGTGTCAGAAATGGTCAAAACGTATAAATCCAAGAGAATGATGTTCAGTTCAACCGTAGATAAAAATCTTTAAATCTTTTCTCACCGGACACTTTGTCAACGGACACTTTTCCAACTGGACATGCTCTATATTTTGATAACCTCTTTACGCACACACATTTACTTTCTATTACTTTACATTGTTTCTTTAAATTTGGCTACCAACTTATCCATCTATCTAAATCCTCTAATGGCTTAAGGAAAGAAAAAATAAACATGTTTTTTATTGAGTACATCTTGCATTGAACAACTGAAGATGAAATAGATTTGTCATTCGCACATCTTTATCTCTCTTCCTTCATGTAGATAGATAGATAGATAGATAGATAGATAGATAGATAGATAGATAGATAGAGTTAACACACCACCTTCCAGAGATAACAGAAATTTGAAGATGTGTTCCCCTCTCATAAGTAATATCTACTGTGGATACATTTCACCGGCCAGTAAGGTGGGTGAGAGGGCTGATCTACTTTTGTATCAGTCAGAAGAACAGTCACTTAGCTATGATGTCACAGAATAGAAGAAAAATATAGAAAATACATAAAAGAACGAAATATATAAATGAAAAATTAATTTAAATAAAAGTAAAAATCACAAGAGTTAGGGCATTAATAATTTAAAAACAAGAAACAAAACAAAGAAAAATTAAAACTTAGCTAAGTTATACATGCCGGGTTTCATCTTTGGCCCCGTTGAAAAATCACTCCCAAGAGAGAGGAATATCTGACCCATTCAATGGCATCTTTTTATAGATAATGAGAGACAGGCAGGTTTTATAGTTGGGGAGTGGGTGGAGATGGGGTTCTCTTTTTTAACTTTACTAGCTAGAGAATTCTTCTTTTAAAGCTTTTCTTTCATGGTTGAATCACTTAAGAGTAACTGAAATCAGACATGGAACTGACTAGAGACACAAAGAATCCACCATTTTCCTATTCCAGTGCTTCTTTCCAAGAACTGCAGGCTTGTGGAATTCTCTTCCAGCTGACTGTTTTCCTACTACATATAGCTTTGGTCTTTTCAAGACGAATGCCAATAGGCATATCCTGTCTTTGTGCTAATCATCTTTCATTCTTGTTAGCTCCTTACATCAAGTGGCTTCATGCCTTGTCTGGAGCGATTTCCATAAAAAAGGGTAACAGACAAGACTTGTGGGTGGACAAAAGGGCTCTAAGGTGACAATGGGGAAGTTGAGAAGTGTATCAAAGAAAAGTGGAAACGAAGGAGTCAGAGGATGAAAGGTTTAGTGAATAGGGATTGCATTTGGAAGCAAAGAGAGAAGCAAGAAGAGCAATATACAAAGCCAAGAAGGAGGCTGAGTAAACCTGGTTTCCAGATATACTACGAAAGGATGACCAAAAGAATGAAGTATTCAGGATAGCTAAACAGATGGCAAAGGCAAATGTGGATATTGTTAGAGATAAGTGTATTTGAAATGGCAATGGAGTGTTAGCAACAAATGAACAAGACAAGAGGGATGCTTGGAAATGCCATTATGAGAAATTGTTGAATACTGAGTTTCTATAGAACCGAGAAAATCTCAAAGTGGCAGAAGCAGTATCTGGTCCAGCTATAAGAATTGAGAAAGAAATGGTACGGACAAGCTGTGAGTAAAATGAAGAAAGGTAAGGCAGGAGTACCCTCAAGCATTAATGCAGAAATGTTGAAGGCTGCGGGTGAAAAAGGCATCGAGATGATCATAGACTTGACAAATCAGATCATAAAAGAAGAGGTGATCCTGAAATACTGAGAACTTAATACAATTATGAATTTTACAAGGGTAAAGGGTAAGCACTAATTAGAAGTAATTACAGAAGCTTAAAGTTGATGATCAGATCCTTTAAGTGATTAAGAGAATAATTGAGCAGCAAAAAATAAGTCAGATAAGCAGTTTAGTTTTATTCTTGGGCAAAGTACAACTGATGCTATATTTATCTTGAGAGAAATCTAAGAGAGAAGAAAAAAACCCTGAGAAATGTTTTAAGTTAAAACAAAAACAAATTTTCCCCCACCCCCCCAAAATGTTTTTATCCTCCACCCCCACAAAAATTTTTTACTCTCCCCATACTGTAAGAATTATTTTAAGTTAAAAAAAAAAAATTTTCTTCTACCCTCCCCCAAATTTTTTTACCCTCCAAAAATTTTTTTACTCTCCCCAAGAAATATTTTAAGTGAAAAAAAAAAATGCCCCCCCCCCCTCAATTTCTTTTTACTCTCCCCCACCCAAATAAATATTTTTAGTTAAAAGAAAAAAATATATCGTGCAATTGTATCCAATAGTTTTGGAGCCTATAAGTGTCTAATATTTGTAGTAATATCAGCACACGTAGTAGCACTATTCGTAAACGTGTTATCACACTCTCTGTTACAGATCCCACATACTAATGGTGATTACTATCAAATATGGTGTATTTTTGTCAAATAGTTTTGAAGCCTATAAGTCTTTATAATCTGTAGTAATGGCAGCACAAGTAGTAGCACTATTCGTAAATGTTCTACCACACTCTCTGTTACAGATTCCACATGTTATTGGTTAAAGATCTGACATGCTGATGATGATTAATGTCAAATCTGGTGTAATTGTGTCAAATAGTTTTGGAGCCTATAAAATGTTCATTATTTGTAGTGATAACAGCACCAGTAGTAGCATTATTCATTAAAGAAGATACTACACTACCTATACCTCTCAGGTAGGAGGTAATACCTGGGAGGAGGGTATCATGACAACAGAACAGATACTACACTACCTCCACATCTCTGAAAAGGTGGAGGTAATACCTGAGAGGACCCTCTCCTCTCAAGTTTGGCTTGAGGCGCTCACACTGGCGAATGCCGACACTCACCTTCAAGTTTGGCCTGAGGCGAAACCCACTAGTAAATTCTGACACTCTCCCTTCAAGTTTGGCTAATGCCAGACGGACGTACCTGGACAGACATTCTGACAAACATATGTGGACGATTTCACGGACGGACATATCTAGATGGATGGACGTTGCTGGACAGACAGACAGATGGGCGTAGTAGGACAGATGGACGGACGTAGCTGGACAAACGTAGGTTGACGGATGGACGTACATATGTAGCTGCACAAACGGACGTAGGTGGACAGACAGACGGACGTATGGTCGACAGATAGACAGACGTAGGTGGACGGATTGACGTAGCTGGACAGACTGACGGACGACCCTCTCCTTGTAAACCCCTCACGAGTGCACCGTGGGGATCGTGGTCAACCGCACACACAGGTGTATGATATCCTGGTCGCGGTGCCAAATATGAACCCCACACACGTCTATGTACGATCGTCTCGTCAACCTCACACGATCATTGTAGTGGCAATAAAAAAATATATAGATCGAAATTCCTCTCGGCCGGGATGGCGACGATGATGATGACGTCGTTGATCTTGTCTCGTCCAGCCACAAATAGACTCCCACGAGCGATCACTGGGCGAACAGCAACCGGTTGGCTTTGTGAGGGCGAAAGATTATTCAAAGCAGAACAAACGGAAAAGAACAATGTTCAACAACTCGGTCGGGGTTTTTTGTATAGAAGAGTAATTATTAATAAAATAAAAGAATTGATTTTACATTAGATTAATGTCTACCGTACTCGTAAAAGTTGTTTTCTCTAAGTTATCTCGTTAGCTCTGTGTGTGTGTAAATTCGTTTCCCAGGTGGTTGTTTAGTCACAAATTAACTGGCGAAAGCGACGGTGGGGGATTTCGTCCGGTTTTCTTGTCTTCGACGCACGGCATCTTGGCGCGCTCCGAGCGAACGTCCGACTCTCTCGACGATTCAACTCTGACTGACTGTCTGTGTACTCATGTCTACTCTTCTCGTCTCTATTCCTATTATTGAAGGTGTCTATCATCATACACCCCCTTCTCCGCCATCTTTCTTCTCTATGTGTCCTCCTCTCTCAAGAGGGTGGGGGGGGGGGACACGGGCCTCGCTTCCCCTTCCCTAGAATAAATGGAATTTTCTTTCTGGCTTGCTGTTATCGCTAAAACAATTGCTTTTTCATTCTGCCACACAGCTGGTGATGATCTCTCACCGAGTTTTGTAATTAACGATGACAGGTCCAACTGCCTATCTGCTAAGTCAAAGCAGACTTCCAGAATCGCAAATCCAAAGCGTATCACCTACTCAAACAACAATAATATATCTTTTGTTGATATTAGAATTAAAGCTAAGATCATGGATTTTCCTAATCTTTACTTCCCATCTGGCAACTGTCTCTTCTTTATGGTGGTGATCGATTTTGACTGAAAAACACGACCCAACCAGACAAACCGGCGCCTCTTTCCTATCGTCTGAATAAGTTCGTCTCTACGTCAAATATATACTAGTTTTATACTGCCACTTCGTCTCTATGCAGGGCCTAGCATCACCACCAAGATGCATACTAGCACGTAACCAGGGTACCCGATCCCCATGGGGCCCCGTATACTTTGTCACATCCTCTCAAGTTTGGCCTGAGGCGTTCACACCGGCTAATGCTGATACTCTCCCCTGAAATATTTTAGTTAAATATTTTTCACCCCCCCCCCGGACGTATCTTGACGGATGGACGTACATAGCTGGATTGATGGACAAACGAACGGACGTAGGTCGACAGATTGACGGACATAGCTTAAATATTAGCGTCTATTAATTAAGAAAGGTGGACGGATTGGTAGATGGACGTACATACGTAGCTGGACGGAGTGACAGACAGACGTAGCGCTGGACAGATGGTCGGACGTAGGTGGACGGATTGACGTAGCTGAAATATTAGCGTCTATTAATTAAAAAGGAAGGTAGAAAGGGTGGGAGGTAGAGGGAAAGAAGAAAGGAAAAAAGGGGTGTAGTGGGAGTGAATTTCGTCCTGGCACTCCCTTCCTCTGATGTCATTTCCGGTTAAACAGTGACTTGCATTTTTTCTCAAATTGGAAAATGGAAGAAAAAAGCTACCCCCATTGGAGAAAAGTGCTCCGTTGACCCCGAAAGCGTCATTTTTTTTCTTTCTAATTCTGAGACAAAACACGTCCGGAGACTGGTTGGTTCGAATGATGTCAACTGTGTGAATGTTTGTTGGGTACTCTCGGAGGAGATACATACATACAGACAACTGGGATTTATATATGAGATTACACTAAATTATTTTATCATAAGCTACTTAAGGTTATACTAAATCAGAATATGCAAAGGTTGTAAGTGGGTTTTTTTTCGCAGTGTTAGTTTTAGCCGAACACAGACAACTTTCCTTTATAGATGAGAGGAGGCACAAAGAAAAAAGGTATTAAGTAAATAAAAATTGCATAGATTTGGATCCAAAGATGGCATTTTGAAGATGAGTGAGGGAGGGGTAAACTGAAAAAAATTGTTCGGGGAGAAGGGGGAGGCAAGGATAATCACAATGTTTGGAATAACAAAATAAGTTAAGATGATGAAGGACAGTTTGAGGAATTGTATTTTTTATTAAAGAACTTAACGGTTGAAAACATATTTACAGAAACTTTAAAAGGAAAAGATTTGTTATTCAGAATGTGTACACTGAATATTTAGACATTTTATCTTCGATAATTTTCACTTCTTTATCAGAAGATAAAGGCTGACAAAAAACGTAATAGCAAAATGAAAACAAAAAAATGTATTACGTCTGAATAAAAAAACATTCCTTGAATATCGCAAATCTTGGCCAGTTCTTTTCATCTCATCATTTATTTCGAACTAAGTGTAGTATCTGTCTATGACCTGCGAAAGGTTGAGTACAATCTAAAAAGAAATGACATCTCTTGTATTAGGTTCACTAAACTGAATATTAACCTTTTTCTTTTAAAATTATTTATGGAAAATAAATGTATGAACATTAGTAATTGATCATGTGAACCAGCATAACACAACTTTTTTAAAGCAGTAATCAGTCTCAGTAGAATGGTCCGAAAGTCAGTGACCAGTGTTTATTTGTAAATTGGACTGGAAAACACCGGGTAACCCTGCAACATAGTGATACACAGGGTCTGTAATGTATAGGGAGGTGTGAAACTTGGACAGATAATTTTTATATATTATATAAACATATATAAAAAATTATCATGTAGATTTGATTTTATCAAGACACTAAAATTTAATGGGTGTAAAAAATAATTTTTTTAGCTGAAGAATTGTTAATCATTATTATTAATCTTGAGAATTATTTCTTTCTACCTCAATTTTGATTAAAACTGATTGAGATTGCCAAACTACAGCAAACAGTCTGGATTTGAAATAAGAATAATGATTATTCAAGACACAGCAACTGTTTTTTTTTTACCCCTCCCAGCAAATGGGGATCCATGTTTCACTCTGGGATCAGTCGATGATTTTTAATCCATACTAATTTGCTGGTTAACAAGATTGAAAGAAAAAAAAAAAAGCAACTAAAAATTTGAGACATAAAAAAATAATATTGTATATAATTGAAAACTAATTTTCATAGAATTGAAGATTAAAAAAGAAAAGTTATTGACAGCAAATAACCTATGATTGTAGTCTTCAGGCACAACCGATGCATGTACTTTATACAGATTCACACCAACCAACCAATGCATGTACTTTATACAGATTCACACCAACCACACAAACTACTAATAAAAACACTAATTTGATTAAATCAATCAGGCTTTGAAAAAATAAAAATTAATTTGAAGATGAATAAAAAATAAATAAAAATAACCTCATGTTTCCAATTCTCTTCATATCAAATTAAAAAAAAAAGAAAAGTTTAAAATATAATCTTCCTTGAGCAGATAAGCTATCAGGTCACTGTAAAGAAAATTACATTTTTTTTCTTCTTCTTCTGTTTTCTTATACAGGTGTAGCTCAACGTGACCCGTCATAAATGACCCATGATCATAAGGAAGCGGCGATGTGAAGGCGGGAAAAGACATTAGCAGCATCAGCATTTTCATCACTGCGGACAGTTACAACCTGACCCCACAGACTGACAGACTTTGAGAAAAGGGAATTTTTATTTTTCTTCACATTTTTTTTTTTAAAGTAACATTGGTCAGTTCAGTTGGTCAAGAATTTGACCATAGTACTTTATTTACAGTAGAAAGCTTTGACAAGAGCTGCTCCCACTTGCAGGGAGAGAAAACCCAGTCTTGTCCGTGGACACTGCCGCAAGCTAACAAAAGGTTCATCTTATGAAAATGTGTCTCAATTCTACCTAGGAACTGTTCTCATCGCCACTGTTCAATCGAGGAATCTTTTGGGATGTACTACTTTCGGGAGACTCCAAGTTGGCTTTCGTAGAATCACGTTTCTTATTTGAATTCTGTAAAGAAAAAAAAATTCAGAAAAATATAAAATTTAAAAAAAATAAATATAAAAAAATAATGTACATTTTTAAAAATGTTTTTAAAAACCTTAATTTAAGAGTTTATTTGGTTAATATGTATAACCTTTACTATTAAACACACATTTGTTTATTGGTTCAGTTGTCACCACAGATATAAAGAAAGGCCTGTCCAATTGAATGTGATGTCATACAAAATAGATTTAGTTGCAGTAACGAATCGGTCAGCTTAAAAAAAAAAGTTTTTAAACCTACAATTAAGATAAATGAAATTTAAAAAAACTGTTCAATATATATATTACTACTAGCAGGGCTACCCAGTGTTGCCCGGAGCAAACGTGTAACATATTTCTATCTCTCAACCCGTTTCTTTCTTTCTTCCCCTCTCCCTTTCCTCCACCCAGCACATTCCTCTCTGGACATATACACACAAACAACTCTCCTTTATATAATAGATTCCTCGAGGAATGAGTCAGCATTTTCTTTCAAAATTAGTACATAATAACATTGAAAATGGCTGAAAAACAGACCCCCCCCCACCCCCCGACAAAACCTGGCCCAATTGACTCCCCAAAGAATGAATAATTTTTTTTCACCATTAGATATTATTCACCCGGAGCAACGCTGATCAAGACTATACCAACTTTGTGGCTGTTTATTTTGTAGGTTTTTTACTTTTAGTTGGACATACACACATACAACTGCCATTTATATAATAAACTACAACTACTACTACTGAACTTTATTCAATATCATTTGTTTTTAATTAATATAGTAAAAATGTATTTTTGCTGCAAAAGTAACATCACGTTATGATTCAAGGGTTTTACAGAAATAAAGATTTTGTTCACTTGTACACATTTAAAAAAAATATATATTTTTAATTATATTTAGCATTGTTTGAATTTGCATATCTTTATGTCAACCTTTCCCACCAAGTTTCAGTCATGAATGTCCAACAGTCTTTGTTTTATCGCCGTTCAATATGGGGGGGGGGCACTTTAGTGATTGTCTCATCATTAGGAGGTGGGATCCTGAATGGGCTCAAAGGATTGTTACCCCTTCATATTTTTATCTGTTAAGTTATTTCAAAGATAACCTCTATGAAAACATTACCAAGATTATTCCTGAACTGAAGAGGACTATCACAGACAAAATCAGGACCGTGCCGCCAAGAGAGAAGTGTGTCAGAATTATTGACAATTTTGCACATTGTATCGAGGTGTACTGATCATTACTGAACGATAATAAAACAAAGACGGTTTGACATGACTGAAGTTTATTTGTAGCAAATATGGTTGGACTGCAGAAAGGATTATGAATTTATTTAATGATTCCATGGGTGGAATTTTGGAGGAGTCATCCTGTAATTAAATAAATTTGAAGGTTAATAAGAATGTGCATATACTTGTTTAAAATCTTTTTAAATAAACGTATAGTTCCTACTACACGGATTTTCACCTATTGCAGGTGGGTTCGGAACACATATATCATGACAGGTGTGGAAGCATGGTATAGCTTTTGATTTTAAAAAGCGCAGACATATTGACTTTTTTCTTTCTTTTTTAATGAATGAAATCTAAAGAATTTAAGTAAACAAAGTTATACAATGAAAAAAATATCAAAATATTTGTATCATTATTAAGTTCGTCATTTAAAACACACCCAATACTTAATGGGATTAATATATTGATTTTTTTTTGGGGGGGGGGGTATTTTTTCATCAGGTTTCATTTTTTTTTTCTTATCTAGAGTTGGACAATTTTAACAGACTTCTGAAATTTTAAAAAGGTCGACCCAAATCTTAAAGCAATGAATTGGCTCTGACTTCACAGGTATAACAATGAAAGTAGGAGAAAAAGAGTTCATCTATTTTTTCTGTTAAAGCATGTAGACACTCTGATGGGCCAAAAATAAATGAGCCAGGTTTGGTTTTACTGTTTTGTAAAATTCCACTTTAGTAAGTAAGCTTGAAATTTTTTATGGATTGTTTTCCTATTTTCAGTTCAAAGGAAAAATGTCATTAAATCCATCCAAAAATGAAAAACAGAATTTTTAGAATAAGACGACAAAATGGAATGCAATATGAACAGAATTTGGACCTTGAAAACAGTGAAAATTGACATTCTTGTTTACTGTGGATAGAATGGGTCTACACTCTGCGATAAAAACTGTTCTATCACAAGAAAATTTGGTTCTAATTATCCAAAAGGGATGAAACAAATAAAATCTTCTCTTGGGACAGAAAAAAAAAAACACTTACAAATTTGGCTAAAGATTAAAAAAAAAACACAAATTTGGCTAAAGATTAAAAAAAAAAAAACTAACGATGGAAAGACTCTTAAACAACTACAGAAAAAAAAAAGCTCAAACCATGGAATTATGTAAAAAATGCTAAAAAGCTTTTGTTCTCAAACAATAACGTTCGAAGAGATAGCAGTTTGCAGCAGAAAATCGTCATTTTCAGAACAAAATTTGGTCAGATGATTCATCACGTCTTAGACGATCGGGTGAAAAATTATTGTTATGTCTGAAAAGAAAGGTTAAACATTGAAATGTTAGAATAAGAGTGTGAGAATTTTGTTTGTCTTCTTGAGTTGGTGAACTCATTCGATGCGACAAGCATATTAAATGCTACAGAATAGATTTAAAAAAGTGATTTCTTATTAAAAAGGACTGAATATGTCTGTGATACTATCGTGGCCTGAGGAGCGTACTTTGGTGTGGCTGCACCGTGGTAATATTCCGAGGTGGAATCTTATCCTGACACGGTACCACAAGATACTGGATGTCGATAGTCACATTTTCCTCTCGGAGCAGTGCTTGACCCTTGTCTTGAGCTCATGTTATATTTAAGATCCTCAAGGACTTGTGGTTTGCTGCCTATGTCCAAACTGGGATTAACTGGTAGCATTAGATATTATTCATTAATTCTCTGCAAAGAATTCACTATCTTGACTTTGGGGATGAGGAATCATTGAAACTGGAAATGGAATACTTAATAAAAAAAGTAGAAAGACTTTGTCTGCTGTTTTTATAAAAAATAGTATTTATTTATTTTCACAAAATCGTTGATGCTGATAAGTGTGTCTCTTTTCCCGCAACGATTTTTACAAAACTCCCAAATCGTCAACACTCTTAGCACACGTCTTTATTCCGTGACTAAAGAACGAAAGTCACCTGTGGCTGTTTACTCACCGGCCCCACCCCACAGCTAGTTGCCATTAAGAGCTGTCAGCTTGCCGGTGACCTGCCCTTTAGCCTCCATAACCTGGGTTATTTCCACAACAAGGCTGACTCTTCTTCATGAACAGGAGGTAGGGAGAGTTCTGATTGACAGCTTACCCAATGGCGAAGGCCCTTTAAATCAGGTATAAGACGATTTTGGCTGAGAAAAAAGTGCTATCTACCTCAGCCCCAAGTTGGGTCCAAGGCCGCACAAAAAGGAACACGTATTATTGCCTTGTACCACATGTCTACAGATTAAATGTTAACACTTTTTCAATCTCTATATAAAGTTAGGTATGTGTATATGTTTATATATTTGTATGTACAGGATACGCTCCTAAACTAATTAACCAATAATTATGAATTTTTTAACACAGCTGCTAGATGTAATGGGTCGTAATGTATTTAGTTTAATGAAAAGGGTAAGGGGGGGGGGGGGTAAGTCCTTCAGGAAAATTCAGATACTTCCGATTTTTGTGAAATTTTAACAATAGGTATTAGACATCAATTAATAAATATTACCCAAATTTCAGTATCTTTGGAGTATTTCAAAGGGTTTTATATCCCATTTGAAAATATATCAGATTTACATTGAATTTGATCAATGGTCATTAGAGACCAATTAACCAAAATTCCTGAATTTTAATTTCTTCTTAAGAGTCCTTAAGCTTAAACTGTAAATTTGAGACATTTTCTAGAATCAAAATCATGTAATGGAGTTTGATCAAAAGTCTGAGATTTTTGGAACCCGAAGAGTCTTGAGATTTTTGGAACCCGAAGAGTCTTGAGACTTTTGGAACCCGAAGAGTCTTGAGACTTTTGGAACCCGAATAGTCTTGAGATTTTTGGAACCCGAAGAGTCAGACCTTATACCTTCCGATTCCACAACACTGTTAGAAATCCCAGAAAATCATCCAAGATTCTCCTAGTTGACGTCTAACCAATAGCTTTATACACCATGCCAAGAAATATTCTTGATTGAATGTTATCAAATGTTTTAAGTTACATCGCTTAAGAAAAATTAACAGATACAAGATATCTAAAAGGCATGGTATGAGTGTAGTGAACCCCAGTGGATTAAACAGGTTCACTTCGAAATTCCCAGTAGGTTAACAACAATGACAAAAGGCGCTTGAGAAAGGCTGTTAGGTCACCCATTCAGTTTGGGTTAAAGTGTCTGAATCTGAAGAAAAGAGTTTACAAAGCCCAAATCCTAAATTATTCTCTTTTTGCTGGATATATACCCCTCCCCATCTCTCTACAACTATGGGGTAAGTAATACTACTACTCCTGGGATATCCCCTTTTATTTATAATGGACTGTTCCGATCTTTCTTTTTTTTTTATTACTTTCGACTGTTGAGAGAGAGAGAGAGAAATGAAAGTAATTAATACTGCATAAAATAAGAGCGAAGGGGGTTACAACATACAGTGAAAGGGATAGATGGAAACTTAGTAAGAGATTGGTCACTTGGTGAGTTAATTGCAAATTGCGGCTAATTAGTTACCATAAAAATCGAAGTTTTTTAAAACATAACTCAATTCCAAAACTGAGGAATATTACAGCACGTATTTTGTGATTAAAATATATAGGAGAAAAGCCTTAAAAAAACAAACGTTGATAAACTCAACTTTAGTATAATAATAGATAAAAGCTCAATAAAAGTTAACTTAAATATTTTCCATTGTTCTAGGTTATTTTGTGAAAAGTACACAAACCGACAAACCTCATATCTTACAAATGAGTTAAATCTCAATCGGAACATAATCTGGATTTCATGTGATGTTCGCTTTCATTTCTAAATCTCTTAAATACAAATTATTAAGAAAATAATGGCTAGAATGTTCACACGTAAGCAAGGAGACCAGGGTTGAATCTTTGATCAAGTCACACGAAAGACTCAAAATAAAATGGTACCTTTAGCATTTTGTGCGATTAAAATATATAGGAAAAAAGCCTTAGAGAAGAAACAAACATTTATTAACTCAGTTTTAATATAATGATAGATTTGCCTAAGTAGTTTTGGAATTCACTTCTCACTCACACGAACTTAATTATTATTTAACATATAAATTTAAGTCAGTCGGATCTTCAACATTATACTTATGCTGACAAATCAATATTTACTTCTGAGTAGCCATTTTTAAAATTATTTTTATTATTATTGTTGCTGTACCATGACTTTTGCAATAAAAATATACTTCACTTTGATTACTTAAAAAAAATTACTGATTCCGGCCTGGAGGATTAGTAATACGGACACATTTTCCTATAATAACCTAAAAAACAAAATAGGCTTACATCATCATTAATACAAAAGATTCTTCGACATTGCTCGATCTACCTCTGCTATCAGACAAACAGTTATACACTTACATTAACTATTACACTATTTAGTTCTTGAAATTATTTTTATAGCATAATATTTGATTTAAACAACTTTATTTAAATTTTCACCCATCTTTGCCGTAAATACAAACATTGCACATAGCCACTTCATAAGTAATTTTTTATTATTTCGTATTTTTTTATCATTTCCTAGCTCTTAAAAAAATAAACAATTTACTTATATATCAGAGATCAAATACCACAAATACGTTCTGTAATGTCTCCTCATTTGCACCTACTATAGATTTTTAAGTGCATCATTTTTACTGTCATAAGGAAAACACACATACACACGCTAAGTTTATTCAGTCTCTAAGAGGTAAATATTTAAATATCTGACGTCATTTTCCTTAACAATATGAATTGAGGTAAATAAATAAAAATTATTTTCTATTCGAAAATGAATACGTTTTTTTAAATTAAAAAAATAAATGCTGGCTAGACAGACATATCCAGTTGTTAGAAGACGACATCGATGTAATTTATAGACATCTTTGAAACATAAATAATAGTAATACATTTATTAACTAAATAGTTTTGCGTTTGTTACAAATAAAGAGACAAAAACATTTGACAGGGACAAAGAAAGAATTGTTTTTAGCTATCTTGCTTTCTTTAAATAAAGACACACAAACTTCTGACAGAAAGAAAGTTGGAAATAAAAAAAAAATACATGTCAGCCATCTGATTTTATTTACAAAGGAATACCTTTTAATTAGACATACTTTATGTTTAAATTATTAAACTACTAAAACATTTTGTAGCCATTTTGACATCCAAAAGAGAGAAAGAAAAAATATTTCGATGTAGCCATCTTGTTTTTTTCCAGACGTTTGACACAAAGGGGAGATAACTCTGGATAAATTTTGACAATATTTACTTCCCTTGGATTTGATAGAAACAAACATTTGCCTTTTTCATTTTTAATATTACCCTTAACAACGAACGAACGTCTGCAACGCATTCGTCGCAAACAACTTATTCTTGATTGTACACATTACAACCTAAAAGGCACTCGGTTTCAGCTTCATCATGTGCCTAAATGAGGTATGGTTTTGTTCGGGAGGAGCGGTTGGTTTATTAATTGCCGCTGAGACGTTTAAACCGGGTAATGCCGACAGGTTAGTTTTCGGCTACCTTTTTTTTTTTTTTATTCAACTGGAGTGCCTCTATGGTTGTCTCAACATTTCGGAATTGTGCAACATTTTGCTGCAGATGAAGCAATTAAACTAATTTCATTATTTCAGACCATACTTTTTTTAAATATAGGAAAGTTTCAGTGCACACATGAGACACCCAATTTGAATTACCTACTAAACACCATCATCGAGTGTCTTCGGTCTCTCTTTACAAGGGTTTGTCAGGACAACCTACAAGTAAAACCTAACCAAATATTCAAAATAATATTCAAAGCCCAAATAAGATCCCCTTAACACGGCTATACATTGGCTCATACGAGGAATGGTGCACCTTCTCTAAGTAATGTTACCTCAAGTAACAACACTTAGCTGGATTCTCCACCAGACTAGATGAATTCTTGTCTTGGAATCTGGTATAACCAAGAGACCACAAGAAAGATATACTATAACATAGTTAATTGGTCAATTGAGGAGAGGAAAATTAATGTTCTTAACTTCTTTACTAACTCAACGTTTGACAGGTAAAGGAGAACTTTAATAGAATATTCGAATATCTATGTATCTCATATAGAGATCTTTGCTTTCTGATTTCTGATAACTTTGACTGAAGTAAAATTAACTAAAAGAGAGAAACAATTACTATCAATGATTTGCCAAAAACTTACTGGAATGTTTACACCAACTGCAATCAGATCATACTGGGCAACGCCGTGCCGGCTAGTTATATATTTACTCCAACATTATAATTCCTATTCCGCTTTTTTCATTTATTTGTCTCCCTTGTATTCATTCCATCGACTCTGTATACGCTTCGCTATACCGACAATACTTTTCTCATAGACTCCATTTCCCTCACCTTTAAAGTACGCTTCCTGGTTACTCCTAAAATGGTCCATTTGCTCCCCCTTAAAATCTATTTATAATTTCAACGCACTAGCGCTTCACTTAAGTTTACAAAATTCAACTCAATCCCACCCCATAATACTTGCACTAGAAATCAATTGTTGCAAGCAGACTAACGATGTTCCCAATCCTAATTTCAGTTATACATTAAAGTTTCTTATTTAGTCATGCATTTAATATTTAACTAACTGGGAATTCTTTAATGTCTTTATACATCTAACTCTGAAACACTAGTTCTTGTCCGATTTATCACATACTTAACACGTAAATTCCAGATTCCCATTCACTTGAACCCTATTTTCCTAACTGAAACCCTTTTCAACTTTCGAAATTATATATAAGTTCGTTCAAAATCCGTTTCAATTACGGGACCCCCCCCCTTTTTCAGAAATATTATATTCATTCAATGACTTGATTCCACTTCGGCTTTAGTGCTTACCAGCAATAAACAGTATCCAAAAAATCCCTTCACCTCTCCCTTCCCAGCATCAGCCATAGCTCATTTAACTAACCCCATCACCCTCTTTCTTTATGCTTTTTCTCTATCCCTTCCCACCCCTCTTCCGCATTTGGCCTCGTTTTCAACTAAAAGATGTTGGTTTTCTTAGATTTGCTTAAATATTTCATTGCCAGCGTTTAGTGTACACAGTTCAACTTCAATTCTACTCTCGGTCCACAGAAGTATTTTTAAAATGGTCCGAATTCTCAAAATTACTTCCAAATAAGTGCGCTCCACCTACGACTGAACTAAACATTTTTATATTGGATTTATTTCATTCTTGAACTTTTTCCTATGCTGCCTTCACGAAAACCCTTCTCTTCCATCTGTAAATCTCCTTTCATTGGACACCTCATCAACAGACATTTACCAACTGGACAGACCCTTTTTACACGCACTTTCTCACTCTCCATTACTTAATGTTTTCAAATTTTGAATTTTGGCTTTTCCACTGCCAACTTATCTATCTATGTAATTCCTCTGATGATAAGATTTTAATCTTTGAAAAGCCTTGGCTTAAGGAAAGAATAATAAACATTTTTTACCGAGTATACCTTGCATTGAACAATCGAAGTTGAAAAAGATTTGTCATTCGTACATGTTAATCCCTCTTCTTTCATCATCTTTATATAATATATAAAATAGAGTCAGTTTTTCCCCTCTACATTTGACTGGAATAGGTTTGGTAACAAAAGGTCGATAAAAAAAAATCTGATTCGTCTGTTATTATTGGTCAGTGTCTTAAAAAAAAAAAAATCATTTTCATTCAATTCCTAATCAATAATTCTCTTTTTTGTCATAAATACAGAAAGAAGGTGAATTCAACCCATATTTAACATGTACCCTTACCTTCCCATTCGACACCGGGGAAAAATATTTCATAGGGTACAATTTCCAAAAATCACTATTACATTATTTATTGTATTGGTTCAGTAATACTTTATTTTGCCTTCTTTGATTTGATTCTTTTGTTTAAAAATTAGTCATTATTATTATTATTATTATTATTATTATCCTTAAATTACTACACTGAAGCATAAGGGGCTACTTTGATAAGGGCCAGATTTATAGGGGCAACCTGGGTGAGGAGTTAGGGAGCAAGATGTTTGTTCACATTACATTTAAATTTCTACATGTTGGAAAAACAGGGAGAGAATTCCAAAGGCAAGCAGAGGGAAGAAAGAAGCTATCAGAGTAGAAAATCTATAGTGAAGGGGTGAACTTTTGCAGCTAGTCAGATGGGTCAGGGGTATTTATGTTTAGGGGGTACAAGTACAGCATGTCCATCGGAGCACATTTCATGGAAGTCCTCGTAAAAGTAGGGCAGGGATACAACGCTGAAGCTGGAGCTTGGTAGACAGTGCCGAAGTTAGAAATTCTTTTTTGCACCCTGTCCAAGGGGGAGAGGCTAGTGGTTGGTGCACCAGCCCAGATGTGGCAACAATACTCTAGACTGGGCAAATGATGGCTTTTTTAAGATATAGAATATTGAGAGGTTTGAGAAATTTTCTAAACCAGTAGAGGGATCCTACTTTCTTTGCAGCATCTTCTATGTACATTTTCTAATTCATGTTAGGCAATGGAGTTTAAACATTGGACTGTCGAGCAGGGGACAATCAGTGGTTGAAAAGGTGTCTTATAGTTGTTAAAGGAAAAGGAGCCATTGTTTGGGTAGCATTAATTGTGACCATCCATTTTTGGCCCCATTCTACTACAGACTGAAGGTCATTTTCCAAAGGATTCAGCCATTGCTTTGCATGTGTGAGCATTCGAATTAAATTAAATAATATTTAAATTGTGCATGCATCACTAAAAATGAAACATCTTTCATTTTATGCGAATCTGTATTTCTGGTCTTCATAAGTACTTTAAAAATAACCGTCATTATTATTTTTCGTTTTATCATCATCATCATTATCATCAATCCAAATAAGAACCCCTCATCACTATCATCTTTCTAATTAAACACTGAAAATCTCATTAAAAAAATAATAATTAATCTTCGGTTTTGGCTCATTAACGTGGTTTCGAAAGAATAAAGCTATTATGACAAACAGCTTTTAACTGAAGTCATACAAGCATCTATGCCATTTCTTTTTCTTTTGTTTCAGTTGTGTTTTCGCATTAAGCACAATATTTTTGGCTAAAAAAAATGCTTACAAACATGTTATTTCGAGAAAAAAAAAAAAACTAAATAGGGCTTAGTTTTTTTGTGTGTTTTGCCTTTTTTATGGCAAAGACAAAATTAAATGATAAACAGCACTTCAAACAAACTCCATTATATTAAAAAAAAAACCCACATGGGGCAAATACAAATGCTTAAAAAACAAGTGAAGAGTTCGAACGCAAAACGCGATAAATCCAATTCGTTTAAATTAAGACCTTAAACAATAAAAACACGAATATATTCAATCTAGACTTTGAATGAAAGCTGATTTTAATTGAAATCAAAAAGAAATTATTTCGGTATCATAGGATGTAACACATAGTTTTGGGGTGTCGTCGAGTGTTGAAATGCACCCCCTTTTGTAGGAAGAGTTTCGTGATTTTGGAAATGGCGTTTATCGCGTTTTGCATTCGAACTCTTCAAGTACTAATTTTTTGTAAACAACCCAAAAAATTGTTTTTCAATCACACAGGCACAAACGCATAGAAGTTATTTTAAGTAACGATTATCAATTTTATCTAAGAGGAACTTATTTTAGGGCCACGGCTCGACAGCAAGAAGCATCATTTGATGGAACATACGCAAGGATGTTACGAGTTGGCACTGGACATCAGATGGAGGAAACATGCAACTAAGACACACCTATATGGACACCTCCCTTCTATCTCAGTCTCACTAAGAGAGAGAAAGCTCTTGTGGCGATGTAAGTAAATAGGAATGACAGGAAAAGCCGAATTGGTTGTTTCAAATTCAGATGTTTAAATGTTATTGCCGATTGCTATTTTAAATTGAGACGAATTAGAATTGCGTGAAGAAAAATGGATTCATTCGTTTAAGACAAATGTTTTTGTAATCCATTTCTTAACACTTGCGCGATTCTTTTACAGCAAATAGATATTCATATTAAGACAGCATGAACCTATTCAGGGATAAATATTCTTAGAAAGTTTCTTTAGAAAAACAAACAAACTTACTTTTTTGTCCCAATGTTGGTGTAAATACCTCAGCAGAATATTGGTCTTTTCAGTAGTAATAACTGAAAATATTGAATACACAAAAATATTTTAGATAATTTTTTTTTAAGATAACGAAGATAAATTAAAGTACTTAAAAAATACAAAAACATAAAACCAAGTTTTGAAGATCTATATTTAATAAATAAAATGCTTTGAGTAAAACTCAGTTTTAAAAGTGTAACTTTATTTAGTCACTTATATAAAATATTACAACAAAACAGAAGTTTTATGCACATGCAATATACTGTTTTAATTTTGTCTGGATTAAATTTTAAGAAATTAAAAGATTCTCATTTTAAGAGGAATGAAAAGATTCCATTAAACGTGATCAATTCTCATTGGTGCATGATTTCTTGTGGATATTCCTGTATTTTGTACAGTCAATTAAAATATGGTTGATGGTGAATAGTTGGTCGCAGTAGATGCATCGAGGTCTATCTTCCACTTTGAGTAATAAGTATGTGCATGTCAGATTCTAATTGTTTAATACTATGTATGTCTTTAATCAAGTAGCATTTCTACGTTTTCTGTGAACTTGATTGATATTCATACAATTTGTTGTTTTGGCACATCTCTCATATTGTCGGCCATTTTCTTTTTATGTATTGTGACACCTTTCCCATATTTCACGTGTGAAAGGATAATTTGAATTTCTTCTCTCAATCACTGTCAGACTAGACAAAGAGTCTGGGAAAACAATGTATTTTCCCTTCAAGCCTTAAATCTAGCATCATTTTCATTGCAGCTTTGTAGATGGAAGCATTATTTGGCAGTTTGATTTGTTTATGGCTGTGTATGATGGTGGCTGCTGCCCTTGTTTCATCCAGGGATGTTTACCCATCTGTATCACCAGCAGTATCATTATGGTATTTCTCTCAGAGTTTTCCAAATTCACTTTGATTAATGAGGTTGTTATGTTTTTTTCTTTTGTTGTGTGTCAATATTACGTCTATGTTCAATTTGGAGATCGACCCTGGAGGACTTTTGCTTGTATTGAACACCAATATATTGTCAAGGTTATTGTTTACTTGTGTTAGTGCTTCTATCATGCGGAGTCCAAATGTTGGGATAGCTGCTTATTACTATAGAATTGGGTGAGATATGTCTTACTAAGTTGGGTTGTTTGGGCTGGATTTGATCGGTGTTTTAATGCATCCTGGAGAGATAGTTTTTACCATGTTAGGATTAGTTCATTGGCTTCTGTGTGCATGAGTGAAGTGCGGAAGGTTCTTAAGCTTAGTCTCATACCTTGATTTCACATCTGACGAAGGGAAATGTTCCCAAAATATCATATTATACGGAACTTCCAACAGACCACACCCATGAAAGTAAGATTGTAATATAATATATATATTGTATTAATAAAACAGGTGGAAACAGCATAACTCATTCCATCGTTGTCTTAATTTGCTTCAGTTCGTATTTATCCGTTATACCTCTGCATTGTATTGCCTTCTATAAATTACCTTTCTATACACACTAACAATGCTTCAAGCCAACTACATTAACTTTTTAAATAAATATTTTAAGAAAAAAAATACCTTGTTCATAAGGATGATCTTTGGTGTATATATACACAGCTGGTCTTCGGATCTAAAAACACAAATAAAATTAAATTTAAAAATAAAATGTACAAATTACAGAGATACAAGAATTAAAGTTTTATTTAAAAAAATCTTTAATGAAAAGGTGATTTGTAAAAGATATTCTATTAAAAGCAAAGCCTAAAATTACATTACATTATTCTTGGCTGGGCGAGCTTGTGCGTACAAAAAGGAGTTAAGTATGTATTCCCTGTCTAAGCATGGCGCATGTGGTTCCTGGTCCTATCGGACCCCAGTCCTTCGGGTAAGTATAGCCTCTTAGCTAGTCGAGTGAATGAGTTACCCCTCCCCAGTAATAGAAATCCTTTTTGTCCTCGACCTCTCCCAAATTGCATCTATCTTGGAAGGACACCCCCCATTCTCCAAACTTCATATGCCGTTTTCTTTTTTCTCCCACTTAGAGAGTGACCTGATTGTTTTGGGTTCTGAACAAACCGGAAAACAGTAGACAGTCTATTAATTAGAAAGGGTTGGAAGGGTCTTACTAACCGATTCCTCCCCCCCACTCCCCATTTCACTCAAATGAATTTCTGTACATTTATCAAAAATAAAAAGTGTCAACAATTTGGGGATATTTTAAGTAGGATGACCCCGAAGTAATTGTGGTGACTGAGATGATTCTAGTTAAGAGTAGGATAGACAATTTTTATATTTTAGAACGAAGGATGATCAACCACCCCCATTTGCCCTACACTTTTGATTGCCTTCTGTCTAATTTGTTACATTGTAAAATTTTTACCGTATAGCAAATAAATAATTTAAAGTGTAGTATCTGTTCTGTCATCAATCAGTGAAGGAATCCTTCTAAACTGAGACAATTTTTTATCCCCCCCCCCCCCAGTCCAGAGTGCCGTTTTTGTAGAGCTGAGTTAAAAAAAAAAAACACCATTGTGTCTGTGTTAATGAGGAGATAAGTAAATAGGGGCAACTCATTACAAATTCCCTTGGAGTTGAACACCAACAATGAGCAAAGCAGTATTGAATAAGAAAACCAATCCCAATCATCCTCTTTATATTAATGAGCTTTAAACAAAAAACGTAGATGGATCATAGAACTGGATGTTTAATTATATCACTGAAATCTAAACAGGATTTGCAACACTCCACTTCAGCCCATATTTGGGCTAGACAGGAGATCAGATAGGCCTGATCTGACCAAGCGACTGGTCACATGTCCTAGCAAAAAAAAAAGAAAGTTAATCCTGATTGTACTATTCAACTTGCTCTTTCTTTGATCAGACATCAATCTTATCCGTAACTTTTTAAATGCTGAGGGTTAATTGTGGCAAGCAAACTGGTGACTTGATCACTGTTATTAAATATTAGTTTTGGTGTACTAAATCAGAAACTAGCGACTCAAAACTGTACTTGGTGCAAGTATACTGGTTGTGTATCCTTGTCTCATCCAAGGCGATTGCACCCCCTCCCCTTTTTGGTATATTCCGAACAGAAATTGGACACTGGGGTGGGTGGTGGAGCACAACACCAGTAAATAATTCTACTTTTTTTAATGGAAAAACAAATTTAAAAAAACAGACAGGTGGTAAGCAATGACCTAGAGCTGGTGTTCCGATAAAAACACTGGACCCCATTAACTCACTGGAAGAGCATCTGGCCTATAAATTTTTTGCCTCCACTAAGGAAATTACTTCCAAAGAAAATCGGTAAAAATTAAGGCTGTGCAGTTTAAATGTTAGAAGCTTGCATGGAAGGTTTGATGAGATTGTTGAATTTCTTGAGAGAAGATAGATTGACCTGTGCTGTGTCCAAGAAACTTGATAGACGTAAATCTGTTGGAAGCACTAAAAGAAGTAAACAACAACTCTGATTGTGGGAAAGAATGCACAATATAAGCGGTTATGGATTAGAAATGAAAAGAGAACAACAGGTGATGTTGGTATTTTTATTACAGAGAGATGGGTAGAGAGATGGGTAGAGAGATGGGTAGATAAAGTGATTTGAAGTTAATCGTATAAGTGAGCGAATCATAAGTTGATGGTTGGTGATAAAATTTTTACAGCTATATTTGTTTCTGCACGACAATGTGGTTGGAGTGAAGATGAGTTTTATGACAGGCCTATTGCAATAAATAGTAAGATTGGTGAAAAGAAAGTTGTTGCTGCGGCAGAAGATTTGAATAATCATGTTGGAAAGACCTCTGGTGCTTTTGAGAATGTGCATGCAGGAAATGGATATGGTGATCGGAATACAGGAGAAGACATCTTAGAATCTGGTCTTGCCATAGACAACATGTTGGTTGTAAATAGGGTTGTTAAGAAAAGGGAAAACCATCTAGTTATGTATGAATCTGGAACAGCGAAGACGCAAGTAGATTAACTGTTGGTAAGGAAAAAAGGAGAGGAAGCTGTCGAGTGATGTGAAAGTAACATCTGATTTGGTTCAATTCTGCTTCAGGAAGAACAGTGGAAGAAGTTGAAAGATACATTGTAGGAGGTAACAGACCAGAGTTGCGGGTGGACGAAAGGGTCTTCAAGGTATAGGCTGACATGGTGGTGGAATACAGAGGTTTAGAAGTGTATCAAAGAAAAGCGAAAATGAAGAAGTGGAGAAAAGCTTTATTGGATAAGGATACGTATCTGGTGGCAGAGGACAAGAAGAGCAATCTACAAAGTTAAAATAGCGACTGCGTAAGCTAGGTTTCCAGATATAACAAAGGGATGACCAAAAAAAGATGTATTTTGATGGCAAAAAAAAATATGGATATTATTGAAGAGAGGCATTTGAAATGACAATGAGGTGCTAGCAAAAAATGAAGAGGACAAGAGGAAATGCTATTATGAGATATTGTTAAATACTGAGTTTTCATGAGACTGAGAAAATTTAGAAGTTGTAGAAGCAGTTTCTGGTCCAACTAAAAGAATTGCGAAAGAAATTGTATGGGAACTGTAAGTTAGATGAAGAAGGGTAAGGCTGCAGGACCTGCAGGTGTTGTTGCAGAAATGTTGATGGGTGCAGATGAAACAGGCATTAAGATAATCAGACTTGAGAAACCAGATCATAAAAGATGTTGTTCCAAAAGACTGGGATCTTCGTACAATTGAGAATGGAAGAGCTCTGAATAGAGGTAATTGCATAACTTGATGGATCAGGTCCTGAAAGTGGTTGAGAATAATTGTGCAGCAAATAAGCATCCAGAAATTTAGGCTTTTGAAACCCGTATCCAGATTTTGTTGTAACTTGCACCACAAAAACTAAGAAATCCCGAAAATTTGAGAATGTAACTCCAAGTGGTTTCCGATTTAGAGCATTTTCAGTTTCGCGTAAATCGTGCGAAACGTCATCCGGACGACATTTTAATAATTACATTTTCTTGTATATTTTCAATTTGGAAAATGATGTGACCCTGAAAATTCACCCAGGTAACTTTTTCGACCCGAGGGATCCAAAAAAATGCATCAAATTTGCTCAGAAATTAAGCCTTCTATGAGATTTTATAAAATTTTGGAATTTTTCACATGTGCACCAATATGGTGCAAAAAATGATTTGGACCATATGGTAATGGGTTTTCTTTTGGACATTCATTTAGACACTATGAAGTACCTCTGGACCAAAAATGGTAAAAAGTTCTTGTTTTGTTCACTCACAGTGTCTATTCAAAGTTAGTTCTTTTTTCCGAGGGTTCAAAAATACGCTATTGGGAGAAGAAACTAGTTTGGGTATGTGAGATGAAGTTGGGGAGACCATTCATCTAAATTTATATAAAATTTGTTTTAAAAAAGTTTTAGAAAGTAAAAGTTAAAACCGTTTCACAGTGATCAGATATTTACAATAAAAGCGGACTTCACAACAAAAACCAGCATACGGACAACATTATCTACATGGGTTATTTTGTCAATTTTAACTGAGAATTAATAATGAATGGTTTACTTATTATGACTTATAACATAGATGCAGTTAGCACTGTTGTTTATTTAGTAACTGCATAGGAGTTCTTACTAAGGTAAACGTTTCGGACTGTTAACACCTTCCATTGTAAAATGACTGAGCGGAACATCATCAAAATGTCCCATACGCAGTAGTGCTCTGGCCCAATGTCACCAGAATTATATAGAACTAGCAAAAATATGCTAGGCTGAGAGGATGATATCATGATAAACGAACTACATACACTGACCCCAAAGGAGGAGTTAATGATTGAGAAGGTGATACGACGAACGAACACCCCCCCCCCCAAAAAAAAAGTAGGAGTTAATGCCTGAGAAGGTGATAGCATGACAACAGAATAGATAGTAAACTACCCCCCACACACAAAAAGTAATCCTGGGAGAATGGTATTGTGAGGAACGAACGTATACGATACTGCCTTCCCTCGAAGAGTAGGTAATGCCTGGGAGGGATGTATCATGACGAATAAAAATATACTACAGAGAATTAAATAAGCATAAGTCGTTTTAATGTTAATATAGTTAGAATAGGTGGAAAAAACTTTGTATTTATTTATTTAGATAACATTAAAAACAATCGCAAGTTTCATTGTCCACGTGAAACACCTAAACGAAAATTGTCTGGAAAATATAGTCGCCATCTTTATAAACAAAGATAAATATGCTAGCTATGAAAACACGATAACTTCTATAATTTTCTAGTTAAGACATATTTATTATAAACTTGAGTTATCGTTCCTTAGCTAGTATTATGATGAACGAACATATACTACACTGATCCTCCCTGACAGAGGATAATATGATGAACGAACACTATTTCCCTCCACCCAAAAAGGAGGAGGTCATTCCTGCGAGGACGGTCTTATGAGAACAGAACCGATACTACACTACCCCTCCCCCTTCCCGTAAAAGATATTCTGACTAAATCGAGGTTTTTTTTTGGGGGGGGGGGGGTTCTGGGAGGATTACTCCATACACACCCTTAAAAACGGAGGAGGTAATTCCTGGGAAGACAGTCTTATGACAGCAGAACCGATACTACACTGCGCATTAAAAAATATTCCAATTAAATCAATTTTTTTTTTAAATGCCTAGTCACAAAAACATATTTTTATGGTTCCTTGGCCTTTTGCTAAGATGAAAGTGTAGTATCTGTTCTCGATATCTCAGCGATATTTGACACTTTACTAAAACCGGAAGTAAATTATCTCCCTTGAAAATTAAATTCTAAAAAGTTTTTAAATGCTATTAATTTAATAAAATTTCTTTCATTTTAAATAATAGCACCATCGATAAAACGATTGAAAAAAAGAGATGTGACCACCAATTTTCTTCTATATATAGAAGAAAATTTGACAATACAAAGTAGAAAGGTATATTACAGAATATTAATTTATTAAAAACTTAAAAATAAATATGCAAATGAGCAATATCGAGATTTGTTTGAGTGAGTTGGAATATATTGAAATACTGTATATATATACAGTATTTCAATATATTCTTATATCATTAGAAATAAGCTTAACCAGTTTTGATGCTAATATAATTAGAAAAGATTGAAAAAAAACTTTCGCATTTATTCATTTAGATTACACTGCGTTCAAATGAGTATGCCAATTTTGCTGACTGAACCACAATAGCTCCTTAAATATTGATCATATTTCTTGCAATATGTTGTATGACAAAGTCTTTCTTTGCCTTTTATGCCTGCATTAGTTGGTGGTTAATTTTTTCAGTAAAATGTGTCGCATATGCAACGGAGCTGGATAGTGCATCATAATGTATTGCAACCTTAAAATTTTTTTAATGAAAAAACACTATCTATACCTAATTAAAATATAGTCGTTGGTACAATTTGTTTATTGCATTATGCAGACAAGGAAGTTAGGCAGCACTTGATTCTTTGACGAAATCTGTCCCATATGCAACAGTTTCTGCTCTAATGACTCAACCAGGGTGGATGAAATTTTCATGGTTGGATAGACCCCCTAACTAGAAATGTTAATATATCTACCATGTAACAGTGTCTATTTGCAGTTCCAGCACACGGAAAGTAAATAAGCCATGTCCTATCATTTATAAGTATTGATGCTCATCATTCACATTTGGGTCGTGTTCTGAAAACTTATTGATTAATCACATCTCTTTCTTCAATTTGATTACATAAATTAAAGTGATTTAATAAAAAAAAAAATGCTTAAATTACGAAAACCTTTCTTAAAGTATTATGTTCATTAATTTCCAAGAGAGGTAATTTAAATGAAAGCTAATAGATTTTAAAATTACAATCGATTTTTATTAAAGTTATGTAATGTAAGACATTTAAAAAGAATACTTAGAGCTAGATTAATAACTGTCGGATGAAAGGCAATTTTTTTATAAAAACTACACTTTATCATTTAAAAAAATCTATGTAAGCTTTGTCAGTCAAACTAAACTGATTAAGAGGTTGGGTGTGCAATTGTGGTACAGCAGTAATAGTTGAATTTTTTCATAAATATTAAGACAACATCTTCAATTATAATGAAGTAACCAATTAGTCTATCTGAAGAGACAATCGGCACCATCTGAAAGAGTTCCTGCAAAGTGAGGAGTTTATAATGAAGCAAGAGTTGCACAATCTCCAAACACATTTTTCCTTGGTTTGGTTCAGCGACAGAGAGAAATCTAAAATGACCAGAAGCAGTGCTGATATAAGCAGAGAGAAAGAATAACTTATTTAAGAGATTTAGAAGAAACCAATTGCCATGACAGATAACATCCTTCCAGACAGTTCAACGTTGAAACTCATTATCCTGATATTCTTTAGGCAACATGAAATAGAATGAATACATAGACGATGTTGCCAAGTCTGCTGCAAAGAAGGTAGGCTCCCTCTACCAGGCTAGAAAACTTCTCCCATCTGCCAGTATCTTAAATCTCTATGAAGCCACCAGTCGCCTATGCATGGAGTATTGTTGCCACATCTGGGCTGGTGCACCAACCACTAACCTCTCCCTCTTGAACAGGATACAAAAAATATTTCTAACCTAATAGGTTCCGCACTGTCTGTCAAGCTGCAGTGTTGCACCCCTTTGTTTGTTTTATAAGTACTTCCATGGATGTGCCCTAATGAACTTACTGCACCTGTACCCCCTTAACAAAAATAGCCCCAACTCACCCGACTAGCAGCAAAATCCCACCCCTTCACTGCAGAGGTCTCTAGATACCAGAAGATTTTCTACTCTAATAGCTTTTTTCCTCCGACCACTTTTGGAATTCGCTTGTTGCTCCCTGTTTCCCTGCAGAAATTTAAATGTAATGTGAACAAACATCTTGCTGCTTAACTTCCCATCATGGCCCCTATCACAATAACCTCTTACACTTCAGTAGCAATATGCCTTGCTTGGGGCAAGCAGAAGTGAAAAAAAAAAATGACATACTGATAGAAAATAAAATCACCTTACTATGAAAGTCAACATTAGAAGATGCTGCCAAATCTGACACAAATAAGGTAAGCTCCCTCCTCTGCCAGGCTACAACTTTTCTCACACTTGCCAGTATCCTATATCTCTATAAAGTGATCATTCGCCCGTGCATGGAGTATGGCAGCCACATCTGGGCTGGTGCACCAACCACTAGTTTCTACCTCTTGGACAGGGTCTAAAAAAGAATTTCTAACCTAATAGGTACCGCACTGTCTGTCGAATCGCTGCAGTGTTGCATCTCTACGCATGTTTTACAAGTACTTCCACGGAATGTGCTCAGATGAACTTGCTGCACGTGCACCATCTTCCCATATGTCAGAAGATTTTCTATTCTGATAGCCTACCGTGTGGCTTTTGGTCCAAAGCCATGTGGTAGGCACTTAAGACAAGGAAGGGATCAGTTGATGATGACTTGATTCGAGTAGGCGGCACCAGCAAAATCGCAAGTTATTCACGAAACGCCTAAACTCAAGAAGACGAAAAATTAAAATAATAAAATAGAGCCTTTCCTCGAACTGCGTGCCATTGGAATTCCCTTCCTGCTCCCCCGACTATACCACCATGCAGAAATTTAAATGTAAACAAATATCTTTCTGCCTCCCCCACACGTATACGCTTCTGTGGCAAAATGTCTTGTTTAGGGCGAAAAATAAGTGGCGTAGCGGTTACTGGTGCACACTGAACTTTGCATGCCGTTCCAGTTCCGTCGAGCATAGTCACTTACTCTAATTAGACTCTTAAGAAAAGGTATGAACCCATCTCTGCTTCCACTAGTTGTCAATGAAATAGTAGGGAAGACTATGTTCAAGCCTTAGTAGGGCAATTAGTAGAGAAGTGTAACACCTTTATAATAGGAAATATAAACATACACACAGAGACCACAAGTAATCTAATAAATATCTCCAGCTCTTCTGACCACGAGCCCAGTCTTATAATACTGAACCAGCAGTGATAATAATGGCTTACATAGACTCTCAATGCCCTAGTCCTTATTTACTTACCTCCATGCGAGGGAAGAATTAGACACAGGGTCGGTTTTTAATGTGGAGAAAATCCAGCTCCCCAAAAAGGGGCACTCTGAATTGGGACAAAAATTTGATTAGTCTATAAGGATTTCTTCTTCACTGACCGAAGACAGAACAGATAAAATATAGTATCAGAACAGATACTAGACTTTGATCAATGTCCTAGTGGTCCACACTCGTTACTTTTCAGTTTTTTCTTCATTCTTTCTGAAGAATTCTCGACAGTCACTATTTTTCTAACTCATATACGGACGCCCATCTTACTCTAACTTAAATCGTTATTTTAGATTCTATACCTATGTTCCACTTTCACTATTGCTTCAATATTATTAGACTGAGTGAGATGGGGGAAGATTATAGCTTAGTTTGGGCCTTCCGTAATTATTCACGTCCGATTTTCGGGGTGTGGAGTCAGAGTTGGTTTCTTTTTTTTTTTTTAAACGACTCCCGATTTTGGAGTCGGATTTCTTTCAGCAGATTCCTCACCTCTGCTGTTATTACTAAACTATATATTTTTAGTTTCTTTCTAAAATTCCATGCATCTTATATTCTTGCATGTCAGTCTTGAGTGGTCATTTTGTAACATTAAAAATCTCTACTTCGTAAAAAGAGAAAATAAGCATTCGATAATCACTTTTCTGAGAAGTTCACATTCGTAGACAAGAATTGAATTTGAAAGATTAGCGAACACGAGGTTTTCTTTTTTGCATTTCATTAAAGAATATATACACACTAAATTCAATTGACTGATATTTTATAAATAAAATAACATTTATTAAAAATAAAAAAACTTGTAGAAACACAGCCATTTTTTTTGTTAAATTAAAAATAAAAAATTAAATGTTCACGTACTTAACAATCATTGCATTTTAATAAAAACATTGTTTTAATAAACTTCTAACGTAGAAATAAAGATCTAATCGAATTGTTGGTCATGTGTATACATGACAATTGTAGATTTGAGTTTTGTGTCATTTAATATTTTAATAATATACGAGAATTAAGTTATGGCAATGAAACTAAATTTATCACATTTTTAATTTATAGTTTAAATAGTATCAGACATTTGTTAAAAATTATAAATATGAATATAAATAAAAAGAAACTTAAATCAATGTCGAAGGAGTTAGATTGCGATTTCTACATTTGTTTTTTTTTTCGACAAAAATAACTAATTTTAAACGATCACAGATAAAAATATTTTTTTTTATAAAAAACAAACAATTGGATATAATTAATAAAATATTACAATATCAAGAAATTAAATATAATTCACTGAATTTTAGTTGAAGCTATAGACATTACTGTGCAATTATCCAATACGTGGTATATGACAATTTTATTCCTTTGATTGTAAAAGTTTTAATTTCTTATGAAATTTAAATAAGTGTAATATGATTAATTATTATGAAAACAATTATTATTAAGAAAAATTATAATCTGAAAAAAACAAAAACAAAACAACTTATGATGTGAAAATGAAGTAAATTATTAAAATACGCAGAATTTATTTTGAATTTTTTTTTTAGGAGAAATGATTTTTTTTTTTTTTTTTTTTACTTACGCTCGGTCTACAGCTGGAGTCCGGATGGAAACGTGTAAAATTATGTTCATTATAACAAGGCAAATCCTTCAGGAATTCCGCCTATAAAAATAAAGTTTTATAAATATTTTTTTTATAGATAGATTGACATTTTAAATTCATGAGAATTTAATCTAGTAATTCAAAATTGGAAAAAAAAAAATTGTTTTTCTTATCAATACTTACCATTTTATTTTTTTTAAATTTATATTATTTTTTCCCTTTATTTTGTCAAATGTCCAAAAAAAAAAAAAAAAACGTGTTTTTCTTAACTAATCGAATTTTCCCTTTTTTATATATATACAGGGTCTCCCCCTTTTTTTATCTCTTTTTACACGAGGGAAAAATAATTTTCATATATTTTCCGGGTAATTATCCATCTATGAAAACCCGATTGATCCAGTTAGGTGACATCAACATTTGTATAGTTCTGTTTTGTAAGTACCTACACAAAAATAAGTGAAGTTTAACCGAAAAAAGGCGAGACGAGAAGAGAGAAAGGCAGCGAGAGAGGAGGTGAATGGACGTAAGACGTAGGAGACAGAAAATGTGACGAAACAACAATCGATGACGTGAACGCATAGAAGTACTACGTCATCAGTAAGTGTGTAGTAGAAAGAGAAAATCTCCGGGCAGTTGACAAGTTTCGAAGGAAATTTACTCCAACACATTTTTTTTTGTCTTGTTTTTTTTTTCTTCGGTTGAAAAAGGGGGAGAAAAATATATATTTGAGAAAAATTATCGAGTTTTTATAATAATGTCTGACTCAGATTTCATGTGCGATGACGACGAGGAATACGATTTGGTATGGAACTTTTTTTTCTTAATTTTTTTTTTATTGAATTGCATGGATGGAAGACTTATGTTTGAGTTTGATATTTTTTTAATTGAATTTTTTTAGTTTCAAATAATCGAAATTAGTAGTTTTTTTTATATAAAAGCCTTCTTTAGTTAAAAATAAAACATACTTTCGCTTAGCTTCGTATACAGTTACTATTGAGTTTAATTATTTTTAGTTAATATTAAATTTGGTTTATTTACTAATTTTAACATGTTGTTAGTTTAGTTTTTGCGCATTAAATTCGAATTACTTCATTTTATGTCTTGTTTGAAAAAAAGAAGAAACAATAAAATAGGCTTTATTCCCTTTTAGGCCCATTTAATAACAAAATCAGACATCTATGTGGTTTGTTTGTGTGTACTGTGCGAAGTTTCTTTTTGGTGGTTGTTTATAGTGAATTAAAATAAAATATTTTGGTGCTTTTTTACATTAGGACCCGCGTTAACATTTACCCCGTGGTCAGGGTCAAAATTAGCGCGGGTCCTAATGTAAAAAAGTACCAGTATTTTAATTATCACTTTAACTGGTTTGATAATAATATTAAAGAAAAAGGTTGAATTTTGCACGACTGAAGCTTCAACATTTTTATGCTATAAAATTATCTGGAAAGAAGATTAAGTTATAATGCCATAGTTAGGTGTTTGGCATGTGAAGTTGAATGATCGATTGTTAAGTTTTATAGATCAGTTTTAAACTTGTAATAATAAAAATAATTTAATTTTGCGGTTATTGACTCTCTCGAAAAATAAAAAGTACGTAGCCATATTGATCAGCAAAAGTACTTTAATATTAAGTTCACCATATTTAGTTTCGCGTTAGAACGCTTGAGTGTGTAAATTTAAAAATAGACACGGCAAACTGATAAAACCGGCATTCATATGATTATTATATTATTATTAATATTTTGGCAATTGTCCAAAATAAGGTCTCATTTTTTTTCAAGGGAAATAACACCAGCACTCTCGTTTCACAAATCGACGGTGTCGGGCCAAAATACGTCCCCTCGTCTTTTACACGGTCAACACCGACTATTGTTGCAATCTCCCCCCCCCCCCCCCCTCCCCGTTTACAAAATCAATTTAATTTTTTAATTTTCTTTTCCATTTTCTAGAATGGAGGCTCCGTCAAGAAATACTGTATTCACGGCAATAAAACCCGAGGAAATATTTTGACACGACACTGTCAATTGTTATCTCCCTTATAAAAATGGGACCCTATTCTGGATAATTGCCAATATTTTAGGCATTTATTGGTACTTATGCAGATTAGGACCCAAGCTAACCCTAACCAACGCCAAGTCGATTTTAGCTTGGGTCCTAACCTGCATAAGTACCCATTTATTATTATAACAGCTGTATTTACTCGACGTTGTCCGGCTGAAAAATTAATTTAAAATATAGTCATGTTTACAATTAAAAAAAAAAATCGGTATTATTTTTGGCATATTTTTTTATTTTAGTAAATATTCGATTAATAATAAATAATAATTTAATGCGTATCCATCAAAGTTACGTATAGGCTAGAAACACGCACACACACGAGATCTTGTTTTTTTTAATACAGAAATTATATCAGCCACCGATCGTCATTTAAAATTTAAACAACCGAAACTGGTTTTAATGTTTTTGTAAATGTTGTATTATTTGTGATGAACTTGTCGAGAGTATCGTACTAGTTAGCGCTATTGGTATTTCTCAACGACAGTCGCTATTAATTGCCTGGTCGGTGTTCGAACCAGTTAAGTGCAAACAAAAATATGATTGTAAGAGTAGATGTCCATCCTGTAGGCATCGTTTTGGAAGCAGGAAAAGGGGGTCACCGTTAGTTTGATTATAAGGACAAACATTTACATTTTTAAATCAATTTTATTCATACATAGTTTCACCAACAAACAACCAGGGACCAGGAAAGAGTTGCGTAGTCAGAAATACAAAAGCATGCTGAGTCGACGGGTGCGTGCACATCTGTACTATTAGTTAGGTCGTCTGGAGTCTACTTGTCTCGCGCACGTCAAGTCTTTGTTTGGTATGAGACAGGAACATAGCCATCTCTTCAGTGTGTATATACAGTTAAGCGGAAGTGCCTCTCATGCAAAGTATTCTGATTGGATAATGTATTAATCAAACCATGTGGAAGAAGAAAATAGTTTGAACATATCACTGCTACATGATCAAATCTGGGAACATCATTATCTTCTGTTTTGGAATTTCTGAGATGAGGATTGATAATTTGAATTACTGTTCTTATCTTAGATGACGGAACAAGAGCAGCTACTGTAGTTGTGAAAATTGAATTCCTTTTTTCTCTTTCTTTTTCTCTCTCTCTCAGCACTCGACGTGGTCCCAACATCAACTTTTCTCTTCTCCCCTGAGCAAAGTCTCTACTCTTTTTATGACAATGAGAATTCACCCATGCAAAACAATGCTCATTTGCATACGTGAACTCGCGTCACGTCACAAAAGTTACAAGTTTCCATTTTGCAACCGGAACACTGGTTTCAATCCCTGATGGACAATACACGGCACAACCTTCACTCGTTTTCACTGTGGACCTGAATGATGGCTACTACAGCTACTCTCGTTGATTAAATACAGGGTTCCATTTGAAGTTAAATACAGATTCCTGGGTTCGACAAGACGCACCTGAAGAAGGTCGGAGGTTACATCAGCCGAAACATAAAAATAACCAAGATGAGAACAGTACTCCAAATAATCCAAATCATTATTTTTTCCTAACTTCTAAATGAGAACCCCACTCCATTCATTAACCTTCTTGTCACTTGCTAAAAAAGTCCTGCATACTCGTTAACCTTCGTTTATATGATGCTGTTAACAATAGACATTATCTAGAGGATAACCCTTATTTGCGGTTGTCAGTCTGCAATCCGTTTTGGAGATGTTTGTTTTTGCAGAGAGGCTTCGCAGTCCTCCCACATAAAGCACCTACCTAATAATGACCAGGATCTGTATTGCTTAAGTTTGATTTAATGAGAACCAGTGTGTCACTTGCTGGATCATATTTGTTTATCTACACAATAATACATCTTCATCATATTGTTGGGCTAGAGATCGCCTTCTGGTGCGAGCAGTTGTAATCTCCTTTTACCCATGCAGTCAGAAATTTAAAGTGAGACTCTGCATCTTTTTGGCTTGGCTTACAAAGGTTATCTTCCTGATTGAGTGAAATTTGGGCCCTCTGATCAGGTCACTTTAAGGGTTGAGTTATGCAAAGACTCAGGAACGAACCAGCGATTTTTAGATCTTCAAAAATGGACCGGAACAATAAAAACAGCATAAATGAGGGACAAAAATAACAGAATCACTAAAAGCACAGAAGAATACGAGATAATTCCCGATAGAAGAACTTCTACAGGGAATAAAACTAACAGGATTACCACTAGCATGAAACAGAAGTTTGCAAGAGAAAATCATCAATATTGCCATACATCTAAGATAAGAGTGTTGATAAGGGTTGCAGAGTCGGAAGGTATAGGGTCGGACTCCTACGATTCGAAACACTCTGACTTCTAGAATCCCTAAATATCTAACTCCTTATTTAAAGTCTTCCAATATTCAGACTGTCTGTTGATTCTTCAGACATTAAAAAATCCGACTCCTAGTATTCTTACGAATCAGACTACTTCCAAAACCTCCGACTCAGTCCAGCTCCGCAACCCCAGTGTTGACAAACCAAATTTCAGTTGTTATGTCATGTGCACACCACTCAATAATAGTCAGTGATTGACTAGAGAAATAATGCCTTTGCATAGTTGGCGATAAAGATTATCTGATTATTTGTTTACATCCAAACGTTTCAGAGTTCATGCCGACTTTGCACGTTTTGGGAAAGCCACTGTCCCTTTACCACTGCAGACAAAATGTACAAGGCAACAATGTTTCACCTGATGACGATAGTCGTCTCCACTTGAGGCAGTAAACAATTAATTTTGCATGTCAACTTTACTAATTCTTCCCTGATCACATGTGGCAACATGGAGCCAGCCTCTTATACTGCGTACTCCTTTGCAGTAACACAACCTCATTTTTAATCTCAGACAGCTCCTCTGATGAGGTGTTATCCAGTGCATCTACATCAAACCCAAAGCTGTAGGCCTCCAGGGAATCAATTCTTGCACTCTAAGTAGAGTCATTTCTATTCCTTGATCTATTCGAACCTATGATCAGGTGTAGGTCCTTGTGTTACGGAGCCCTCGTGATCAGCAACCAGTTACCAACGCTCACACACTTCTGTCGCATCCACAGTGGATAACTTTGGCGTTGTTGAATTTTAGGCTATACTTCACGCTGATGAAGTCCACCCTCTTGAAGATATCCCAGTGGGGTCATAATGTCTTCGTCGACCGGACAGTACTTCCCCATACATCATTTTTTTTATCTGGAAATACAGTTGACGTAGCCTGAGCGACTCACCAACAAAAGGAAGACTTGTACATGTAAAAATAAAATTGTAAATCAAACAGACAGTCCGGATATTCAAAACACGACAATATTCTTGATTTTGGTTTAAAGGTAAGAATGTATTTTTCCTCAAAAACTCCTATGTACAAGAGCTAGCATATTTCTAGAGGGGGTTAATTGTCTTTGGTTCTGGATGCAGCTTGGGGATTTTCAAATTTGCAACTCACTAATTAGTGGAGTATCGAATTGAAAAACTTTTCTTTCAGAGTTTTAAGAAAAGCAATCCGTATCAATAAAAAAAGGGGTGGCAGGCGCGCAGCTCTCACAACTTCTACTTCTCAGTCTGTCCAAAAACTATCTAAATCTGATCTCTTTGTTCTCTTAAATTCACACTTCACACTACTTTATATACCCAGACAAGATCACCCCACATCGCCCAAATGAAATCTACTTGCCTTAGTCAGCGAGCAATCCAATTGGATGTCGCCGGCTTACATCGACACAACTTGGGGTCCGGGCTTCTCGCATAAATCACTCTACCTTGCACTAATACAGCCCGGATTTTCTCGTGCACTTAACTTTCTCTTGGCCGTAACATTTGCAATTTATGACAGCGGTAACCTTCAAGCTGACTCTTGACCTCTCGTGGGGTCACACCTGCGAGTCCAGCAAAACAATGTCACCAGGCCCAGAAATCTAAACATAAAACAATCTCTTCTCACCTAACTTGATTCAAATAAATTTGTGTAAACATAATTTTAATTCTCTCGGCACTGTTTCCTAAATGCATACTAACGATTTAAATCTACGTCCAAATGTATACGGAGACGTATACCATCTATTTGGGTCTTTTACATAAACACAATCTCCAGGCTCATCTGAGGGTAGTGTATCAATCCCTTTTACTCTGACCTGGATCATATTGGCAGGGGCAGTCTATGGTGATACATTATTTTTCAGCGTGACATTATACCAATAAACTGCTTCTATTACAAAACGCAGTTTGCTTTCTGCAATCAGTTTCACATTCTGTTGACATTTTTCTGTGAGGCCGTTACCCATCAAGAATTTCTTGAAGGGTGTGCTGTGAAATGTATCATAGTCAAATAGCATTTTAGTTGGTAGGCCACACTCATGCAAATATGGATTCCAAGTGGGTGATGATACTTGCTGCATCTTATCACTTCAAGTGACGCCAGACAGATAACCCTATAAGCTCGCAGTCAATAAGTGTCAGCTAGGGTTGGCCTTTGTAATGTGTGATTCCCATTTCCACATGTTACTAACCTCTAATTTGCCACTCATCCGATGTGTGGATGGTGGGTTAATAGACTAGTACCTCCTGCAATTTCTTACCAAAGCTTTCACTGACCCCTTAGAAATTGTGTGTCTGAGCAACTTGACAAAATACAACATTCGCCTTATGCCAGGATGACCACTTCTATGATGGATAGACTGTATCCAATCGGGTCAGATAATACATGGATAAGCATGTAAACAGACTAGTTAAAATAGGAATTGAATTTTTTTTTTAATAAAATAGAAATGTGTTTGTGGTATTGTTTTAACTAGTCTGTTTATGTGCTTATCCACTATTCCATATATATATATATATATATATATATATATATATATATATATTATGTGTATATGTTTATATACTTGCATGTACAGGATTCACTGGTAAACTAATTAACCGATCATTATGAATATTAGGACATAGCTGCTAGGTGTATGGGGATCGTAATGTAGGCTATATTTAGTTTTATTCAAAGAAGGCAAAAAGGGGGTGGAAACCATTCGTGAAAATTCAGATACCTTTGATTTTTGTTAAATTATTTTAATAATAGGTATTAGACATCAATTAATAAATATTCTTCAAATTCCCTGAATTTCAATTTAAGACTCCTTAAACTTGAGCCTTAAATTTTAATCATTTTCTAGAATAAAAATCATGTAATGGATTTTGATCAAACTTGGAATAAAGATTCTAGACATAAGTTTTAGTATCATTATATCTGTATTTTAATCATTGTAAGAAGACATAGAAGTTGTGCAAAACTGTTCTGTTCGTGGAATTAATTTTACCCGTCCTGGGGCAGGTATTCTTCCAGTATATATATATATATATATATATATATATATATTAAAAATATATTAAAAATTTACGGGGTACGGATCGTATAGATGGTAATGTTTGTTTATGGATAGCTGACCGGATACGGAAGTGTGTACGGGACTACTATGAAACAATGTAATTATGAATTTTGAATAAAAAGCATGAAAAAACAATTAAAAAGGGTAGATCAAAGCCTAGAAGAAGGAAAAAAGGCCAACACGATACTGGTTAGTAAATACGTTTATCTTATATTTGACTGTAGTTTAAACGAAAATCTATATCTATGGCAAATGATAAAAGCTATTACGCTAGATGGTAAAAGATACTACGATTTGTATGAATGGGTGTAAACTACCCCATTGAAGAAAAAATGAAAAACAAGATATTTTATGGAAATACTATATAGTGAAACAAAATATTTAAAAAAATGAATGTGGAATGCAATACAGTTTTTTCCTGTCTTACATTTGATGTGGTTTCTATAATATTAAAATATTTTTATATAAACGTTTCCTGATATTTATCTTCATAGAAATGTAAAAATGTTGCATTTACAAATTTAAAAAGGATTTTAAAATATACAAAGTGTAGAACTGAACCCAAAACAAAATTTTCAATGTTTTCATATGAAATAATCGATTAATGTAATAAATTAGTGCTGCAAGTTTAATTAAGAAAATTTTCAGATGTTTTTCAATATTCTTTAAAGCTTGTGTAGTGTTTTATTTTTAACAATATGTCGCGTCGTGTCCACCTATTTAATTGAATTCATATTTAAAAGCTCACTGTCAACAGAATTTGTTCGGTACTGCAGAGGAGTGGCACAGCTTTAGCTCAAAGTAAGATCATGAAATGAAAAATGTATAAAAGATTAAGGCATGAGATTACATCAGATCTTATGCTGATTATCACTAACTATCCTGAATGGTCAACGCTGTAGAGTGGTTGCATGGAAAGATAACATCCATCCAAAGTAGTTCTAATTTGCCAGATGCCTTAAATGGGGGTTATTTCATGTCACATCATCCGGGGCTTGAAACCCATGTCCTCAGGTTTTGTTGTAACTTGCACCACAGATGGGCATCATAAAAACTAAGAAATCCTGAAACTTTAAGGATGCAACTCCCAAGCGGTTTCCGATTTAGAGCATTTTCCGTTTGACATAAATCGCGCAAGATGTCGTCCGGGCGATATTTTGATGATTACATTTTCTTTAATATTTTCAGTTTGGAACATGATGTGACGCTGAAAATTCACACGGGTATGTTCTTCAACCCGAAGAATCCAAAAATGGCATCAGCTTTGCTCAGAAATGAAGCCTTCTATGAGATTTTATCAAATTTTGACATTTTTGGGTTAAAAAAATGATGTAGCTGATATGGTAACGGGTTTTTTTCTTTTGGACATTCATTTAGACACTATGAAGTTCCTCTGGACCAAAAATGGTAAATAATACTTTTTTTGTTCACTCACAGTGTCTATTCAAAGTTAGGTCTTTTGCCGAGGGTTCAGAAATACCCTATTGGGGGAAGCAACTAGTTTAGGTATGTGAGATGAAGTTGGAGGGACCGTTAATCTAAATTTATATAAAATTCACATTGAAATAAGTTTTAGAAAGTAAACCTTAAATAGTAAAAGGTAATACAGTCTCAGTGATCAGATATTTACCATAAAAGCGGACTTCACAACAAAAACCATATACGACAACATTATCTACATACTGTTATTGTCTGTATGCCACTGAAATGCAGAAATCGTTTATTCATACTCCTCATCAGTTATCTTGTATGTTCTTCCTGTATATGTTGTTGGGGAGACAACACAAAGAATTTTCTTGATTGGAACAAACCATGTATCATCAATTTGCGGCCAATTGAATGTCTTGTGTTGTCTATGAGGGTGCATGAACTTGACGGTTACATCACCTTCCTCTGCATTAATTTCATTCACAATGCCAATCCACCAGAAAGAATTATAAACACAGGTTACATATTGCATTGGTGAAATGTCAGATATTTCAAGAATTGATGGCAAGTTAAAATCATGGTTGTCTGTATATGATTCATCCTCGCTGGTCAGCTTATGACCAATGTTCGATGTTGACAACGGGACAAAATGGTGGCTGCTTCTGCTTCCTGGTACTGTGTTTCCCCTGGAAAATCTTGCCTCAAGAAACTTTCTCACCTCCTCCATAGTTTCCATACTAATATCAAAGAACTTGATTGCAAACATCTCCAGGCAGACTTCTAGCATGGCTTTATAATCCAGGATTTGATTATTCAGAGGACGTTGAAGCGACCGTTTAGCCACATGCCGTTTTACTGAACCACCGATTCCATCACAAGGGGATTTTCCATGGCTTGTAGCAAAGAAAACCCACTCTGCATCAATCCCAAAGTACTGTTTATGCAGACATAAATTTATGAAGTTTTTATAATTTTTATATTGACCCCCACAGCCATCACTGAAGTAAGTCCTTTTGTTAACATGGGGAAATAATGCACGAATGTAGTGAACTGTCATTGTTTGGGTTTGATACACGAATGCAGTGTCATGGGTGTTGTCATTAGAAATAAAACACAATGAAAAATGCTTCAGTGTTCCATCGGAATCTTGGTAGTAAAGCACTACAGGGTGCAGGTGCAATATTCCTTGCTCCAATGAAAACTTTGAATTTCGTTTTGCATGAGAAATTTATCATTTTCTGCAAAGTTTACAAGGACAAGAATCTCATTCGAACAAAGATTCTCTTTCTTTTTAGTCAAGTATCTACTTTGACATTTTGTTATATATGAGTGTCGTGTGAGATTGTCGATCAAGAAATCTTTGTATTCTTCATACGAGTACTTAATGTGGCATGGTCAGTTGTGTCCCATTGTCTAAAATGAAATTCATCATCTGGATCCACATCAACCAGCTTTTCATCCAAGAACTTCTGCAATGCTTCCCTGCCAGGATATGCCTCACAATGGTGCATCATGCATTCCTTGTTGGAAGAATCAAAAACTAGTTTTGAGATCAAATCCTTGTAAGTGACGTCCCAACCAATGGCGTCTACATAAGTTTTGCATTCTGATGTATGCTACACACACAAACAGAATGGGTACCTTTAGACCCAGCTAAAACACCACTTTGGACACAACTGAGAAAATTTGGAAAACCCGACCTTGACATTGGGATACTTCTGTTTAAAAGCAGCATACAATTCATCCAGGTTACATAGTATTAAATGCTTTTGTTTGTGAACACCCTTTGCAATACTAACATAGTCCTTTTTGCCTGGCATTTGACGGCTGTATTCATCATTTTCATACATGTGTACTACCAGTTCTGCTGTCTCCGGTGAGAGTTTTTTCCCTTTTTTAGGGGCAGACTTTGAGAGAATAGCACTCACATTCTTCAGTTCCCTGGCAGTTCGAACAACGTACTCTGACACCTTGAAGAATTTGGAACAGTATTCATGAGACCACGAATCAGGAGTAAGTGTCATGATTTGGATTTGATCTGGAGTCGAGGCTTTCTTCAATTTCTCCTTCATCAGATCATGTAATCTATCCAATTCTAATGCTTTCTCTTTGATTTCTTTTTCAATATGCACTGATTCTGACACAGTCAATTCTTCAGCGTTGACTTTGTATACAGTCGACAGGTCGCTTTTGAGTGTTCCAATTACTTGTTCTAATTTCCTTTTGGCACTATGAACACGACTATGAGGAGCAACACCATGTAAAGCGACAGGAGAAATGTCCATGGATTTCAGACTAATATTCAAGTATTTTTGTGGAGTTTGCAAAAGTTCACAGATGTAGTCTGCATCTATCCTGTCTGTATCATCGATCAGTCTCGCATATTTCATCATAAACTGAGGACAAAGAATGTGTCCTGGGGTTACATTGTACCCTCTCATCTCCAGCTCTTTTGCCATCACCAACAATATCAGCTGTACGCCTTTGACTTTACTTTTATGTTGTAACAATCAACCGTGGCACTTTGAGGCCTTTGCTCTATGTTCAAACACATTTCCAAAATATTTTTTGTGATGAAAGTAGATGGTTGATAACTCGCCTTTATGTTCCTTGAGCCCAGCTCTCCACAACAACGTCTCAGCAACGTCTTTGTTCAAGTCTGACAGATTCTCCATTCCTTTGGAACGATCATAGTCTAATTTGTGACATTCCAAATTGAGTTCTACACCAACGAAGCAAGCTTCATCAGTCATCTTGTTTTCTTTTGTTTACTGTTGAATTGAAGACAAAGCAATCAAATAGAATATATAGAGATAATCAGGTAACTTAAGTTTGGTAGCAGCCGATGAGTAAGCAGTTAGTGAAGAGATTTATATACATTTTCCCGGTGAATTGAAAGGAAAATCAACATTTAAAATATTCATAAATTTGTGCCTCCCTCAAATTCTTCTATATTTTCTACAGCTAACTTTTGTGTATGCTTTCACCTCAAAGACTGGACAGTACTAGCAAGGGAGATTATTGTGTTGGGAGGGAGGGGATGAGGAGGTCATAAAAAGTTTGGTAACAAAGAATGAGTAAGCAGTTAGTGAACAAATTTATATACATTTTTCCAGTGAATTGAAAGGAAAATCAACATTTAAAATATTCATAAATTTGTGCCTACCTCAAATTCTTCTATATTTTCTACAGCTAATTTCTTGGTATGAGAATAAAGTGCTGCTTAACTTTCTTGCCTGCATAATGGAATAAACAAATTGCACCAACCAGTATTATATATTTTAATTAGGTATAGATAATGTTTTTCATTTAAAATTATTTTAGGATTGTTTCAGTACATTATGGTGAACTAATCCAGCTCCGTTGCATATGGGACATGTTTTACTGAAAAAATTAACCACCAACTAATGCAGGCATAATAGGCAAAGAAAAACTTTGTTATACAAGAAATATGATCAATATTGAAGCAGCTATTGTGGTTCAGTAGCCAAAATTGGCATAATCATTGGATTCTGGTTACATTGGACCAAAGCGCCGTTGCGCATGGGACATTTTGACGATGTTTCGCTCAGTCATTTTACAATGGATGGTGTTAACAACCCAAACCTTTTTAATTTAGTAAAAACTGCTATGCAGTTATTAAATAAACCCAAACAGTACTAACTTCATCTATCTTATAAGTCATAAGTAAAACTATTCAACATTTATTCTCAGTTAAAATTGATGAGAATAACCCATGTAGATAATGTTGTCGTGTGCTGGTTTTTGTTAGTCAGCTTTTATTGTAAATATCTGATCACTGTGAGACTCTTAACTTTTACTTTCTAAAACTTATTTCAATGTGAATTTTATATAAATTTTAATCTCGCATATTCAAACTAGTTGCTTCCTTCAATAGGGTATTTCTGAAACCTTGGCAAAAGACCTAACTTTGAATAGACACTGTGAGTGAACAAAAATGTATTATTTACCATTTTTGGTCCAGGGGTACTTCATAGTGTCTAAATGAATGTTCAAAAGAAAAAAACCCGTTACCATATCAGCTACATCATTTTTTTGCCCCATATTGGTGCACATGTAAAAAATTTCAAAATTTGATAAAAATCTCCTAGAAGGCTTCATTTCTGAGCAAAGCTGATGCCATTTTTGGGTTCCTTGGGTTGAAAAACATACCTGTGTGAATTTTCAGCGTCACATCATGTTCCAAACTGAAAATATTCAAGAAAATGTAATCATTAAAATGTCGCCCAGGCGACATCTTGTGCAATTTACGTGACACGGAAACTGCTCTCAATCGGAAATCGCTTGGAGTTGCATGCTCAAATTTTCAGGATTTCTTAATTTTTATGATGCCCATCTGTAGTGCAAGTTACAACAAAATCTGAGGATATGGGTTTCAAAATCCAAAATTTCTGGATGATTTGATATGGAATTACCCATGGACAATGGAGGATTCATAGCGATATTTCATTGATCTGATGCAGCACTGTCAAAATCTGTCTTCTGTTCTGATTGTTTAAAAAGTTGTATATTTGTAACATGTCATTTACTTGTATAACATGTCAATTTCAGAATTTTTTGTTCAAAGTAAAACTGGGTTATTGGTGGAGTGTGTACATGTACGTTTGTAATATGCCATTTAGTTGCATAACGCATCATTTTCAAGATAGGGCTCATTTTTGTTCAAAGTAAAACTGGGTTCCCAGTGGAGCAGTTATGATGTTGAAAAATCCATAACCTAATGAAACCAGCAGATCATTGAGAACTTGAAGCATATTCAAGGTATACTTTTAAGTTAAGAGGAATCTTTTATCTTAAACCAACAGGAGTGCATTACTTTCAAAGCTGATGCTAAAATCAATTCCAAAAATGTTAATCATCCTAGACTCCTTGTTTTGCAATCCAATTTCTAAATAGTTTAGTTATAATTCTTCAACCAATATCCAGTTTGTTTGCTCTTTATGCATCGACTTCTAATTGTTATCATTTTTAGCTTGCATTTATTTGATGACTAAGTACTAGAGGTATTATAGAATGGTCAGAATTTGTGAAGCAAGTGAAGTTACCCGGATTCCAAATATGCGCCATTGGTCTAGAGGGGGGGGGGGGTGTCTGGGGTCAGCAATCTTTGCAAGTGGTCGGTTAACCCTGCACATGTATATGTTGATTGTTGAAAGGGCCAAATTAATGATAGATATGGTTTATGGTTAGCCCATAAAATAGAAATAAGAGAGACAAAATAGAAAATTATGATAATATTAAAAACTCTGCAAATTCTTAATAGATATAATTCGAATTATTTGCAAGTCTTTTACTCCCATGACGCAATGACGAGAGAAGTACATTTACTTGCGTGATGAGAAGGAAGTACATCTTATATATATATATATAAAAAATTACATAAACACTATTATAGCTTACACCAATCAATCAGCGTTTCAATGTTATCACATCTCTTCACAGACTGAATAATAATAAAAAGTAAAAAAAAAAAAACCCGCATTGAAATCGCCGCCCGAAAAAAAAATGGATGTTAAGAAAAGTAAAAACAAAGAAAAGACAAAATCAAATCCGATCCAAGGTTATGTCAGCCAAATTTTGGTCACTGTCCGTTAACCCTTCATCATCATCATCGTCACTCAAATCGAGTATACGAGTTTCTAGAAGCTTCATTTGTGGGTTCTCATATGAGAAAACAGTCCAATTCGAGATCCACACATGCTATCACAAATCGGGCATGCATTATCGTTTGATTTTCACGGCGCACTATTTTTGCTGCTTTCAGTTCTTCAAGGTGATGACGCCATTCACTTTCAAATCTTTCCACACCACTCCTTATTCCATTCTCCTGAGTGCACTCACTTCCCATGGTGTGTAATCAATTCCATAACTCTTCATATCCTCCTTCAAAGAATTCTTGTACCGCTTCTTCTGTCCTCCAACCCTCCTAGCTCCCACATTCAGTTCGGAATAAAATATTTTCTTAGGATAGGACTGGTCGCTCATTCTTACATGATCAGCCCATCTCAAATGATTTTTAACAATCAAAGCCGCTATATTAGAGCAACCATACTCTTCCAGGACACTGATGTTGGTTTGACGATCTTGCCAGTTAATTTCTTTTTAAATTCGTAAAAGTCTTTGATGTAGTTTTTCGAGTGCTATAAGACGTCGACGGTATGTCGTCCAGGTGTCCGATGCATACAAGAGTGTTGGAAGGACAATGGCTTGATACACTAATATTTTGGTATCAAGCCTTAAATCTTTATTATCAAAGACTCTAGAACGAAGTTTACCGAAAACAGCACTTGCGCACCTAATACCATATTGGATTTCATCGTCAATGATGGCATTGGAAGCGAGGTGGCTACCCAGGTATGCGAAGCGATCCATGTTTTCTAGCAATTCGCCGCCTAGTTGGATATTAGGAGGGTTCTGTTGTTATCTTAAGGTGAAGACTGGAATAACACCCCAGTTTTTCGAACGTTGATTTTTAAAAAAAATTTTAACATAGTTCACCACAAACAAGGCAGGCCGCCACTGTAGACATAAGGGGATACTGAGAAAAAAGGGTGAGGGTTGGGGGGGGGGGCTCAACCTAAATTGGGAGCTGTGCAGCGAGATGTCTGTTTACATTAGTTTTAAATTTCTGCATGTCAGTACCGTCAGGAAAACAGGGAGCAGCAGTGGAATTCCAGAGTCCAGCAGCATGAGGAAACTTTTAGAGTAGAAAAACAGGCACAAGGAAGCAACATTGCGGCGATGGGACAGGGGCTGGAGCTTGGTGGATAATGAAGGACCTATTAAGTTAGCGACTCTTTTTTTGACCTTGTCTAAGAGGGAGAGACTAGTGGATGATGCACCAGCCCAGATGTGACAACAATATTCCATGCATGGGCAGATGGTGGCTTGGTAGAGATATAGGATAATGTCAGGTGTGAGAAGTTTACTAGCACGGTAGAGGGAGCCCACCTTTTTTGCAGCAGCCCTGGCAATGTCTTCAATGTATTTATTCCAATTCATGTTATCTGTGAAAGTTAGGCCGAGGAGTTTGAATGATGAACTCTCAGGTAGGGTATTATTTGCCATGACAATCGGTGGTTGAAGAGGTTTCTTGTAGTTATTGAAGGAAAGTAACTTTGTCTTTGCGGCATTAAAAGTTACCGTCCATTTTTTACCCCAATCCACTACAGACTGGAGGTCATTTTCTAAGGATTCAGCCATTGCCTCAGATATGTGCGCGTCCATTTTGCCCACATGATGAGAGTAGAGCATGGTGTCGTCAGTAAATATTCCTATCTCAGTCTCAATGACATCAGGGAGGTCATTTATGAAAATCAGGAACAGTAGAGGTCCAAGGATGGATCCCTGGGGTACACCAGCATTTTTGTCATATTGCTTAGATGAACGGCCATCGAGGACAACCTGGATCTTTCTTTTTGTTAGGAAGGATTTAATTATATTAAATATTTGTCCAGTAATACCATATGAGTGCAGTTTTAGGAGAAGCCCTTTATGCCAGAGCTTGTCAAAGGCCTTGGATATATCAAGTGCTACCGCCCTAGCTTCACCTGCCTTGTCGAGTGTATGGTATATGCATTCAGAGATGACCGTAGATCGTGCTTGTCTAAATCCGTATTGATGATCAGAAAGAAGTTTAGCATTAACTAGGTGCCGGACTAGAGCTAGATTGATTAATGATTCAAAAATTTTAGCAAAGATCGGGAGTAGACTGATTGGGCGGTAGTTTAGAGGATCAGTTCTATCTCCAGAATTCTTGAATACTTGTACCACAGAGGCAATTTTCCAACTAGCAGGGAAACAAGATTCAGCAAGGCATTTGTTGTATAGTTTAGAGAGGACAGGGGCCAGCTCAGCATTTCTTTATTACTATTTCTGGTATAAGATCAGGCTTTGGAGGTGTCAAGGTTTTTTAAGATGACTTTGACCTGAGATGGTGTGATGACCAGGTTCTCAAGTGTGGCTTTAGTTTGCAGTGGGAATTTAGGGAGGGGGTGGTTTGCTGAGTCCAAAGTGGAGTTTAAGGCGAAACGCTTGGTCAGTAGTTCAGCCTTATCAGTTGCCGTGCAAACAACATTGTTGTGATTTGATAGCGGGGGGGGATTGTCCATTGTTCATCACACTATTGTAGATTTTCCAGGAATCACGAGTACCTAGTTTCTGTGACTGAATGCGTTTTTTGGTTATCTCTGTATACCTTCTCTTTGCTTCATCTATCACTACTTTGCGATCATTTCTTGCCTCTATAAAGTTCTGTTTATTCATAGTTGGCTTATGATGGCCGAATTTTCGGAATGCCTTCTGTCTCTCAGCAATAGCAGCTGCACATTCTGAGGTGAACCATTGAGGAGAGTGGGGTTTGCTGAAGAATTTTCGCGTGGGGACATAAGCATCAATGCCTGCTTTGACCCATTCAGTTAGCTCATTTGCACACTGATCAGCAGGGAGTGAGAAGATTTCACTCCATGGTGCGTCGTTGATGTGATCCCTGAGGGATTCTAAATCAACCTGCTCATAGTCTCTCGTCGTTTTGAGCGACGGCTCATCAGCTTTTGGACGAGCTTTTAAGGTGATAAGTATCATTACCACAACATGATTAGAGTTTCCGAGCGGGTTATGGGCATTCACCACACAAGCCTCAGGTAGTGAGGTCAAGAACAGGTTGAGAAGTGAGGCTGGCTGGTCCGCACGATCAGGAAGACAGGTCGGAAAAGTGACGGTCTGTGAGAGGTCGTGAGTTGAGGAGAAATTAAACGTAGAGTTCCCAGCTGCATCAGTAATGCTGGAAAATCCCAACCAGTCACGGTGGTGTGCGTTAAAATCCCCAAATACATGTATTTGAGCATTCGAGTCGAGTGAGAGTGCTCTATCTAAGCTTTCAGAGACAGAATCAAGCAGGGTACAGTCCTGGGTCGAAGGAGAACGGTATCGGAAAGATAAGCAACTAACTCTGTTACATAAGGTCAATCTAAAGCACATGTAGGCTTGGTCATCTGATTCTAACCTATGTTTCCTAGTCAAGGAAAGGGTGTTCCGAACATTAACTCCTAGCCCGTGCATATGTTTGTCAGAGTCTTTACGGTAGAGTGGAAGGTAATCAGTCATATCAAAGGGGTGAGAGGAAATTGAGGATTGAAGGTTCGTTTCACTTAGTGCTAGGATATCCTAGTTTGGAGTATGCATTCGCAAAGGCATTAATCGAGGCTTGTAAGTCCTCTTCAGTCATAGCACAAATCGCATTATCATCTGCAGATTGAAATTCAATAAGAGAATCAACATTTGTTCTAGTTCTGGCTTTCAGTCATCTCACATTGTAAACTCTCCTGTCCATTCTGTAGTTTATGGATATACCAGGTGGAAGTTGACCATCCATTAGGTGCAATGCAGCAGCAATAAAGATTGAAAACAAGGTCGGTACAGCTATACATCCCTGTTTGACCCCAGATTTTATTTTGAATGGATCTGTAGAGCTGCCATTTGCGATTACCATTGCAGTCATATCGTTGTGAAGAAGTTTCATTATTTTGATGAACTTCTCTGGACAACCAGCTTTTGATAAGATTTTCCAGAGAAGTTCATGGCTTACAGTTACACTATCAAAGGCCTTTGTTAGATCAATGAAAGCTATATATAGAGGTTGCTGTTGCTCTCAGCATTTTTCCTGAAGCTGCCTTAGACTGAATATCATGTCGTTGGTGCCACGAGCCGGTCGAAAGCCACATTCTGACTCGGGTAAAACAAACTCATTGAGGGGTGTTAGTCTATTTGTTAAGATACAAGCCAAGATTTTTCCAGCTATTGATAGTAGTGTAATACCTCTATAATTTCCACAGTCAGTTCTTTCTTCCTTTTTCTTGAAAATGGTTGTAATTAGACCATCCCTGTACCCATATTTTGACAATAAGTTGATGTAGTTGTACTGACAGCTTTATTTTTCAAAGCAAGGATGGCAGTCTTGACCTCTTCATGAGAGGGAATTCTGCTCAGTAGAATCGTCCACAGGTCGTTGCAGGATTTGATGTATTGCATTGTCGTAGACGACTGGATGTCGGTTTAACAGATCTTCAAAGTGTTCTTTCCACCGAGCTAAGATTTTTCCACTACTTTTGAGAACTAGAGAACCATCCCTACTTCGCAAAGGAGCTAGACCTTGTATGCTGGGACCATAGAGAAATCTAGTTGCACTAAAGAAATTCTTCATGTCGTGTTTATCAACATAAAGTTGTATTTCTTTAAATTTGTTCGTCCACCAGTTATTTTTAATGGCTCTTGTAGATGTTTCTACTTTGGCTTTTAATTCTCTGTTTCCTCTTTTTGGCTTCCGAGTTCGGGTCATTGAGAGGTGAAGCAAGCGCTTTTCTTGTTTGCTCGATTAGATCTTTTATTTCTTTGTCATTTTCGTCAAACAAGTCTTGATTCTTATATTTCTTCAAACCAATTGACTCCCCACATGTGTCCAAAATGGTAGACTTCAGCTTTTGCCAATGTTCTTCGGAATTGGCGGGATGTTGGCTGAAGAAGAAATTGTTGAAGCTGCAGCTACCTAATCAGATCCCGCAGCAATTCGACGTTTGAGCCTCTTAGGTGTATTCTGGTTTTTCTTCCTAGGCTGCAGCTTGATTCTCGTTATTGAGAAAACTGAACGATGGTCTGTCCAGCAGTCCTCGGTGAGTGGAGCAGCTTTTGTAATTAGAACATCTTTCCTATCACGTGCGCAAACAATAATATAGTCTATAAGATACCAATGCTTTGATCGCAGGTGTTGCCAAGTGGTCTTGCATTTGTCTCTTTGTCTAAAAACCATGTTAGTGACAATGAGATTGTATTCGGCACATTTTGAAAGTAAATGTTCCATTCGAGTTTATTTTACCCACACCCTCTTTGCCAATGATTCCTCTCCAAATTTGAGAAAGTCTACCAACCCTCGTATTAAAGTCACCAAGAAGACCGAGAGGGTTGTATGGTTAATTGAAAGTACATGTAGGCCTGATCTTTGGATTCTAGACTAAGTTCTCTAGAAGGATATTACGAATATAGACTGTGTTACATGCATAGGAATTAATAAATCTCAGAAATGTAGATTTACATTTTAGCATAGAATATTTTCAATTAAAGAGGGGGGTGGAAGACATCGGAAAGATCTTTTATGATGTGATAAATGATGAAGTAACAAAAAAAAAGGATGTCATCCATTAAAATAGAACATAGACGAACCGTGACCCTTCATGTGAACAGTACTATACACTAGATAAACCCTATTTATCTACTTCCCACAAAGTAGAATGTGACACAAGGTTGGAAAGTGGGAATTTGCACTCCAGAGGAAGAGTACCGAGGGTTCCTTAAAAATTGCCTGGGCAGGGCGCCTCAGACAGTAAGCAATAAACTTACTCCTCCCCAAAGAGGGGAGGCAAAGCCTGGGAGGGTGGACCTCCCAGAACTGCACAGGACAGACCCATTGACCGGCGTAAATCAAGTCCCGAAGGCCAAGACAATACCAGTATGGGGTGCAGTATCCATCGGAACAGATACTACACTTTGATCTCGACCAAAAGGCCGAGCGGAAACTGTTTAAACATGAAAGATCTAGTATATTTATAAAACTTTGAGTATTGCTTGCTTTTTGTATCCATGCACAGAAACAAACAGAGGGTAGAATATCTGTGCATATTGGATGACATCATACATTAAAACAGAGAGGACAGAAGAGATTCTTTATGAAGTCACAAAAGGATGACTTACAACAGAAAAGGGAAAGATCTTTTATGACGTAATTTAAGGGCAGATTGGTGGGAGGAGGAATATGAGAGATGGGTAAGAGATAGACAATTTTATAACTAGAGACTTATGATGTCATCTATACCCAAAGAGAAAGTGGAGATGAGAGACTAGACAACAAGTCGTCTAGTATATTAAAAAAATATATAAAAAATATATCTTTATCTACAATATCCATTGCCTGCATTAAAGATGTATCTAACATGACTATTTTATTTAGTTTATGCATTATTACGTGTACATTTAAAGTGACATACAAATATATTAGTAGGTATCGTAAACCAGCCAGTTTAGTGTGCAAAAATGGGTAAATCTAATGAAATTCCATCAATTTCAACTTGTGTTAACTTGTTTATTTTGGGAGTTATTTTGATAAAATTTGAAGGTAAACAAAATTTAATCTTTTCTCTTTATAAATGTACAATTCTTTTTTTTTGTGTCATTAATAATTTTTGTTCCAGATTACTTCAAGTTAGATTACTATTTTCAGTGATAGATAATTTATAGGTGTTTTCAACTTAATGTGCACGATATTGTGTGTCTCCATCTATATAAAAACAGTCCCATCTTAAAGAAAAAAGGTCACTTGTCAATATGGTTTTTAAGTTGTCTTTCACAAAAAAACTAGTGAATTAAATTTTTTCCCTATTATCAAATTGTTTTAGTCTGTTTTAACATGGCTCAAATCTGAGGTTTTTTTTTTTTTGATTTACTATTAAAAAAAGAAAGCCTGATCTCTACTATGTTATGAATCATATTAAGAAGATTCAATATGTTAGCTGTTAAAAATGGATCTTATATGAAAAGTCAGTTATGCTTCCGTGTCATTTTTGTATGATTTTAGAGAGGCAATAGGATTTCGTTCAATGTTTAAGTTGGCTTGATCTAATAATTGCTTCCATCATGATTAATTTTCATTTACCACAAGATGACATTATGTTTGTAAGGAATTTTCACTTATTCCAAGCCTGAAATTTTAGTTATACACTGTAAAAATTAGCGTCTGGACCAATAGCACACGAGACAGCAAATTTTCCAATTTCCAACAAACTTTAAATGGTCAATTCCGTGGCTAATTGCACTACCAAAATAAATTTGGTATCATTGTTTTGCAAAGATATATGTTCTCACATTAAAAGTTTTTAGATATAATGAAAATAGAATTTTGGTTTGGGATACCTACTTTTATTTACTTGTCCAAATTTTTTCTCTTGACATATTACTCCTTTTTTTTCTCTTTTATAGAATAATTGACACTTTTTTAAGTAATCATTCAAAAGATTGTAATTCGTTTTATGATATTCCTATCTGTCCCTTTATTTATTTCCTTTTCTTTTGTTGCAGGAATATTCTGAAGAAAGCAATTCTGAACCGGATGTTGATTTAGAAAATCAATATTACAATTCCAAAGCCTTGAAAGAGGATGATCCCAAAAAAGCCCTTGAAAGTTTCCATACGGTTTGTATTTTTCATTTACTTAAAAACAAAATAAAAAAATTCTTCTGAATTAAATGACTTATATCCCTTTCTCAATTACACCGAAAGCATTATTCCAATAATAACAACAATAATTATGTAATTTTATTTGTTTTGAATATTCTCATAAAACATGTTCAAAAAATATATAAGTTGGAATTAAATCGGATAGAAATCTCCAAAATCTAAAATAAGACGAAGAGCAGAAAACTGTTTTGATGGAAACTTCATCAGAAAAAATATCTGAAATCCATAGTAAATAGAAGAAGAATTTATTTTCAACGATATGTTATGTATGACACATCTTTTTGTTTGTGTATGTAATAATATTAAATTAAATGGTTAATTATTCTATGGGGCTGGGAACATAGAAAATTGACACATAAAAAAGAATGACATGGTTTAATGATGTAAAATAAACATAGAAAATTGACACATAAAAAAGAATGACATGGTTTAATGATGTAAAATAAACATAGAAAATTGACACATAAAAAAGAATGACATGGTTTAATGATGTAAAATAAACATAGAAAATTGACACATAAAAAAGAATGACATGGTTTAATGATGTAAAATAAACATAGAAAATTGACACATAAAAAAGAATGACATGGTTTAATGATGTAAAATAAACATAGAAAATTGACACATAAAAAAGAATGACATGGTTTAATGATGTTAAATAAACATAGAAAATTGACACATAAAAAAGAATGACATGGTTTAATGATGTAAAATAAACATAGTAAATTGACACATAAAAAAGAATGACATGGTTTAATGATGTAAAATAAACATAGAAAATTGACACATAAAAAAGAATGACATGGTTTAATGATGTAAAATAAACATAGTAAATTGACACATGAAAAAGAATGACATTGTTTAATGATGTAAAATAAACATAGAAAATTGACACATGACATGGTTTAATGATGTAAAATAAACATAGTAAATTGACACATAAAAAAGAATGACATGGTTTAATGATGTAAAATAAACATAGAAAATTGACACATAAAAGAGAATGACATGGTTTCATGATGTAAAATAAACATAGAAAATTGACACATAAAAAAGAATGACATGGTTTAATGATGTAAAATAAACATAGAAAATTGACACATAAAAGAGAATGACATGGTTTAATGATGTAAAATAAACATAGTAAATTGACACATAAAAAAGAATGACATGGTTTAATGATGTAAAATAAACATAGAAAATTGACACGTAAAAAAGAATGACATTGTTTAATGATATAAAATAAACATAGAAAATTTACACATAAAAAAGAATGACATGGTTTAATGATGTAAAATAAACATAGAAAATTGACACATAAAAGAGAATGACATGGTTTCATGATGTAAAATAAACATAGAAAATTGACACGTAAAAAAGAATGACATTGTTTTATGATATAAAATAAACATAGAAAATTTACACATAAAAAAGAATGACATGGTTTCATGATGTAAAATAAACATAGAAAATTGACACATAAAAAAGAATGACATGGTTTAATGATGTAAAATAAACATAGAAAATTGACACATAAAAGAGAATGACATGGTTTAATGATGTAAAATAAACATAGAAAATTGACACATAAAAGAGAATGACATGGTTTCATGATGTAAAATAAACATAGTAAATTGACACATAAAAAAGAATGACATGGTTTAATGATGTAAAATAAACATAGAAAATTGACACATAAAAGAGAATGACATGGTTTCATGATGTAAAATAAACATAGAAAATTGACACATAAAAAAGAATGACATGGTTTAATGATGTAAAATAAACATAGAAAATTGACACATAAAAAAGAATGACATGGTTTAATGATGTAAAATAAACATAGAAAATTGACACATAAAAAAGAATGATGTAAAATAAACATGTATTGTCCACAAAGCAAGAGATTTGAGTTATATGTACAAATCTAACTTTCATTTCATCGTAGTCCTGTTGGGTGGGTAGAAAAAATAATGCCAACTAAAAGTGTTTCATCTTGTATGGGTGTTGAATCATGTATGGGTCTCATTTTTCTCTGAATTTTGTATATTCTCAGACATGTAGAATAATTGTTTTATTTAATAATATTACCTATGCAAACATGTGTGTCAGCTAAATGCACAGTTATATATAATATACACATATATGTATGATAATTTCGGTGAGGTTTTTTTCATAGTAGTTAATCCAGTAAATTTTTAATGTGTTTGTATAATAATGCTGGATAAGAAGTAGAGCTATATATTTATTTAGTATAAATTTTTATTTATACAGACATTTTAGCTACACATTTGCCGACATGTTTCAGCTCCAGCTGGAAATTAGCAGAGCTTCTTTGCTCAAGTACTTAGGTGAACAGGAGAATGAAAAAAATCTTCAGAATCCTTACAAGCAGCGTAATCAGATGATATCGGTTTTATTTAAAATTATTTTAAATATGAGTCAAATTCTTTTTTATACAATGAGAAATACAAAAAGAAACCTTGACTATCTAAATATTTCTGTACTTGAAAATAATTTTAAAAATATTGAAAGCCAACTTTCAGTAGACAATATCTCACTTTCAACTCCCACCATCCATATAATGTAAAGAAAGGAATGATCCGTTGCCTACAACATCAAGCAAAGGCAATATGTAGTAATACCAATACGTATCAAGAGGAGATTGACAGCTTAAGAGAAAACCTTCACTGAAACAACTATCCAGAGAGCATGACATCAGTTCCAAGAAATCTGGATCAAAGATCAAAGGACTCGACCACCCGAAAACTCACCACAATTTGTCTACCATATATGAAGGGCTTGCCTGAAAAAATTCAGAAAGTATGTAACCCATATGACATAGACAGTGTTCCAGAGTGACTCAGCTCTCCAAAATCATCTCATCAGAGTCGAGCCTTCTACAGAAAAAAAGAACTGTATGTATACACTTCATGTGTATGTGTGAAAATATATACAAAGGTGAGACATGCTGGCCACTAAAAGTAAGGCTAGGACATCGGAAAGCCATAAAACATGGAAATATTGAAAAGTCAGCTGTGGCTGGTCACATATGGAGGAAAAATGGAAAACATCTACCCTTATCAAACAAAGTAAACATTATAGACAGAAGAACGGTGGAGGGTAAGACATTTCAAAGAGCAGCACATATGTTGACCTAGTATAGAATTTAATACAATATGGGAACCATTAATTATAAATAATAGATTGGAACACTTAAAAAAATGAAAGTAAGTAATGTTTTTAAAGAGTAATGTTTTCGATTTTCCTGTTTTTGAGTAATGATGGTACCCTCTTCTAAGAGTAATGTATTCCAAAAGTGGTGATCCTACGTATAGAATTATATTTAACAACATAACGATTGTTGATATGCCGTAAAACAAACTAAACCAAACCCCAATTTGAAAAGGCGCACCTGAAGAAGTTCGGAGGTTAGATCGACCAAAATGTGAGAATGAAATCCAAGATGAAAACAGTAGTCCAAATAATCCAAATAATCTCAATATATATAAGGCAAAAATCTGTCAGCTAAAAGCACAGTTATATATAATATACACACATGTATGATAATTTTGGTGAGGTTTTTTTCATAGTAGTTAATCCAGTAAATTGCACAACAAACACCCACAAAGTAGGTATTATTTTAACCGGCATAATCCCAGCAAAATGATATCGGAAAATTACAAAAAAAAGATTCATTTTTGTGGGATCAAATGGCAATTTTTTTTTTTTTTTTGTTTAATGTGATTACAATTTTTAATGTTATCTTGCGCACATAACGTCATATTGATAGGTTTGGGTAATATTTTTACGCCATCGTCACATTATTATTGTTTTTATTACATTTCTCTTTGTACAATTGTTCTTATCAAGGGGAGGGAGAACCAGAAAGAGTGATATTAATAGACCTCTGGAGGCCTCCTTGATTTTGTATTTATAGAAGTTTCTAATGTATTTATGTACAAATTTGTAGTCATCTGTAAAAAACTTCCCTAAAATGCAGGTGGAGGGGAGAAATTCAAAATTAATAGACACAAATTCTGGGGAAATACCGGTACCGTCCTTGATTCTGTCGGTCTAAGTTGAGTTCTAGGAAGAAGGGGGTCCACTCTCCCAGGCTTTACCTTGATATCTGTGTCATTCCTACAACTAGTCCGAAAATGACGTCTATGGGGGGGGGGGGGGTGCAAGAAACAAGTACTTGGTGTGATTTTAATAAGCTAACCACCTCTGGAAGGTTGCACCTCCTATCATGACTTCAGCCCCATCGGCATTCCCCCGTAGGAGCGCCTTAGGCGATTAGCAATAAACTAACCACCATCTTTTTTTCTTTTTTTTCTTCTTCTTTGTCTTCTTTTTTCTTCTCTGCTCTTATTCTTAGACAATGCCTGCTAATATCCGTCACTGTTCGCCAATGTCCACCATGTAAACAAATTGCCAACTCATAATTCAAAACAGGAAATGAGTCGGCATTTTTTACATTTTAGTAAACGATGCCTGCCACTTTCTTCCAATGATTGCCACTGTGAATATGAGTTCTTTTATATAGTAGGACTGCTACATAAATGAACATGCTTCATGAGTTCTTTCATATGACAGGGGCGCTACGTAAATGAACATGATTTTGGTTCAGGGGCACAAATGAACCATATGGGTTCTTTGATACAACAGACACATTAATATGAGTTCTTTTATGACAGGGGTGCTACATAAATGAACATGATTTTGGTTCAAGGACACAAATGAACCAGATGGGTTCTTTGATACGATAGGGCTCATTAGTAAATTAATGTTTTTGTTTTAGGAACACAAACTAAGCATAATATGAGTTGTTTTTTTTTATATGACAGGGGCGCTACATAAATGAACACATTACTAGACCAGAAATGAGTGCATTTTTATTTCAAACTCCTTCAGTCCAAAAATAATATATGCGATATGCGTACACAATAGCGTAGGACATATTTTACATTTGTTTAATGGTAAAATAGAAGATATGCCTTTGGTCATGGCCGCCCTATTTGACACATGAAATTGCAATCTGGTGTTAATCAAAAAAATCCTACATTATATTTTAAGCCGGATGTTTCTTTCATTGACTTTTTTCATTGACTTTTTTCATTGACTTTTTTCATTGACTTTTTTCATTGACTTTTTTCATTGACTTTTTTCATTCGTTTTTTTTTATTGACTTTTTTCATTCGTTTTTTTTTATTGACTTTTTTCATTCGTTTTTTTTTATTGACTTTTTTCATTCGTTTTTTTTTATTGACTTTTTTCATTCGTTTTTTTATTGACTTTTTTCATTCGTTTTTTTTCATTCATTTTGCATTCATTATTTTTACATTCACTTGGCCCATTGTCTAAAAGAAAATGAAAGCAGACCCCTTAAAGAAAAATGCACAGGATTTATTTCCCATGGAAAAAAAATTGATTAATGCCCTAAAACGCTAGAATGGCCCGGAAATGGTGAATTATTTTACATTAAATTGTGTCAAACTAATCCCCCACTCTAAATTCTAAAATATATATTTTTCTTTCTGCTAAGTTTTTCAGGGCGTTTACACGTAATTGCCCCTAGCACTACCACTAACCCGAAATCCGAGTGGCAAGTCCCCCCTCCTCCCACAAAGACACTCTTAAAACTACACATAATCGTCTAAAAAAAATGACCAAAGGAGACCCCCCCCCCTCAAAAAACAAGAAAAACGCACAGGATTTATCTCCCATAAAAATAAATGGTAAACGCTAGAATGGCCCTGAAACGGGGGATTATTTTACATTCAATGTATATGTGAAACTAATCCCCACTCTAAATTCTGAAATAATTGGGGGGTTTTTTTTTCTTTCTGCCAAGTTTTTCAGGGTGTTCACATGTAATTGCCTAAAAAAAAGTAGAATCTCATATTTTAGGGAGGTAAAGGGGTGATTTAGCGGAAGGTGTTAATCTACAATAATGCAAAAGAAATCTTGCAATATATTCATTTTTAAACAGTCCTAGTATTAGATTTTAGTTTCTTGTACATAAAATGTATTATAATTCAACTTTGAGTTCTTCTGTTTTTAAATAGATACATGGTATTTTTAAGGTATTGCAGCATATTTATTTGCATTTACTGCAGATTACTTGGAAACCATTAATTTCTGGAGATTTTCAGTGGCATATTCTGATTCCTTGTACAAAAATACACTTATATGACAAATTTCATTGCTTAATCTTGTGATTTAACAAAGATATAACATTTTTACTGAAAAATAAGTATAAAAAATTTGACGAAACCCATATGGTCTTAAAGAGGGAAAAATATCCAATCATGTGAGGCATAAAAGGTCATAAATCCTAACGGTCATGGCTGAACGCATATATCATACACTGGACAAGGCAGGTGAAGCTAGGGCGCTAGCGCTTGATATATCCAAGGCCTTTGACAAGGTCTGGCACGAAGGGCTTCTCTTAAAACTGCACTCATATGGTATTACTGGACAAATATTTAATATAATTAAATCCTTCCTAACAAAAAGAAAGATCCAGGTTGTCCTCGATGTTTGGATGTATATGGATGTGTTGGCTGATAAGCATGTGTGTGTATGTGTGCCATTTTCTGCATCTCGGACTGTGCCATTCTATTGAAATGAAATGAACACACAGCTAAATCATTCTAAGCTTGATTTGATGATAACTAACCACCCCCACTTCACTCTATTTGAAAAAATAGAAATACATTTCAACTGTGTCACATGTTCCAAATGAATTCAATACATAAAATGGTAGTCGAAATAGCAAGAATATATAAAATATAAAATAAAATTTATCTTATGTGATCATGCTGCTTGTAACCTTTCTGAAATTATTTTCATTCTCATCTTTGCCTTCAGACTAAGAACTTGGCTTCAAAAAGCTCAGCTGATGGTTGCAAAAATGAAAATTCGTATTAATTATATATATATATATATATATATATATATATATATATGATGAAAATTATGGAAATAATATTCCGTGACAGAAAAGAAAAAAACAAAATTCTTTATATATTTGTCAATATTTTGTCATTATTTCAAGACTTTCTCAAAATGATTGATTTGAAGAAATAACATACAAGTACAATATTTGAAAATACAAACGCACCACATATTTTCAAATATTGTACTTGTACGTTATTTCTTCAAATCAATCATCTTGAGAAAGTCTTGAAATAAAGACGATACGTTGATAAATATATAATTTTTTGTTTTTCATTTTCCATATATATGTATATATCGAATGAAATCAATTTTATACTGCACGTATTGTTTTCTTTTTTTTCTTCCACGATTAAATTGTTCTTTCTTCGTGATGTTTTTTCTCTTAGATTTTGCAAATCTGAAGAATAAAATATAATATACTAGCCAAAATCTATCGCTTTTTTTATTTAAAAAAAATGTAAACAGTTTTGATAAGTACCATATATCCAATTTTGATCTACCATGCTATATATATAATTTAATGATAGTTCTGAAAAGGACCATTGTATTTAATGAGCAGATCAGTTTTTTTTTCTATATTTTTATGTCCTACATTTATATTTACTGTATAAACGATAATTAAATCACATATGCATACAATCTTAGATTTGGACATGATTTATGAAACTATTTGTATTAAAATGTGTAATCTATTATTTTATTTTCTTAGGTGTTGGAACTTGAAGGAAAAGATAAAGGAGAATGGGGCTTTAAAGCCTTGAAGCAGATGATCAAAATTAATTTTAAACTCGTAAGTTTATTTTATATATATATATATATATATATATATATATATATATATATTTTTATTTTTAAAAATATATATATATATATATATATATATATATATATATATATATTTTTATTTTTAAAAATATTACGCTCTTAATTTAATTTAATTGAGCACTCTACTGGTATTTCCCTTTTATTCTTTTTTGAGTATACCTTTATACTATATATATATATATATATATACTAGCAAATATATGCTCTCTCTGGTCGCATGTTTTTGCTAGGTTGAGAGGATGATATCATGATGAACAAACTATATACAATGACCTCAAAGGTGGAGGTAATGACTGAAAGGATGATATCATGACAAACGACCCCCCCCCAAAAAAAAGGAGTTAATGCCTGGGAGCATGATATCATGACAACAGAATAGATAGTACACTACTCCCCCCCCCCACCCAAAAAAAATGATGGTAATCCTGGGGGGATGGTATCGTGAGGAATGAACATATACTGCCTCTCCCCCAAAAGAGATAATGCCTGGGAGGAATATATAATGTCAAATGAAAATATACTACACAAATTAAATAAGCATAGACCGTTAATATAGTTAGGATATGTGGAAAAAACTTTTGCATCTGTTCATTTAAATAATATTAAAGACAAGCAAATTTCATTGTTCACGTGAAATGCCGAAATGAAAATTGGGTGGAAAAATATAGTCACCATCTTTATAAACAAAGAAATATGCTAGCTAAGGGAGAATAACTTCCTTTCATAATTTTCTAGTTAAAAAAGACATGTTTATAAACTTTTTAATCCATAAACTGTTTCAAAAATCATTTTTTGATTTGTAAACTTTTTCATTCAAATAAAACTTTCAGATCCTCCTTCTTTTGATTATTTTAAGTTTCACTAGAATTAGCTTTTAGTGTTAAAGTAATTTGTGATCACTAGAGTTGGGCGGTTTTGAAATTTTGGTTTCGGTATCGGTTTCGGTTTTTTTCCCTTAAAACCTCGGTTTACGGTTCGGTTTTTCGTTTTTTTGGAAAAAAATTTTTTACTATGGAAGCTATTCATTCTCTTGTGTGATGATTAGTTATTATTCAACGTTTAGTTGAATTATGCCACTGTTTCGATAATTTTGTGACTGAATCATTCTCCATGATATGAATCATATAAGTTTTAAGGTGTTGACTGTTGTAATCAAAGTTCTGATACCTTTTCAACAGTTAACTCGTTAAAACAGTGACCAAAGATTCATGAAAGATTTCTGAAGAATAAAACTGAGTTTGAATATACATTCTATCTAATTCTTTAACCCATCAGAAGCTAAAATATAACTCAGAAATGCAAGAAATTAAAAAACGAAAATTTATTTAAACAAACAAAATAATTTTACAAATAAAATTAAGCAAAAATGATGATGAAAATGAAATATTGTCAAAATTATTTGACAGATAAAAATTCTAATTTTTTAATAGGTGAAAATGTTTGCAAGATGTTGTGTCTTGTCGCGTAAAATAAACACACCATATACTTCTCGAATTGCCGGTGTTGACTGTTGGGATGTCTGTCATTTTGTGTGCTCGAAGTTCTGTCAACTGGTGCGTGTTGGGGTTAATATTTGTTTTTAAGACAGGATAATAAAACTTTATAGACATGCGTAAAAGACTAGTAGTACACCCGAAAACCGCGCCAAAGGAAAAGGAAGGATGGTTAAAAAAAAGTAGAGATTATTAATTCACCTAAAGTCATTTTTTAAGCTTTAAGGTAATTTTAGTCATAGAATTCATGACTTAGATTAAAGTTTAATAATTAAACTTTCGAATAAATTGTCAACTCTAAATAAATACCATATTAACAATTTAGTAAAATATAAATCGTTGCATAGTCTACTTTTTGAATAACCCATTTTTGGGAGAGAAAAACGGTATAGTTGAGAGATAGTTCTCTAGAAATGACAATTTATGTATGAAGTGGCTTTTCAAAAGTAAACAATGAAATGCCTAATGTTTTAAATAATTTTAAAAATCCGAATAAAGTGATACTAGCATTGGCAACTACTTTTTTTCTTTTTAAATGTTTATACTCGCTCACTACTTTTCGTTTATTTACTTTTACAAGTATTTTATTTTAATTTCATTTTAATAACTTATTTTTTTAGATAACTCTGAAACAAACAAATAATTATTTTACAATTTTGAGTTGAATCAAATAGATTTTCGACATCATACGGAACACGTTTGATTTTTTCTTTTTCATTTGAAAATAGTTTATGCTAAAAATACGATGTCATGTTGTCTGTCGTATTTCTCTTTTTTTCATTTGAAAATTCAAAATGTTAATGATAAACAAACTGTAAACAAAGATTTCTTCCTACAAGTAGCAATACACATGAAAAAATTTAAATTGCTTAAAATATCTCAATAATGGCATATATAGAAAGAGCTTGGTGATCTAAGAAAGAATCTTTTTAAATTTTTTAAATCTAACTAAAAATAAGGAAGTTATGACTATTTTTGTGCCTCACACAATTGGATATTTTCCCCTCTTTAAGACCATATGCGTTTCGTCACATTTTTTACACTAATTTTTCAGTAAAAATGTTATATCTTTGTTAAAACACAAGATTAAGCAATGAAATTTACCATATAAGTGTATTTTTGTACAAGGAATCAGAATATGCCACTGAAAATCTCCAGTAATTAATGGTTTCCAAGTAATCTGCACTAAGTGCACATAATTATGCTGCAATACCTTAAAAATACCATGAATCCATTAAAAGAAAGAAGTTAGAAAACTCAAAGTTGAATTGTAATACATTTTATGTACAAGAAACTAAAATCTAATACTAGGACTGTTTAAAAATGAATATATTGCAAGATTTCTTTAGCATTATTGTAGATTTACACCTTCTGCTAACTCACCCCCTTACCTCCCCAAAATATGAGATTCTACTTTTTTTTATTTAGGCAATTACATGTTAACACCCTGAAAAACTTGGCAGAAAGAAAGAAACAAAAACAATTATTTTAGAATTTAAAGTGGGGATCAGTTTCACATAAAATAATCCCCCATTTCAAGGCCATTCTAGCGTTTTAGGACAGTTAATTATATTTTCTATGGGAGATAAATCTTGTGCGTTTTTCTTGTTTTTTTTGTTTTCTTTTTTTTTAGACGATTATGAGGGTCTTTGTGGGAGGAGAGGGGCTTACCACTTGAACTTCAGGTTAGTGGTAGGGCTAGGGGCAATTAAGTGTGAACACCCTGAAAACTTAGCAGAAAGAAAAAAAAACAATTCATTTAGAATTTCGAGTGGGGGATTAGTTTCACATATATTTAATGTAGAATAATTCACTATTTCCGGGCCATTCTAGCGTTTTAGGGCATTAATGAATTTTTTTCTATGGCAAATAAATCCTGTGCATTTTTTTTATGGGCGTCTGCTTTTTTTTTTTTTTTTTTTTAGATGATTATGTGTGGTTTTAATGGGCTTTTTTGTAGGATTAGGGCTTCCTACTCGGACTTAGCGTTAGTGATAAGGTTAAGGAAGGGGTTTTGTTTTGGATGGAGGTTGCCATTCGGACTTAGTGTTAGGGTTAAGGGAGTTTTTTAGGGGTGGCTTGCCACTCATATTTAAGGTTAATGGTACGATACGTTCAAGAAGGCATTTTTAGGAGGTGGGCTTGTTAGTCGTACCTAGAGTTAATGGTAGCGTAATTATTTATTTTATAAATTTCACTAAAAGGCAAGAATGGCCCGGAAATCGGAGATCATTTTACATTAAATTTATATGCGAAACTGATCCCCCACTCTAAATTCTAAACTATTTTTTGTTGTTTTGTGTTTTCTTTTTTTCGCCAAGACTTTAAGACGTAATCGCCTAAAAAAGTAGAATCTTAATTTTTTTTTTAAACTGGCGACTAGAAAGTCATTACTACTAGAAGTTCGAAAGTTGAGTGAAAACCAGTATTTTTTTATAAAAGAATCAAATAGGATTAACTTTTTTAAGCACAAAAAGTATTTTTATCTTACTTTTAAAGAAGTTTATAAACGAATTTTACAAAGCTTTACAAGACGCTGCTGCTGATTGATTGTTATATCAGCAATACTAGCAGCCATTGTTGACTTTCGCTCAAAAAAAAGACAATATTTTTTAGGATAAGATAATTTAAAATTACTATTACCGAAAGACAAAACAACGTACAATTATAATTTTAATGCATAAAAAAAGATGAAAGATTAATTTATTTACTAGTTGGGTACGAAAAATGTAAGGATATTCATTTCCTAACAAAATGATGGTATTTTGAGCTCTTAAAGTGCTTTAGTTTTTAAGATATGACTATTTTAATAGAACTACCCTCAAATATGTGATTATCCAAACAGTTTTCTGGTCGATGTGTATTGCTAAGTACATTAAATGTTTTTATCATATATTTGTTCAATCTGTCCTCTTACTAATATAACATTTTTTGGTAATATTCAATTTTATTCAAATCGGAAAATCTTTTCAACCGTGTTTCCTTGTATATGGTGGCTTACTGTAGTAAAAACACAATACCGAACGGTTACGGTTTAAAAAAAAAAAAAACGATTCGGTATGGAGACGAAACCGAAAAACCGCGGTTTTTCGGTAAAACCGCCCATCTCTAGTGATCACAGATCAAATTAAACAGCCTTTATGATTAGTTGTTCAGACCAGAAAATTGGTTGTTTATGTTCAGAGGGTAAAATCTGTTTTTAGTCAAGTTCTGGATTTTAGTTCATTTGTTAATTTATAAAAAAATACGTCTTTCTAGTGAAATATCAATCACATATTTTTATCTTTGTTCAATGTTTATTGCTAAACAAAAATTAAAAAAAAATATAAGCCAAATACTCTGCATTTTTAAAATTTTATTTCTTTTTCTATCTGTAAACAAAACATGAAAAATAATGGTTTCATTTTGATGTTATTCTTTTTAATAAAAATTAATTTTATTTCTTTCCAGGAAAACTACGATGAAATGATGGTTCGTTACAAACAATTGCTTACTTATATCAAGTCCGCAGTAACAAGAAACTACTCTGAAAAATCCATCAATTCAATCCTGGATTATATCTCCACATCTCAACAGGTCACTCACTTTACAATCCTTTCGATCATTTATATTAAACAGGATATCTTTTTCTTTTTTTTTTCTTTTGCTGGTTACCTTTTTTTTTTAAGATGACTGTTTTTATATTAAATTTTCTTAACCCTAAACCAGGTCAGGTCTGCTTTCTCACCTGCTACTCGTACCATGTAAACTATTATTACCTGTTCTATGGTTGGGTTGTCGACAACTAAACTGGGAACCCTCGTCAGAGAGGCCATTGGCTCGTCCGATGAGGTGGGTGTATAGATACTCAGTAACACTAAAATTAAAAGCTGTCAACGTGTAGATGAGCTCTATGGGAGCCGATGGCCATCTATATTGATGGCGAGTAAAAAGTAGACCTTGGGTTTACTTATTGCAGCTTCATAACTCCCACTTACCCCTATTTTATTCCTTTAGTCCTCACATTCCATGAATGATTCTTCTGACAAAGGAAAAAAAAATTGTTGCTTTGAATGGGTGGTATGAGGAGATTTTCAATCCTCTCATAGTGTTCATCATCATTCAACTGTCAATCTATCCATCTCATTTACCCTTATACTCTAGTTATTTTTAACCTTGATAAGTAGTGACTTGTTAGTAAAAAAAAAAATCTCTAACAAACTTTATCCATCCGTTAGTCTGTGACAATGTAATTTGAATAGCATTTTTATCACTAAACAAGCCAATTGAATGGATGCAGTTTATTTTTCTGTGTTTAAGCATCCATATAGGAGTCTGTTGTTTGATGGGTCTGTCATGCTTAAATCTGAAATAGCATTTTCATAGCTAAGTCTGCAGATTGAATGAAAAGATTTTAAGGATGGATTCGTTCTTGTTTTGTCTTATTGTGATGTAGATTTCAACATTAGTGATGCGAATCAGATCATTTTTCTTGTAGATTTATGTTAGAATATCTGCACCAAATTCAGCCACCCACTTCTGCCAGCCATTGAAAAGAACGTGCTTTACATGATATTGTATCTGATGACACTCAAACTTGGTCTTCAAATAACATTTTTTTAAAAAAGAAGACATTGCCAAGGCTGCCGCAAAAAAGGTTGGCTCCCTCTACCGTGCTAGTAAGCTCCTCACACCTGACATTATCCTATATCTATACAAAGCCACCATCCGCCCATGCATGGAATATTGTTGCCACATCTGGGCTGGTGCATCATCTACTAGTCTCTCCCTCCTTGACAAGGTCCAAAAAAAGAGTCGCCAACCTAATAGGTCCCTCACTGTCAACCAAGCTCCAGCCCCTGTCCCATCGCCGCAATGTAGCATCCTTATGTTTGTTTTACAAGTACTTCAATGGATTATGCTCTGATGAATTGGCTACTCTGGTGCCCCCTCGACGTAAATTCACTAGAATAACTCGACAATCAACTAAATCTCATTCATTCACTGTGGAGGTCCCCAGATGCCGGAGAGCCTTTTACTCAAATAGCTTCTTTCCTCATGCTGCTGGCCTCTGGAACTCTCTCCCTGCCCCCTGTTTCCCCGACAGTACTGACATGCAGAAATTTAAAACTAATGTAAACAGACATCTCGCTGCGCGGATCATGATTTAGGCTGACCCCCCCCCCCCCCCAACCTTCTCTCCTTTTCTTTTTTCTCAGTAGCCCCTTACGTCTACAGTGGCGGTCTGCCTTGTTTGGGGTGAACCATGTTAAAAAAAAAATTTAAAAAAATGTAAATATCTATGCAATGTTTCCTTTTTTTCTGTGCAAACAACTTATAAAACTAGAACATAAGTCAGTCGTGAGACTTGATACTTCCACCTGACAATGTAAGGATGAGGCAAAGTCTTATCTGGATCTTATTTATCCATATTATATGAAGTATTGCCAAAGCGATGTCCTGGAATAGAAATGTTGATGACTGTTTTTGATCTGATCAGACTGAAAAATTGCATGCTGATTACTGTTATCATCAAATTTGCAAAAATCACAAGTTAAAATTCCATTAAAATTTTGACCATGATCAAACTTTTCAGGGCCAAGGTCAATGTCATATAAGATGTAGAGCTTCATTGACTACAATGTGGGCCAAGTAACGAGTCTACGATGAACAGAACCAAAATTATCGTCAAATGTGTGACTTTCACTTTTGTGCCCATGACGTAAATATCCCAAAATTAAATTGGTTTAAAGTTAGACCATGATCGATATTTGATCAAGTTTGACCATTGGTCAAGCGATGTGGACACTAGGCTGTGCACAGACATAGTTACAAACCAACTCGACCAAAACATAACCTCCTTGGCAGAGGTAATTATAATTACTGTGAATTGATAACAACTTTATTCTCAAATTTTGTGATTAACCTTAAATAATTTCACCCGATTCTATATTGATAAAACCATAGTTTAATTGCCAGATAACATATTTAATCTGATTTAGAATTCAACATACAGACATTTAATTACTTTGGAGCTACAGGTTTTATTGAGCTTTTTACATTTTTTAATTGCAAGTGGCACAAAATTACAATATGCACTTATGCCCACACTGTTCTCAGCATAATGTTTTGAACTGATGGCACCCGTTTCAATGTTTTGTGCCTATGTGTTCACACAAATATCAGGAACCTTCTTTTTGAAGATGACACACCTGTGATATTTTACTCTAATCAGGCAGCACTTCAGGATGTGCAAAACTAGTTGGTTTAATAGTCAAGAGACAGAGGTTCTTTACTAATGTGTCCTTTATGGTGATCACTCTCCTCTGTATCATACCTATTTGTCAAACTGTTTGTAAATCATTTCAGCTATGATATCGATAGATTCAAATATCACAAAGAGATTGATAACAGATCCTCCAAAGCTAATATTGGATTGTTATGTAAGCTAGTCAAGAAAAATAAGAATCTCACCCCATCCCCACAGAGATTAAAATATAGAGCAGTCATACAAAACCTGGTGCTCTGTAATGCTGAGTTAAGAGTTGTATTATTATTATTGCAGCACAAGGATTGAACTGACAACCTGTAGTCAATAGCAACCAATGCTTTCCTTTCTACTAGAGAGAACAGTTTTAGCTGTATGGTGAATCACTGAAAGTCAAAAAGTCAACTTCAACTCTGGTAGTAGAGCATAATTGAAGATATGGGATGAACCCCCCCCCCCCCTCCCAAAAAAAAAATGCCACCCATCGAATCATTAATAAAATTTACTATTTGGTACAAATTAACTTCAGTTTATACTTCACTTGTCCACCAAGTTTCGGTCATAAATGTCCAACAATCTTTGCTTTATCGCCATTCAATGATATGCGAGAACACTTTAGTGACTATCTCATCAGTAGGAGGTGTGATCCTAAATGGGCTTGACACTCATTAGACCTTACCTCCCCCCCCCCATTTTTATCTGTAGGTTATCTCAAAGATAACGTCTATCGAAACAATCCCCAGACTATTCCTGAACTGAAGAAAGCCATCACAGCCAAAAGCAGTGGTGTGTCAAGATAGGATTGTGTCAGAGTTATTGACAATTTTTCACGTCGTATTCAGGTGTGATTATTATTGAATCGCAATAAAATACAGACTGTTGGACATTTATGACTGAAACTCGGTGGATAAGTAAGGCATAGACTGAAGTTTTTTGTATAAAATATGGTTGTACTGCAGAAAGAGTTGTGAATTTTATTAATCATGGGTGTCATGTTTTTTTTTGGGGGGGGGGGGGCACCTTGTATAACTTCACAGAAGTAACCACTAATATTCAGCCATGATCACGGTGTTTGATTTACAGACTATGGTAGTTTAGAAATTGTTTACGAAAGATGAAAAATGTAGACCTGATTCTGCTATTTATTTAAGCTTATATGATCATGCTAGAGAAACTGTTTGGAATTAAAATATCTGTTGAGCAACAAGCATACATCAATGAACTTCAAGAACTTCAAATTGATATACTTAAAAGAAATAACCGAACAAAAAGCTGACAGAAGAAAAGAATAAGCTTATGGAGAAATATTATGGGTAACTTCGAAAACCAAATCTGATGTGGCTTTTGAGTGTTGTCATGTGACCAATTATGAAAATGAGGCAACAATGAGTGTAAAGTCGCCCCTTAGTTGCCTTTACTCCCGGGTCTACTTTGATTCAGAGTGGTAGTACCTATCAGAGTACAGTCTGTGTTAAATAAAATGTTGTTTGTAGACTATATAGTTAAAAAATATATGCCTACAAAACAAATTAACATGTAAGTATTTGAGGATTTTAAGAACTTGAAGCATAAAAACGTTAACCAAAATTACTGACTTTGGTGCTAAATGACTTTAAAGGGGTTGATATGCTATAAAATAAACCAAAATTCAAACATGGAAATAAGAAAACGACTCCTATATGGAAATCAAAGCAACTCAACAGAATAGCAAAATTCCTTTTAGTATCTGCTGTAGTAGATTCCACCGATTATGGTCACGTGAAGAATCTTCCAATTGACTCTTTGAAGGAACATCTTGGGACAGCAAAAGTAATTACAGATCCTCACTGTAGAGTGAGACACGACACATCTTAGAGAAATGGTTGCAATAAGAGAAATTGACCTCCAATGTGTTCCTCCCAATGGTAAAGATCTGGCAGACTGCATGACTAAAAGATCTGCATCAGAATGGTATTGGCTGGTGGCACCAATATAGAAGGATAAATTAATACAACCGTTCTTACATCTATTTTTTCCTCAGCAATAGAAACTGATGTCTTGCCTGTTGGTGTTACATTTGTTTATTTCTCCTGCTCATTGGAATGGTTCAGCCAATTAACTCCTCATACTAGAGAGAGAGCAATTTTAGTTGCCTGGGGAATCTGATAGTCCACTTCAATATATATATATTACAAGCACTACCCTATCTCGCCGCCTCACCATGCATCTTGTAAACTCTAGCTCAATTTACCAACATCTACAAAAACATAACTGCCCTCCTCTGATTTAAGACAAATTCTAGTTAATAACACTAAAATTATACATTTCGAAACCAATTTAAAAAAATTAAAAATACTCAAAGCTATCTAGATAAAAACACAACAACCTAAAATTAATAACATCACATATGAAACCAGTGGTAACATTTTAAAATGATTAAAGTAATGCGATTTTGTTCTGTGATGCCATCCAGCGTTGCTGAATTTAAATCGTCAACGACTTCCTGGAACAATGCGAAAACCTTCTCTGCGCGTTTCTCTGCTGTCTTTTTAAAAATTCTCTTCTTTCTCCATTTTGTTCATTTGCTTTTGACACCTGAGGATGATTCGACGAAGAATCAAAAACGTTTGTGAAACCTGTGGAACATTTATTATTTTTTTTGATTTAATACAAAAAAAGACCATCAGAAAAATTGAAAAAATAAAAAAAAGGTATAATTAAACAGACGAATTCTGTTATTTTTAACAATGTTTGCATATATATATATATATATATATATATATATATATAAGAGCATATATCACAAGTTATTTGAAAAAAAACCCCAATAAAATGCTCGATCGTAGGTTCTACAAAACCTGATATGAATTATTTTATTGAAATACTATACATTACAGTGTCTGTTAGGGTTACCTAGGTTTCATGAAACTGATCATCCTTGATTTAGGATAAAATCCGTCTGGTTATCGCAGAAAGATTCATCAGTTTCCCTTTAGTATCGGAACCTTCAATAGTAAAGGTGGAGTAAGAATTCTTTCTGCAACAACCAGTTCGATGAAACCTGGGTATGGTCAACAGACACTAATGTATAGTATTTAAATAAAATCATTTATATATTTATATTAATATATATATATATATATATATATATATATATATATATATATATATATATATCGCTGTCACTTTTGCCTCCTAGAATGATTTCATCTGCACTGCCGAAATATACATTGGACAGATCACATCACAAATCTTCCTGAGTTCAAAGAAAGTCTGGTACTACTTGTACAAAGACTTTGCTGGTCAAAATCCAGCTTTGTTGGATATATCTCAAGAATAACTGACTGCCGAAAATTATTACTGACTAATGGCTACTACAACCAAAGCACTTTGCAGAAACGTTCCAAAGACTCTCTCTCGAGATATCTCTCCTCTCTTGTAGAATGAATCATAAAACATGATCAATGCTCACGGCAAGTTGCATAATCTGAAGTAAACAATAACAAACTATGGTTCATTTTGAGAAGATTCTTCAAATTAGAACAAAGAGATGGTTATAGTGGAAGGACTCGGTACCCAGCTCTTCTTTTCTTGTATTCATTTAATGTTACTTTTCCCTTGTTCTGGCGTCGGTCAGACGTTTTCTGATATTTTGCAAGCTTACTCTCCAGTTCTCGTGGGTCAACTGTCTCCAAATTCTACTCAGTACGGTCTTGTCTAATAACTTTCTTCCAAGTTTTCCTTAGTCAACCAACTTTCTTGCAATTCAAGAATTTATCCAGGAGGATGAACGTTCCACATGACCACATCAGCTTAACTGATTCGTCCTTAGGATAACCACTATGCTTGGCAAATGTAGTGCTTTCAGGAAATCTTCTGACCTAATGTGTTAGGTTTGGTCAGATTTCACATTGTAGATCTATCTAATTATCTGTCATTACGTTGCAGTCAGGTGAGATAGGACTGGGTGAAAGCCTAGCATTCACTGTCATATAACATGACGCTTCTGACACAACTTACCCCAGACGTAGAAAGGGGTAGCTTGCGGTGCTATCGGAGGCAATAGCTCACAAAATTGGCTCATGCTGCTTTCACCCTTGTGATTGTACTAAGTTCAGTAGCGTCATATCTTTGTAGTAGCTGTGGTAGAGTGCGCCTGTCTTATATTGGTGTACTCAACAAACCCGAGCAAAGTGTGGCAGCACAACCCTATCTTGAATATTTGTCTAAAATAAAGCCATACAATTTTTTTTTAAATTTTTTTTTTAAATATTTAAGCTTTTTTTTTTTTTTTTCACGTTATTATAAATCATTGAATTTTTTTATTTTTTTTTCCAGATGGGATTGTTACAGAATTTTTATGAAACCACATTGGAAGCTTTGAAAGAAGCCAAAAATGAAAGGTTATGGTTTAAAACCAACACAAAACTTGGCAAACTTTATTTTGATCGAAATGAATATGGAAAGTTAATGGCTATTCTTAAAGAGCTTCACAACTCTTGCCAGGTATGTAAGTTTTATCTTTATATTTAATTTCAGTTTCTTCATATATATATATATATATATATATATGAAAATTATGGAAATAATATTCTGTGATGAAAAATTATACTTGTAAGTTATTTCTTCAAATTAATCATATTGAGAAAGTCTTGGAATAAAGACGAAACGTTAATGAATATATAAATAATTTTGGTTTTTCATTTTCCATATATATATATGACTTATTTTCAAATGTATAAATACACATAGACAGAGGTATTAATATATATATATATATATATATATATATATATATATATATATTAATACCTATGTTTGTGTATTTATAAATTTGGTGCTTGTTAGTGGCTTCGGCCAAACGGAAAATTATTTATGTGTGAAAACAATATCATGTATCTACTCACTGGTATTTTATTGTTCAATGTTGAAAAAAGTAGGAAAAATTATCCAGTAGAACTTTAATTACAAAGATTTTTACATTTATCGTAACGTACGAGTAACCTCGATGAATATGACTCCATTGGATACAGGTCGGCAGAAAGCAGGGGCAGGTAAGTTGCGGTGGTAGGACAGAAGCCACCGGATAAAATAAGTCAAACCTTTTTTATTTTGTCCGGTGGACTTTGTCCGGTGGCCTTCTGTCCTACCACCGCAAATTACCTGCCCTTGCTTTCTGCCGACCTGTATCCTATGGAGTCTTATTCATCGAGGTTACTCGTACGTTACGATAAATGTAAAAATCTTTGTAATTAAAGTTCTACTGGATAATTTTTCCTACTTTTTTCAACATTGAACAATAAAATACCAGTGAGTAGATACATGATATTGTTTTCACACATAAATAATTTTCCGTTTGGCCGAAGCCACTAACAAGCACCATAAATTTGAAAATAAGTCTTTCAAACTTTGTAAATTTTAGCTATATTTTATAGAGATGTGAGTTCAAGAATGGTTGAAGCCTGATTTCTACCAACATTACTAGAGCCTAATTACTTCTGTATTTCTGTTATTTAACTGAAATCCACTGAATTTCTCTCTCTGTCTTGCCTTTCCCTCTAGCATTTCTTGCTGATGGTAAACCCTTCCCAGTCACATAGATGACAATTGTGCACTTACATTGAAACTAAAAATATAATTTTGCAATAAGGATAGGTGAGTTATATATAGCTAGAACTTCAATTTCAATGTTTTCTTAGAAATGAATGTAGACAGGTTGGAGTAGAACGTTACCTATTTCATCAAAGAAAGCTCTCCTGTCCCTTTCTCTTCTACTAAACAATTGCCTTTTTACTAATTTCCACTTCCATATAAAACTGCTTGGAGCTGGTTTTGCTCATTCAGTTTAATGTCCTTTTACGGCTTTTAGAAATTGACTTTCAAACTAACCTATTACTGGCCAGGTCTTTATTTATCCATCATTCTTTCAAATCCATCATTATTACTACCTCATATGTTTTTCTCGGCCTGACCCTGCTACCCTGACTGTTCTACATTTACTAACCCAAAAACTCTCATCCATTCTTTCCGTGTGACCAAACCAACAAAGTCTTCTGTTCTGCATGCATTTCCTTATACTGTCCAGATTTAATCTTCCTCTTCAGTCATCAGATCTAAGCCTGTTTTTAACACTCACATTACATATTCATTGTATCATTTCTCCCCATGCAACACATGTCCTCAACATATGTGGTATGGAGTTAGATATTTTCTGGAGCAGTAGAATGATCCAATCATTTTTCCAGCAACTTTAGCAGCAGATTTGATATAAGTCTTCCATTTAAGATGAGGAGTGAAAATCAGTCTTACGAGCTTGTTCCCTTAAACTAAAATATAATACAAGGGTTTTTTTTAATTTTTCGTCATTTTTTTTCTTATGAGTTGATTCTTTTCTCAACCTCTTGAATTGAACCCCATTTTTAGTCATGTGTTTTTTTTTCTTTAAAGACAAAAGAAGGAGAAGATGATTTAAAGAAAGGGACGCAACTCTTGGAAATTTATGCACTAGAAATTCAAATGCACACAGTGCAAAAAAATGATAAGAAATTAAAGGTAAGGCCTTTCTGCATCGGTTTCCAAATAAAATTTTTGTTCTATTTTAGCTTATAAATATGTTTGCTGAACAGACGTATGCCATTTCTAAAAATGTTTATTCAATTTTTTTCTTAGTTTTTTAATTTACTATCTGTTGTGATGGGATACCTGACTCCCCTCAAAGCTGATAAGTGTACTAGTCTGTAGTATATATATATATATATATATATATATATATATACTATGAACAGTAGTATGTATGGTGGACTGTATTCGATGGTATTCTGAGTGTATTATGTTAATCCTATTGGATTACCGGTAGTGCTATTGTTTTGTACAAGATATACGTTGTAATAAACCATCCTCTTTTAAAGACCTTACGTTCTGGTTATTTTTGTTATTATAACTTCTAACCAAGTTATATCAGCTGGCGACGAGAATTTCGAAAACGAACCCATAAACGATATGATAAAGTCAACTATATGAACTGGCAAACAAGGATTCGAAATGAAACCAAATTTTGGAATATATTCAGTCACGCACGTGCTTTGTTTTTATTAAGTAAATAAATGCAAGTCACATTGTGAACAAAATAATCCGACTGACGTTGATTTAAAGATATCAACTGCAAATGTGGTTCGCTAATCGAATTCACACTACAAAGGAGGATTTACCTCTACAAGGTACAAAAAAAAAGCATCCAACAGTTTTTATCGTGAGACATACATGTGCGCTAACGAACAAGGATTACTATGGATTTGTTTGTTTTTTTCCAGTACAACTAAGACATCTTTAAAAAAAAAAAAAAAAGCATGTCACTGAGGAAAACCTTTTTGAAAAAGTAAGAATACTTTTATTGTTCGATTTAAAAATAAAAATTTTTTTTTTTAAATGTATGATTGACTGTGACTCAAATCCAAAATCGGACCATTAACATTACGAACTATACAAGATAAAAGTTCAATACTTTTTAGTGACTAATAATAGTACACTCACTGCTATTACTTTTTCTAAAAAAAAAAATCTGTTTTCTTTCTTTGTTTGTGTAGAGTTCTCCTGAGTATTTTCAATATGGAACAATTAGTCAAAATGACTAAAATGCTGTGTACAAGCCTGCAACAACAGCATCAAGAGTTGCAATAACTAATACTACAACAGCAGAAAAGTTTTTGAAAAAATTCTGAAACAGATCATTGGTGAAAGAAATAAGTTTTTTTTCTGCTGAAAGAATTGCAAATTCTTTATCTGAATTTGTATACAAGCCTGATTCTAGCGTTACGTTTCCAGCATATTTCAGACGATTGGAAACGATATTTACTAAAAAGGTGTCTAGATTGGTTGGATGAAGAATGAGTAAACCCTGTTATTACAGAAACTGGGAACAGAGGAGAATATCAAATATACGAACTTGATATTGCCCAGAAAACCTGAGGAAGTTTTATTCGATGAAACTATAAATATATTGTCGAAGATATTCGACGAAAGAAATAGTCTATTCCACACGCGATACAAATGTCTAAACATCGTGAAAACGGATAACGAGGATGTTTTTGCATACGCAGGAACAGTGAACTCTTTGGTTGAGCAATTCAAGATAGATGAAATCCCCAAAGATTTATTCAAATGCCTAATCTTTGTTCAAGGACTAACAGCCCCTAAGTACAAAGAAATAAGGTCTAGAATCTTAACAATGTCGGAGCAAGACATGAAAATCACGTTACAAAGAGTGACGGAAAAATGTCAGCATCTCATTAATGTTAAAATTGTTCAAATTGAGGAAAAAAGTGTTGCCAAAGTACAACATAAAAAACCAAAAAAGTCCTAAAAAAAAACAGGAAAATGTGAAATGTGCGGAAATACTAAGCATACTAAAGATGTATGTTGGTATAAGACCAAATTCTGTGAATCTTGCAGAATTAAGGGTCATAAATGGTCTGTTTGCCGCAAGTATAAGAAAATGAATTTTGAAAAAGTGAACGTGTTATCAAAAATGAAATCCAGAACAGTGAAAATTAAAAATACGTAGATGTACGTATTAATGGTTGTAGAATCACTTTTTTATTGGATTCTGGCTCAGACATAAGTATTATTGACAAACAAAAATGGAGAATAATTGGAAAACCCAAATTATTTGAAACCAAGAAAATTGCCAAAGAGGTTTTAGGAGAAAAATTAAACTTTAAAGGAGATTAAAGTGCAATATTTCTTTCTGTGGCAAAACTCTAAAAACAAAAGTATATGTGATTCAAGGGGTTAATTCATGTCTCTTCGGAATGGACTGGATAGTACTGTTCAATTTATTTGAACTCCCAATGAACTCTTTTTGCAACAAAATAAACAGCGCAGAAAAGAAAAATATATTAAAAATTAAAAATTCATAAATGACTTGAAAGAAGAATATCCCAGAGTTTACTCTGAGGATTTGGGTTTATGTACAAAGACAGAAGTCAAGTTTGAACTTAAGGAAAATGTCACTCCAATTTTTTAACCAAAGAGAAACGTCCCTTTTTTCCTCCTTAGACACAATTAACAAGGAACTGGAAAGATTAGAAAAAATGGGAGGTATATCTAAGGTAGACCATGCGGACTGGGCGTCGCCCATCATCTACGTCAAAAAGAAAAACAAAAAAAATAAGAGTGCGCCGATTTTACAACAGTCTTAAACGACTGCCTGAAGGATCATAATTATCCACTTCCTTCGCCAGAAGACATTTTCTCAAAGTTAAATGAAGGAAAGATTTTTTCAAAAATCGATCTATCTGACGCATACTTGCAGGAATGCTCAAAATATTTGTGCATAAATACATATAAGAGAATTTTCAAACTAAATAAACTCCCTTTCGACTTAAAGGTCGCCCCAAAGACACCAAATATACAACCAAACTGATATAAAAACTGATGTAATTACACAACTTATAAACGAGATGAGAACACTAATACAAGAAATGAAAACTATCATTAAAACAGTCACAGAAAACAAGTTCCCAAAGAAAACTCAAATACCAACCAAAAAACACAAACAAAATCAAACAAGGAGAACTCGAAGTCATCTCATGAAACTCCTAGTAAGGAAACCGGAAAAGAAACCTCAACCAAGGGACAGGGCTACAGAAAATCAAGATGAACCTCAAGATCAAAAAATGCTCCAACGAAAAACAGATTTGAGACCCTGGAAAATATGGAAACAGAGGAAGAGATCTTACATTTCAATAAAATTCAAACAAAAAAGAAATCTAACTCTAAAACAGTACCCACAAAAAATTCAAAACATGGCTGCCCATGAAAATCAAACATCTTATGATGAACAACAAGTTAAACATAGTTTGCTTACAAGAAACGTACCTAAAGGAATCTGATAATATATCCTTTAAGGGATATGATATATATAACAAAATCAATAGATCAATGGCAGATAATAGACCTATATAAGGCTCTTCAATCCTGATAAAAAAATCAATACCCCATGAGATACTTCAACTAAACACCCACCTACAGACAATAGCAGTAAAAGCTACACTCCACTGCACATTAACAATATCTTCAATATACATTCCACCAAAACATAAACTTAAAAAAGACGATTTAAATAATTTGATAAACCAATTTCAGACACCATTCCTTTTAGTGGGACTTCAATGCCTATAGTGAAATCTGAGGATGTAACGATTCCAACCGAAATCATACAAACAATAACAAAAGCTACACTCAGGAACAGGTTCAATGTCAGCCAGAGACCTATCAATCTGCTCTCCCACCATCTTCATGGACTTTATTTGGAAACCCCATGATAACCAATGCGGAAGTGATCACACACCTATATTCATAGATACAAATAAATCAATAACAGAGGACAAAATACCTCAGTGGCAAATACACAAAGCCAACTGGCCCAAATTTAAATGTAAATCCCTAATTAAAAAAGAAATTCTCAAAGAACCAAACCCAATCACAAGACTGACAAATATTCTAATACAGATATCAACAGAAACAATCCCGAAATCCTCAACAATCTCACATACCAAACAAAACCCTTGGATCAATACAGAATGTAAAGAAGCCATCAAAAAATGGAAAAAAGCAAGAAGAATGTTTGAAACAAACCCTACCACAAGCAATTTACAAAAATGTTGAGAAACCCGCGTGAAGAGAAGCCTGGAAACAATATATCTCCAAGATAAACACCAACACACCAATAAAGAAAGTATGGGACATGACTAGGAAAATGAATGGGAAAATGACTACATCCAAATTTCACTTAAAAAAACAAATGGAGAAAAATGTACAAAAAGGGAAGATATTGCCAACCTGTTGGCAGAAGAATTTGAAAACAACTCCTTGAGAAAACAGTGCGATCCTACATTTCAAAAACTTAGGAACAATGCTGAAAGATAAAAACTAAACTTCACATCAGACAATACAGAAAATTACAACCTCCCATTTATTATCACTGAACTGAAAGACCCTGTCAAAAAATCCAATGATACAGAAACAGGACCAGACGATATATACTATCAATTCTTGAAACAATTACCAGCAAGATCTCTAAAAATACTACTTAAGATTTTCAATCAGATTTGATACACAGACAGCTATCCGGAAACATGGCGGAAAGCCATAATCATACCAATACCGAAATCAGGAAAAGACTCATCAAACCCAACAAACTACCAACCTATTTCTTTAACTAGCTTTTGTGTAAGACAATGGAGAGAATGGTGAATGAGAGATTGAAGTAGTATATAGAGAAATATCAATGCATATTCAAATACCAAAGTGGTTTTCGACAAAACCGAAGTAATATCGATCAACTAGTACAACTTGAAACCTTTATCAGCGATAGCTTTGTACGGAGTCATCATGTTATCATAGTTTTTTTTTCGACCTTGAGAAGGCATATGACACTACATGGAAGTATGCATTTATGAAAGACATATACAACATAGGTCTAAAGGGTAGACTAACCACATTTATACAAAACTTTCTCTCAAATCGTATTTTCAGAGTTAGTTGTTTTTTTGTCTAATAGTATTTTTCTTTCTTTGTAGAAACTTTATGAACAATCTTTGCATATTAAATCTGCAATTCCACATCCACTCATCATGGGAGTAATTCGAGGTAAGGTGGTTGTCCCCCCCTCCTTTCTTATTGTTCATTCTTACATTCTCTCACACATACACCCCCCCCCCCACACACACACACACACAATATTATCTTTTAAGATATGCAATCGATTGATATTTTAATCTAAGTAAAAATCAAACTTATTCAACGAGACCAAAATTATACAAATTCATACTATTTGTATAATTTTGGTTATTCAGACTATATTTCTTGTTTTGAGTGTTATCATCACAACGTTTCGGCTGCTGTAACCTCCGGCCTTCTTCAGGTGTGTCTCTTCGAACTTGGGAATATTTTTATCAAACTCGGGAATCTGAACGGAATTTCGAACGGAACCATTTATTTAATCCACGGGGGTAGCATGCTCTTGTTCCGTCAGCTATGACTGGGAGAAGTCTTCAGTAATTCGCAATTCTTTGTATCGCACATTTGAACTTGAGTTGAATACAGATCTGAAAAAGGGAAGAGTTCCCGAAATATAATAATATTGTATGGATTTTCCACCTGACCATTTTGATGCAGCTATTACATAACATTGTGTAGATAGACAGATATATGTGTGTATGTAAAAAAAAATAAATAAATATATATATATATAATATTTATATATATATATATATATTTATATGTGTGTATGTATACATTGTATTAAAGATGAAACTATTTAACCCGTTCCACCATTATATGTCTTATTTTGCTCCAACTTGTGTCTATCCATCACACCTCTGCATTGTATTGCCTTCTAAGCATCACCTTTCTATATATAACTAAGTTTGCTATAGTAAAATTGTTTTAATCTCTATTTATAAACTTATTGGATATAAATAGCATCCAAAACTTTCAATTTTTTAATACATGAGCATTTGCTAAGAATTTTAAAGCCAGAAATGACTTATTATTCAACAGTTTGCATGCTTCCGAATTCCTTTCAAAAGGTCATGAAGAAATTCAGTTTTTTTTTTTTACTATTAACAAAGGTATAATGTGGCTGACTTGTTTAAAAATAAACTGAAATGCATTGTGATGATAATTAATTTTATTATTAAATTATTTTTTAAATACGATTTTTAAAACAATTGTTTAAGTACTTTGTGCTATTGCGTTTTTGTTTTTAATAAATAATCGATTAATAGTCAATAAAAAAAATATATAAGTTAAAAAACTTACACAGACATACTAAAAGTAGTCAGACAATTGTATTAATATAAATTCCTCATGTGATCCTGAAAATGACAACACATTTTTATATAATTAATAAGTATTATTGAGTATTTTAAATGGGTTGTTAGGGGGCATAATTCAAATATTTCAGATTTGCATGAAATTTCATCCATAGTTATTAGACAAGCAAGATTCCCTGAATTTCAATTTCTTTTTAAGACCCCTTAAGCTTAAACCCCAAATTTTATGCATTTTTCTAGAATCAAACTCATTTAGAGATTTGGATCAAAATTGGAATAACGATTTTCGAAATGATGTTTAGTAGTGTATATAAACCAGGATGAGTATTCTGCTAGTAGTTCTAAAAAATATAAATAATATAAATAAAGAAAGCAATCAACACGTGGTTTGAAAAGACCCTGCTGCCTCATCTTAATGAATAAGTACAGTTAATAATTCTGCATAAGCGATTTTCAGTTAAAATAAAAGATGTGACAAAAGACTAGCCACTATATTTATAATTTAAAATTTTGTTTGTTTCATGTGTGGTACATGTAGGTGCCGCCAATGTAAGAACAGTTATTCCCAACAGAAACAATGTTATTTGGTTGAAAAATTGCCTCCTCCTCCTCTTCCTCCTCAAATTTTAGTTTGAAACCACTTATGCAAATTAATGACCATCACAATCTGTTGCTGTTAGCAACAAGTTCAATTCCAACCGGCATGCTGGTCACTACATAAGTTATGTCTTCATTTACTTTACAACTTCCACCTAATGTTTTCCTATTCAAATAACATGAGGGGGTGCATTATTGGCCTAATAGACTATGAAATCGGCTATGTTGAGTTAAAATTCTGTTGCATCCACTATGATCATTTATACACTAATATTTTGGGGAAAGATATGAGCTTGCAATTTCCATCCAGCTATGAGTAAAAATAGCAACTTGTATTCAATTAATCATATACAAGACATTGTTTACAATAAGTATTGTTTCAGCGGTAATTAATCTGAAAAGGGTTGATATGCCATAAAACATACCAACCTAACCTTTCAAATAATGTTTGGTCTTTAGTATAGATTTCTTTGATTAGATTATGTACTCTCTGCTGATCATATTTGCTGCACGAGAGACTGCCATAAGATCTGCGATACAAACAATTGACTCAAGTTGCAAGAAAGTTTGGTTGTCCCTTATTCAGATTCAAAGACATCTGCAGAATGGACATGAGGGCATGCAACATCTCTGTGAACAACTCTGGCAGCCAATCACGTTGTCTGGCACTATATGTGGGCATTGCAGATAAAGATAGGAAGATGGGGTGAGCTTGCCACATAAATGAGAACCAAAAATGTGTGATGAAGCTGTCTTTCAGACCCAGATTTCCTGCTTCATCTGTGAATGTTTCTTTTTTTGTGGTCATTTTTTAATTATTATTATAATAATAGCGATTATTTTTTTAAATTTTAGTTTGTTCTTTTTTATATTATTACTTATGAGTCACCACTTATCAAGGCTAAAAGCGACTCGAGGATAAGTGTTAATGAGATGGATAGATTGTTAGTTTAATGATGATGAATATTATGAGAGAATCGAAAATAATGGAATGAATAAATGTTGATTTATGAGAACTAGTGTTTACTTACATTGGATGTGAAGATGACCATGTTGTAGTACTCAGGGAACCAATGTTGTGGCAACGTGTTTCATATGTGAGAAGTTCTTGGGAAGAAACTCTGTTCATAGAAATTTTCTTTGATGTTAGGCACGCAGCAAGAAAAAGGTTGCGTTTGTGGTAAAAAGAAAAGTTTTTGCTGTGAAAGTTTTACAATTTGTCTTCCATTTTAGGTCTGTAATAAAAGAAGCCTATCAAAACAAGGGGATTTCTCGAAGGAAAGCCATTTCGATTGAGGCAAAACAAGTATCTGTGCATTGGTGGAGAGAAACTTGTTTTAGAGGTGTTAAAAGTAACAAACCACTTTTGACAAAAATCGTTATATTTTTAACATTTCTCTCGTTTTTGCTTTCTTCCGCCAGAATGTTCTTTGTTGTATAAAAAAAGTTTCACTTCTGTATCATCCTCACCTGCCTGCAATATCTGGATTGAGCTGAGACACTATTTGGAAAGAAATGAACAAAGTGAAAACATTCTTTGTCCATGACATAAGTATGTTGAAGAGCATGACCAATAAAACAATGGTATTGTCTAAAAAAGTGATGAATCAGGTCACAGATGTTGATCTTCGGATGACATAAACAAAAGTTATTTAACATGTGCACTGTTGATGCCAAGAAGAACAGAGAGCCTGACAGTTTGATCGAAAGAGAAGAGGAAAGGATCAGTGTGTAAACTGTTATGGTTCAGGACTTCTTTGTCCAGAAATAAAAGCATTCTTTTATAAGGAAAGGAGTAAAACTGGCTTATTATACCAAGGGAAGCAACTTTGTTCCAACACGAAAGTGAATTGAATTATGTCCCTTACTCTTAGAATTACCCAGACGAACAGTAAAATATTGGCCCATCATGTTACATATTTAAGGATGGGCTAATCTATTTGTGTTTCTATTTTGTCTTGCATTCATTTTGTACTGGTCTTATTTCGGTAGGTTTCCTGCAAAATAGATGCCTATGTTGAACCAATATTCACATGTTGAGCATCCTTCCATTATGGGGAGGGGGGGGGGGGTAAGTTATAAGATTGTTAAAAAAATGATTTTTAATATTTCTTTGTTTCCTTTCTAGAATGTGGTGGAAAGATGCATTTGCGAGAAGGAGAATATGAAAAATCTCACACAGACTTTTTTGAAGCATTTAAAAACTATGATGAATCTGGAAACCCTCGGTACAAAAAAATGTTTTTTTTCTTTTTTTTAGTATATATTAATTTAAAATGACCTAACAAAAGTTTTCTCCAGCTCTCTTGAACACTAGCCATGTCTAATACTACTAAACTAGCAGTGACAATAGGGTATAGGTGTAGAATATAAAATATAGATTTAAATATATGATGCTAACACAAGCATCAATGAATGACTGCTGATCTTTGGATGATTACCCCTTACTTGAGCGGCGGAGGATGTGAGGGGACACAATTCCGGTGTAAAAAATCAGCAGTGTGAATTTAAATCTACCATTCAGAGAGTTTTTCACCCCAGCACCAGTCATCGTCTCCACATAACCTAGCAAAGGATTCACTATAGATGCTTTCATCTCAATAGAAGAAAGGCATCATTCTCTGCCTGTGTTTCTGCTTCGTCAAACAGTCTACTGGAGAAGGTAGTGACGATACCTACTATATCCAGGTTTAAATTCACCTCGGACAAACATTCAGACGGTATATAGATGAAAACATCTAATTGTTCTTTTACATGGCTTGTTGCACTTGGCTATGTTTTGCCAATAAATTTGATGTAAAACAACAGAAGGAAAACCAAACTGAATGTTGAATGTGATGATTAATTGTACACTTGTTCGGCTCAATAAACTAATCAGCAGCAGCAGGTTGGTAACACCTTCATATTAAAATGAAAATGTTGGAGCTCAATCTAACTTACCTTTAATGTCTCAGGAGTTCAGTGTTAGATGCCTTGAGAACCATTGTCAGTCTGATCAGAGAATTGCTTCTTTCAAGGAACAAAGAGAAAAATGGTGAGAAAAAAAATGAATCAAAAAATATTGACAAAATCTTTATTGCCACTGCTGGTTTAGTCTTCAGGAGAAACATTCAAGACTCTCCATAAGTGAAAAAAAAAATCATTTGATTTTCGAAAATGCTTGTGAACTACGAAACTGATGTAGGTTATGTCTGAATCCTTAGTAAAAAACCTCCAGTCTGTAGTGAAATGGGGGCGTAAATTGAATTCTACTAAGACAAAGCTCCCTTCTTTTAACAATTATAAGAAACTTTTTCAACCACCGATTGTCATGGCTAATAGTACCTTACCTGAGAGTTCATCATTCAAACTCCTCGGCCTAACATTCACGGGCATCATGAATTGGAACAAATACATAGAAGATACTGCCAAGTCTGCTGCAAAGAGAGTGGGCTCCCTCTACCTGGCTAGAAAGCTTCTCACACCTGCCAGTATCCTATATCTCTACAAAGCCATCATTCGCCCATGAAGTACTGTTGCCACATCTGGTCTCTCCCTATTAGACATGGTCCAAAAAAGAGTCTCCAATTTAATAGGTCCCACACTGTCAACCAAGCAGCAATGTTGCATCCCTGTTCTTGTTTTACAAGTACTTCAATGAAATGTGCTCTGCTGAACTCGCGGCAATGTTGCCCCCTCAACGTAATTACCCTCAACCAACCAGACATGCAGACCCCTCCTCCCCGTCATTGTAAAGGTCCCCAGTTGTCAGAAAGCTTTCTACTCGAATAGTTTCTTCCCTAGAACTTCTAGCCTTTGGAATTCTCTCACTGTTTCCTGTTTTCCTGACTGTACTAACATGCAGAAATTTAAATGTAATGTGAACAGAATCTCACTGCTCAGCTCTCTATTTAGGATGTCCCTGTAGGTATAGTCCCTAATTCACGGTAGCCCTTACGTCTCAGTGGCAATTTGCCTTGTTTGGAGTGAATAAAGGTATTAAAAAATCTTGTTATTTGTATTATTGGGACGGCTATTCTCATCTTGGTTATCTTCGCAATGTTTGGGCTGATGTAAGCTAAGACCTTCTGGTGCATCTTTTCAAACTTTGGAACCTTATAGTTTTAGACCTAGTATATGATTGAATATGATACTGGAATCAATAAATATTAGATGAGAACACCAATAAGAAAATTGCAATATGAGTAATGGTAAAAAAACGTTGTTTTGTAGTAATAAGTTGTAATACTACATATCTAGACCCAATTAAATTAAAGGATCCCAAAATTCATAATAATGCAAAGTGTTAACAATCTGTTCTAAGCAGACATCTTTTGGAAGTTGAAGGTTGAATCCTTATTACAGGTGATAATAACTAAGAATAACATAAAACTAACATTTCTACCGAGTCATGGCTGACGGAATGAGAACAATCTAACCCTGTAGATTAAATAAAGGATTTGGTTAAAAATTCTGTAAAGATTCCTGAGTTCAACATAAAGATGTCCAAGTGTGCGCTTCTGCATTAAGTGACCTAAAAAAGGGTTGACATGCTGTCAAACAAAATAGTAAAAAGGGTTCAATAAGATGAATCATTCATTTATCACGATAAATGCTAAATGGTATTTTACAATTAAACATCAAAAATGGGATCAGTATATTCAAATATAATCTGAATGACCGTATATACTTATATATGCATATATATTTGTAGTCTGCTGACCATTGGCACCACAGAAGTTTTGGCAACTAGATTTCCATATTCTTGATTTGTATCACCAAGCAAAACCTAAAAAAGCTATTTTATCCGTACTATATTGAAATCTTCATTCTTCTAGACTTGCTCTGCCAAAGCTTGAGCCTAGTTTATTCTACTATTTAACCTAATTTGACTGAAAAATATACTTGATCCCAATGTTAATATTGTAAGATTTTAAAATTTTGTTTGAAGAACCACATTGAATCATAACTCTTTAAAATTAAAAATAGTTGCTCAACTTATGTAAATAATGTATACTTGCATGAATATGAACTAAAATATTTATAATTTTATTAAATTTATTAAGTGATTTACATTAAAGATAAAAATATTTTTGGCAAGGTAAACTTAGAATATTGGCACGACTCTAGACAGATTGTTTGTAATCAATTATATAATCAGAAATTCTGTAAACGAATAAAGTGTTCAACTAAAAAAATCCGATGCTGATAAATGGCACCTGAAAAATATAGCAGTCAAAATGTTGTGAATATGACATTGAAGACCAGGACAACACTCCAAAAGATTTGAATATTAAGAAATATGTGATAAAAACAAAGATTGCTCTAAGCTTTGACATTATTGCTCCCTGGCAACACCAGGTTACTTTTATCCTAATATATTAAGATCCATAGTTAACAATGAAAGTATAGTTTCAGATACATGATTTAATGAAGTAAGTATTCAAAAAGAAATTATTTTTTTATTTTGATCAAGTTAATCATGCAATGTTTTTATCAATTAATTTTAATATTTCAGGCGTACAACATGCTTAAAATATTTGGTCTTGGCAAATATGTTAATGAAGTCCGGAATAAATCCATTTGATTCTCAGGAAACCAAACCTTATAAGAATGACTCAGAGATTCTTGCCATGACAAATTTAGTGAGGTACGTTGTTTGTAAAATTGTTAGCTTTTTTTCTGCTGAATAATGATCGCTTATTATTATTTTTGATATTATCTTGCTTACATTTGTTGCTTGATGTTATTTTTAGAGTGCAATTAAAGCTACTTCAATGAGGTATCTGGTGAATGCTGTGTGCAAATTTGATTATTTTGATCTCGGAAAAGTTTAATTTATTATTAAAATCGAGCATGTGTGAAACGAGCGTTTTTGGTATTGCCTAGTTTCACAATTCTATTATGTTCATAGGGAGCATTGGGTTTCGCCGATGTAGAAATTGTTGCAATTGTTACATGGTATATACCTGCTTGTCTCACAGGGGTGTTTTTATTCTTTTTGAAAATGTTCTTAATAGTGCGAGAGGTGGATTGAATGGACTTAATGCCATATTTAGTTAAGGCAGTATATATGTGCCTGTTGTGTGTGTTAGTGGGTAGAGTGACAATCTAATGCTAATATAAAGTTGAGTATGATGTGCACTTATTTTTAAATGCTAATTCAAACTTAAGCATGACTGAATGATTGACTCTTATTAAGATGTCTGAAAACATCTAAAAGAAGAAAATCATTTTCTTTATTTGTTTGCTCTTTCAGTGCTTATCAAAATAATGACATTGATGAATTTGAAAAGATTCTCCAGAGAAACAAACAAAATATTATGGAAGATCCATTCATCCGTGAACATATTGAAGGCATGTATATATATTTCTACCTCTTCTCACAACCACTTAGTTTTTGTTTTTTTTTGTTCTTTTGTTTTTTCATTAATATTGGAGTATTATTTGTAATCTCAATATCCGTTTCTGAATGGATGTTTGAAGTGAGGGGGCGGGGGGGGGGGGTAATAAATATTGTCACAGACCTATGGCTCGTTAAAATTCTATCTGATCTACTGTTAAACTCGCTGACTTCACCTGCTGGTTATCACTTCACAATTTAATTCCTATTCACTACATGAAATCATTGAAACAAAACTAATCGATAAGAAAAGATAAAATTAATGCTAAGCACTAGTTCACTCTCAAAAATTGTAAAGCGCGCAGAACACACGTATGTTTACTTTTATTATATAAATTATGAACTAATAACTTTGGGAAAGATATGAGCAATCAATTTACTATTGGGTAAAATAGCAACTTGTGTTCAATTAATGGTAACTAATGAATTATTTATAGTTTTCTATTTTAACAAACAGAACACACCATCATTTTTTAATAGTATTTGCAGATATTTCTGTGTGGAGGTATTTGTTGTTTACATTTACCTGTTAACCTCATCATAGCTGCTGCTGCTGCTGTTATTCATGACACATTTGGGAATAATTTTGTGAACCATGATGGCGATAACAGTGCGACACGTGTTAATAACGTAAATTCAGTATCATTGGAGCCCTGCACTCTGTGCTAATTCTCTTAAAAATAAAAATCAGATTCTACGGATTTTAGGCAATTACACATAGACAGCCTTACAAAGTAGGTGGCAAAAAGAAATAAAACAAAAAATATATATATTTTTGAGTGGGGATCACTTTTGCAGATAAATTTAACGTAAACGGATCACCCATTTTCAGGCCACCAGGCAATAATGAGCACCCATTTCCAGACCAGATAGCGTTTTTAAGGGCAATCCTTAAAACCACTACCTGGTCTGGAAGTAAGTTATTATTTTACATTAAATTTATATGCGAAAGTGATCCCTCACTCTAAAGTCTAAGTTATTGTTTGTTTTTTTTCTTTTCACCACCAACTTTTTCAGGCTGTTTACATGTAATTGCCTAAAAGAAAGTAGAATTGTTGTGAATTAGTAAAGGGTGTAGGGGTACAGTTTTACCATAAATTCAGTATTGAACTTTCTTTTAATTTTTAATTAATTCAATTTTTTATGGCACTTGTAAGCATTGGGTACACAAAAAGTGCAGTGGAATTACTGTTGGTTGAGAGAGGATAACCAGTTTGTGTGCAAGAAAGGTAAGACAATGGAGATGGATGAGAACTCAGATGTGGAGAAAGCATATCTGGATGGTAAAACTAGTGAGGTTGCTGAGAAGTTTTGTTACCTTGGTGATAACTTGGAGCACAGGTTAGTGCTAGTGTGATTGCAAGAATTAGAAGTGGATGGAGTAAGTTCTGCCATTACTAACCAGCAGAGCATTACCACAGGTCTATCAGGCAAGTGTGAGCAGTGTGATGATGTATGGAAGTGAAACCTGAGGGCATGTATAACATGGAAATAAATGGTATAAGAATGATACTATGGATGTGTAATATGAATCTTAAAGACAGGCTTAGATCTGATGGCTTCAGAGGAAGGTTAAATTTGGACAGTATAGAGAAATGTATGCAGAACAGGGGACTTTGTTAGTTTTGTCACATTGAAAGACTGGATGAGAGTTCTTTGTTAGTAGATGTAGAACAGTTGAGGTAGCAGGTTCAGTTCATGTGAGAAGCCTAAGAAAACATGGGAGGAAGTGATAAGAATGGATTTGAAGGAAAGAGGGATAAATAAAGACCTGGTTAGAGATAGGTTAGTTTGGAAGTCAATTTCTAAAAGTCATCCAACACATGCCAGCATGTAAAACGGACATTTAACGAAATATGATGATGATGATGATTAAATTCAGTGATGAATTTACACTATTAACTTGTTTCGGAGAATTATGCTCGTCAAGGTTATCATATTCACAACATTTTGGCTGTAATACCTCCGACCTTTGCTTTTTTATTTATTTATGAGTTACTACTTATCAAGGCTAAAGGCCACTCAAGAATAAGGATTAATGAGATGGATAGATTGCCAGTTCAATGATGATGAATATTATGAGGAGTAAAATAATTAAATGAATAAAATTTGATGACTCATGAAGATAGTTTATAACAAGGGTTTATTGATATTGGATTTGTAGATGACCATGTAGCTCTCAGGGAAGCAATTTTGTTGCAACATGTTCTACAGATGGGAAGTTCTTAGAAAGAAACTCTGTTCATGGAAATTCCATTTGATGTTAGGCACACGGAGCAAGAAGGAAAAGTTCTTTGCAGTTGTGGTAATAAGACAAGCTCTTACTGTGATCTCTTACAAGGAGTAACCAAGGATTGAAGCTCAGCCGAGTATCTTCCATGAAAGTAACAATAGAGAAGACCAGCAAGAATGATCCAAAACATTTTTCCAGCAACTTAAACAACAGATTGAAAATGATAATTATATTCGTTAGAAATTATTTTAATTATATTTTTTGTTAATGTACTTTATATATTGTTAGACTACACTTTTGAAAAATAATATTGAAATACATTTAGTGTATAATATTTTTCTAATAAGTTTATGGAATTAAAAACTGATTAAAATCCTTGCTAAAGTAAGATCATTTTTATATGATTTCTGGTGATTTTAGGATTCTTTTTGTCAAAAAAAAATTACTTAATGTTTCATTTTTATTTTATTTTTTTAGATTTGCTGCGAAATATCAGGACTCAGGTTCTTATTAAGTTGATCAAACCATATACACGGATACACATTCCTTTTATATCAAAGGTCAGAACTTTTCTTAATCTCTCACTCTCTTTCTCTCATCTGCATGTATAAAATATTAATAAACTTCTTTCGTTTTGTTTATTTGTGTTTCACACTTTCTCAGTACACTGCAGACCCGAAGCATAATATTATGGATAGTCTCAACTTGGCCGCATCACTCACCGTCAGTCATCCGAAATCCTCCAAAGTGTGTCCCACATTAATGTCAATGGCCCAAAGCCACATGGTAGGCCACTTAAGACATGTAGGGGATCAGTTGATGACAACCTGATCCTGGCGGGCAGCATAAGCAAAATGGCAACAAATAGGAAAAGTTGAAAGTCATTCACGGAACGTCTAACCTCAAGCTTCAGACAAGAAGACGAAAAATGAAAATAATAATATATAATAATAATAATAGAGTGTAGGTAATATGGATGGAGTATAGGTAATTTGACACTTTTTTTTCTTTGGTTATCCATCAATTGATGGTGAAACATTCACAAAGTTTGTGCACCATGACGCTCGCTTACTTATTGCGACCAGAAGCTCCAATCCTGAGAGGCCAGTGTCGTTGACATCTGGAAACCACAGAAGCACTTTTCCAGCAGGTTCATCGTGTCGAAATACATGTCCAGCCAGTGCCAAACGTCGGCGTTGAACAACTGCAGATATGCATGGAAGACAGCCATACAGCATTAACCAAAGCAACTGCGGAGAAATCAAGATAGCTGGGACTTAAATAGATAAAAATTGAAGCTGTTAGATTTGCATATCAATCTTGTTTGCACTGGCCGCAGCAGAATGAGACTTAGCATTTTTACTTGTTTAAAATAAGCTCAACCATAGAGCTGTGTTTACAATAAACTAAATTATCCTTGGCAGAAATCTCCCTTTAACACACACACACACTCGGCTGATGCTACCAGATGAGGCTGTCTGAAGATACCGGCTTCCTGAACAAAACTCAATCATGTTCTGCAAAGCAAAAAACAAAAACAACAATTCTCTCCCTCCTCCCTCACGGGGCAACCAGTTTGCCGTGGATGGCAACCCATGATGCTCAAGGGTGGGATCCTGGTGGCTGAGCAGTCCATAACCTGGGAAAGTAGTGGCTATGTGCACTGCAACATCCACTTTGGTCCTTACCTGGGCTAAACGGGCTGTTGGAGAGGCTCGATCCAATCAATCGGCTGGTCATGTCAAGCCCCACCATATAAAACCCACACCAATCTACTCACAACAATTAAGATTCCTATTCCAACCCCCACTAACAACCACTAATAAATACCCCCAAAATATGGTGGAAAGCGGTGGCTGAGGGTCAATTGATTATGGCAAACAAAACATTGACATGGCTGCGGCATCCCTAACATTTTTCTTAAAAAATCCCAAAAGAAAAATCAAAGGAAAACAGGTGCTCAGTGCTTCATCTGAATCAAGTATATCATCCCTGTATCTCTGTGGCGCTAGGGTAAATAGGTTTCCTCCCTGGCACTTCCCACAAAGAGCTCCGAGGCAGGTGGGGAGTAAGGGTGATGAAAAACAACAAACCAAAAAACATGGATCATTTTCCCCAAAAAATTCTTAAAAGATACCAATCTGATGTCTCAGAAACCTCAAGCTCAGAGGACGAAAAAATATACAAACCACCAAAAAACAGCCCTCCCCCACAAATTTCCCAAGATTTCTAGTAATAGAACTACTAGAAAGCGAAAAAATGAGTGAATTATCATCATTTTTAATCAGAAAAAATACTTACCAGCAAGAGCAATCCAAACTCCATTAAAAAAACTAAGAAACGGAATCTTCTGGTCGAAGTAAACAACAATAAAGATGCCCAAAACCTATTAAAAATGGGGGATTTCTACTACCATAAATGTAAATTTTTTCCACATGAAAAGCTAAATACCTCTAAAAGAGTCATAACAAACCAAGATTTGTTCTTGGCAACTATGGAAGAAATAAGAACGGCATTACAAAAACAAGGCGTAATTGATCACATAATCATAAAAAGAAATGGTCAGACCATACCAACTAATACTTATATACTAACCTTTGACACCCCTACAATTCCAAAGGAATTAAAAATTGGTTACCTTATTGAAAAGGTAGAACAATATATCCCTACACCCCTAAGATGCCACAAATGCCAAAAATATGGGCATCATAGAGAAATATGTAAAGGAATTAAAATGTGTGAAATTTGGGGGGAAATTAGTAGTCAGACTTCGTATAGGACATATACATATATATTACCCACAAACATTTATTGAAAGGTGAAGACTCCAATGTGTATATCATCTCAAGAACCTTTTACAGTCAAACATATTAATAGACTGTCAGGATCTACAAGAAAGCTGAAAAATCTAAAGAACCTGTTTAAAGACACAAATCTGACCAAAATCTTCAAAGAAGTTGGATTGTTCAAAAAAATTTAATCTCAACTTTTTAATTTTATTTTTTTAATTTTAATTTTTTTCAAAACAATATAAAATAATTAACCTACCTTGAAATTTCATTTGACAACTTTACTCAGTATTAAATAACCGTAGATGGTTGTTATGCTGTAAAATAAACCAAACCAAACCAAATGTTGATGTTATTGAATTTTTTTTTTCTTTTTGCAAAACTCAATCATGTTCTGCAAAGTCAAAAGCAAAAACAACAATTTTCCTCTACAAAACAATCAACCCAAACACGATATATAAATATTTGAAGATATTAAGAACTTGAAACATGAAAACTTCTACCAAAATGACCGGATTTGGCATTAAATAACCTAAAATGGTTGATATGCCGTTAAAAACAACAACAACCAACCAACCAGCCCACACCCAGAATATGGGTTTACAAGGGATAGTCACAACCGATCTCGACTTTTCAGTTCAAGTTTGTTGCGTTTCACGATTCTCTGAAGTTTCCCCCAGATGAAACGTGTCCTGGTAATCTCTGTTTCATGTTGATGACTGTAAAAGAAAGGTACATTTTCAAGATCATAAGAAAGAAAACTGGTTGGTTCCAATAATAATTTACTTATTCTTGTATACTGAAAAGATGAAAATAGTTTGTATAAATGTTAGTAGCAGAGATTAAATATATGAGTATTGCATTTTAAGGTTGTATTAACTTAAACGAATGTCTCAAAGTCTATGATGCATAAAAGTTTATCACTTCACCTTTCTCACTTGTAGAGAATTTACAACAGCACATAGCAGACTCTTATGGGCGGCAATACGGTTATCTTGTATCAATGTAGCTCTGATTTCTTTCATCAGTTTTTCTCTGATTGTCTTATTATTAAAATGCCTTTCTAGTGGAATGTGGGAAGTGAGGTATCACACTTTGGATTATTCGGACTACTATTCTCATCGTGGTTGTTATTTTCACGTTTCGGCTGATGTAACCTCTGACTTTTGTTCAAATGCATCTTTGCACACTCTGGAACCTATACGGAATTTCAAACTGAACCTATTATTTAATCCAGGGAGTGGGGTATATTGTTCTCGTTCCGTCTGGGTAGAAGTGTTAAATAATTTTTATTTTATTCTTAGTTATTATTGCCTGTAGTAAGGATTGAAACCTCAGCCCCCAGAAGACTTTTACTTAGAACTTATTGTTATTCAACTCGTTCATTCATTGCACCATGGGTTCATGTGATGCACCTGAAGAAGGTCACGGGTTACATCGGCTGAAACATTGTGAAAATAACCACCAAGATAAGACTAGTCGTCCAAATACAAGCTAAATCTCAATCGGAAAATAATCTGGATTTCGAGTAATTTTTGCTTTCATTTCTGCATCTTCTAAATACAAATTATTAAGACATTTTAACCGAAATCTATTTGTCTAATTCTTTTCTGATCTTTTTAATCTACAGGAATTGAACATAATGCCCCAAGAAGTGGAAAGTTTGTTGGTTTCATGTATATTGGATCAGTAAGTAAAAAACACCAATTTCACTTTTATGCCTCTTTTAATCTGAGCAGATTTACTCTGAATTATCTGATCAGAAAAATTTATCTTTAAAGTAAATATTTAAATCTTTTTGCTTTCAGACTAAAGACAGCTGAACATTCACCACCATAAAATATTTCTAGCTAAATATTTCTAAAAAAAAAAATCAATAGAGTACTAAATTTTTAGATTATCGAAAATAAATTTTTAAAAAATAACTTCATTTTAAACATGTATTTAAATGTAAAAATATAAATAAGGACATGACTAAGTATTTTCGAGGCTACTGAAAAAAGCATTGGCAAACTTAAGGAGGCGATACTTACAGCTCGACTCAACCCACATTTTAATAACAGATTAGAACTCAACATAGAATTCTTAACACACTTATACATAACTGACATGCACACATGCATGACATTTATGCTTAAATTAAAATAAATTATTTTTAACAGTTTCACACCTATGACAAACAGTTGCATAAAGCATTTCCATTAAAAAAGTATTGATTTAAAATGATGTATTCAGTAACACCAAATATACAAACAAAAACAAACTTCAATAAAAATTCTTGTTTTTTCTTCAAAGGAAAATTATCGCAAAATATTGGTCATTTAAAGGAAGTAATAGAAAAATAAAATACAATACTGGTCATTTAAAATAAGTAATAGAAAAATGAAATAAATTATTGGTCATTTAAAAGAAGTAATAGAAATATAAAATAAATTATTAGTCATTTAAAAGAAGTAATAGAAAAATAAAATAAATTATTGGTCATTTAAAAGAAGTAATAGAAAAATAAAATAAATTATTGGTCATTTAAATGAAGTAATAGCAAAATTATATTAATTATTGGTCATTTAAAAGAAGTAATAGAAAAATAAAATAAATTATTGGTCATTTAAAAGAAGTAATAGAAAAATAAAATAAATTATTGGTCATTTAAAAGAAGTAATAGAAAAATAAAATAAATTATTGGTCATTTAAAAGAAGTAATAGAAAAATGAAAAAAAATATTGGTCATTTAAAAGAAGTAATAGAAAAATAAAATAAATTTAGGTCATTTAAAAGAAGTAATAGAAAAATGAAATAAATTATTGGTCATTTAAAAGAAGTAATAGAAAAATAAAATAAATTATTGGTCATTTAAAAGAAGTAATAGAAAAATAAAATAAATTATTGGTCATTTAAAAGAAGTAATAGAAAAATGAAATAAATTATTGGTCATTTAAAAGAAGTAATAGAAAAATGAAATAAATTATTGGTCATTTAAAAGAAGTAATAGAAAAATGAAATAAAATATTGGTCATTTAAAAGAAGTAATAGAAAAATGAAATAAAATATTGGTCATTTAAAAGAAGTAATAGAAAAATGAAATAAATTATTGGTCATTTAAAAGAAGTAATAGAAAAATGAAATAAAATATTGGTCATTTAAAAGAAGTAATAGAAAAATGAAATAAATTATTGGTCATTTAAAAGAAGTAATAGAAAAATAAAATAAATTATTGGTCATTTAAAAGAAGTAATAGAAAAATGAAATAAATTATTGGTCATTTAAAAGAAGTAATAGAAAAATGAAATAAAATATTGGTCATTTAAAAGAAGTAATAGAAAAATAAAATAAATTATTGGTCATTTAAAAGAAGAAATAGATAAATAAAATAAATTATTGGTCATTTAAAAGAAGTAATAGAAAAATGAAATAAATTATTGGTCATTTAAAAGAAGTAATAGAAAAATGAAATAAATTATTGGTCATTTAAAAGAAGAAATAGATAAATAAAATAAATTATTGGTCATTTAAAAGAAGTAATAGAAAAATAAAATATTGGTTATTTAAAAGAAGTAATAGAAAACTAATATAAATTATTGGTCATTTAAAAGAAGTAATAGAAAAATGAAATAAAATATTGGTCATTTAAAAGAAGTAATAGAAAAATGAAATAAAATATTGGTCATTTAAAAGAAGTAATAGAAAAATGAAATAAAATATTGGTCATTTAAAAGAAGTAATAGAAAAATGAAATAAAATATTGGTCATTTAAAAGAAGTAATAGAAAAATGAAATAAAATATTGGTTATTTAAAAGAAGTAATAGAAAACTAATATAAATTATTGGTCATTTAAAAGAAGTAATAGAAAAATAAAATAAAATATTGGTCATTTAAAAGAAGTAATAGAAAAATAAAATAAATTATTGGTCATTTAAAAGAAGTAATAGAAAAATGAAATAAAATATTGGTCATTTAAAAGAAGTAATAGAAAAATGAAATAAAATATTGGTCATTTAAAAGAAGTAATAGAAAAATGAAATAAAATATTGGTCATTTAAAAGAAGTAATAGAAAAATGAAATAAATTATTGGTCATTTAAAAGAAGTAATAGAAAAATGAAATAAATTATTGGTCATTTAAATGAAGTAATAGAAAAATGAAATAAAATATTGGTTATTTAAAAGAAGTAATAGAAAAATGAAATAAATTATTGGTCATTTAAAAGAAGTAATAGAAAAATGAAACAAAATATTGGTCATTTAAAAGAAGTAATAGAAAAATAAAATACATATTTAAGTAATAGAAAAATGAAATAAATTATTGGTCATTTAAAAGAAGTAATAGAAAAATGAAATAAATTATTGGTCATTTAAAAGAAGTAATAGAAAAATAAAATAAAATATTGGTCATTTAAAAGAAGTAATAGAAAAATGAAATAAATTATTGGTCATTTAAAAGAAGTAATAGAAAAATGAAATAAATTATTGGTCATTTAAATGAAGTAATAGAAAAATGAAATAAAATATTGGTTATTTAAAAGAAGTAATAGAAAAATGAAATAAATTATTGGTCATTTAAAAGAAGTAATAGAAAAATGAAACAAAATATTGGTCATTTAAAAGAAGTAATAGAAAAATAAAATACATATTTAAGTAATAGAAAAATGAAATAAATTATTGGTCATTTAAAAGAAGTAATAGAAAAATAAAATAAAATATTGGTCATTTAAAAGAAGTAATAGAAAAATGAAATAAATTATTGGTCATTTAAAAGAAGTAATAGAAAAATGAAATAAATTATTGGTCATTTAAATGAAGTAATAGAAAAATGAAATAAAATATTGGTTATTTAAAAGAAGTAATAGAAAAATGAAACAAAATATTGGTCATTTAAAAGAAGTAATAGAAAAATAAAATACATATTTAAGTAATAGAAAAATGAAATAAATTATTGGTCATTTAAAAGAAGTAATAGAAAAATGAAATAAATTATTGGTCATTTAAAAGAAGTAATAGAAAAATGAAACAAAATATTGGTCATTTAAAAGAAGTAATAGAAAAATAAAATACATATTTAAGTAATAGAAAAATGAAATAAATTATTGGTCATTTAAAAGAAGTAATAGAAAAATGAAATAAATTATTGGTCATTTAAAAGAAGTAATAGAAAAATGAAACAAAATATTGGTCATTTAAAAGAAGTAATAGAAAAATGAAACAAAATATTGGTCATTTAAAAGAAGTAATAGAAAAATGAAATAAAATATTGGTCATTTAAAAGAAGTAATAGAAAAATGAAACAAAATATTGGTCATTTAAAAGAAGTAATAGAAAAATGAAATAAATTATTGGTCATTTAAAAGAAGTAATAGAAAAATGAAACAAAATATTGGTCATTTAAAAGAAGTAATAGAAAAATGAAACAAAATATTGGTCATTTAAAAGAAGTAATAGAAAAATGAAATAAAATATTGGTCATTTAAAAGAAGTAATAGAAAAATGAAATAAATTATTGGTCATTTAAAAGAAGTAATAGAAAAATGAAATAAATTATTGGTCATTTAAAAGAAGTAATAGAAAAATGAAACAAAATATTGGTCATTTAAAAGAAGTAATAGAAAAATAAAATACATATTTAAGTAATAGAAAAATGAAATAAAATAAAGTCCAATTTACATTTATATCTAATGCTTAAATTAATGACAGCCTCTAACACAAATGTTCAATTTCTTTAATATTTATAAGGTGGGTTCATTTAACCGTTTATCATAGAATGATCACCCATTTGACACAAATAATTCAAATTCCCTACTAAGAATTAAAATGAGGGTTAGGGAGGAAGAACGATCATGTGGCATGAGAGAACTTCCAAATGTTTGTGCCGGTTCTAAAATGGGTTATTGTTGACCTTTTGGCTAGGAGTAAAGTGTAGTATCTGTTCTGATCTTAGTCAGTGAAGTAGAAATGTTTCTAGACTGAGGCAATTTGTATTTTTGTTCCAATCCAGAGTGCCCTTTTATGGGGAGCTGGATTATCTCCACATTAACAACTGGCCTTGTGTCTAACTATGCCCTTGTGTAGAAGCAAGTAAATAGGAACTTACATGGTGCAATGAACACCTTATGTCAATATTAAATAAGGTTGTTTGTTTGTTTTTTTCGGTAAGATAAAATTTATTTGCTTAAACGATAGTAATCCATTTGATTTTCGTTTAAAAAATAAAAAATTAGAAAAAAAATTTTTAAATCTGAAAGAAAAATAACTTTATTGTTCAAACATCTGCCCTGTAATAAACAGGGCAGAACCAAATTTCTCTCAGATTAAATGTTTAAAATAATTCAAATTCAGTTACATTTCATTTATTGACAGTGTCTAAAAATGCAGAGAAATTCAAATTCTTTAAGAATCTCTTAAAAATCTTAATAATTTGTAATCGACCCAAAGTCTAGCACTTATTGATCACCATCTCCTCAAATAGTTCATATTTGTTCAGATTTGCTGCTAATGGTAATCTCTGTCGAGCATTATTTGATTTTCAAGTTATCTAAGTGACTCTCGTATTTTTAGCGTTGCCATCTAATTTTCATACATGTGTGGGTTTACTTTCGGCAGCCTCGTAACTCTCGCTTCTCTTATTTTGTCCTTTAGTCCTCACATTCTATGAGCGATGTTTCTGACAAAGGGGGAAGAATTGCTGTTTTCTGAGTCAGAATCTATCCATCTAACACTTATTGTTGGCTAGTTTTTGACCTTGAAGTAGTATTCTTTTAGCTCCTTACATCAAGTGGCTTCATGCCTTGTCTGGAGCGATTTTCATAATAAAAAAAAAATAATAATACGGCTCTTTACTTTTATATAAGAATAATAATACCTTTGTATGATAATAATAATAATAATAATAATAATAATAATATAGAAGACACTTATTATTTTTAGTTATGCAAGAAGAATCTTAATAGATATGTCACAGTTTATGAATTTCAAAATGAAATCAGTCGAATAAGTAGTGGTTGTGACCCAATGGGTCAGGGGTAGGTCTAGTTATCATATAAACAGTAGCATATCTAGTTATCATATAAACAGTAGCATATTTAGTTATCATATAAACAGTAGCATATTTAGTTATCATATAAACAGTAGCATATTTAGTTATCATATAAACAGTAGCATATTTAGTTATCATATAAACAGTAGCATATTTAGTTATCATATAAACAGTAGCATATTTAGTTATCATATAAACAGTAGCATATTTAGTTATCATATAAACAGTAGCATATTTCTTCCAGTTCAATTAATTGGTGAAAAAGATAAATAAAAAAAATTAAATAAAAAAACACTTTAACTTTTCAAAAATAAAATCACCTTAAAATATTTTCATAAATCTAATTCATGCAAAAAAGTTCTTTTTAAACCTCATCCGCAATAAAATAGATATTAACGTTTCAGGAGTTTAAAAATGTCAGATTTTGATTTCCTGGAACGAATTTGTTTATTCTCTCAATCATGAACATTATAAGAATTTCATTCATAAGTTTTTCTATTAATTACGTTTAAATCCTGACATTACTCCTCTGATAAATGTGAGTTGAAAGAAGAGGAGGAGACAAATTAGTTGATGAATCTGTTTCTTTATCAGTTATTTTAAAATTCTGTTTCCTTTGATAATTTTCTTTTTCTTTTCTTTTCAGCACAATAAATGGCCGTATAGATCAGGTGAATAAAGTGTTGGTCCTTGTGCGAGAGTCAACTGGTGTTGCTCAATACAACGCCCTCGATAAGTGGACATCCCAATTGCACTCATTACACCAAACAGTTATCAATAAGATGGCATAACCTCAACTTTTTATTCGCAATTAGGATTAAAAATAAAAACAAAAAAAGCTGAACTAATTTCTTTGGAAACACATAGCCTTTTTTTTTTTTCTTTTGTTGCTGTTCTTAACATTGCTACGATGCCATTAATCCAAAGAATAAAATACCAATTTTCTTTCAATAAAATCATTCTTTTCCTATCTTTTTTTAAAATTTATTATTTCTATTTGATTATTTATTATATTTCTTATAATAACTAGCAAATATATGCTCCCTCCAGTCACATATTTTTGCTTGCCTGAGTGAATGATATTATGACTACAGAATGGATACTATACTACCTCTTCCCTGAATTGAACATTTAAAGATATGACATTAGTCTGAAATAGTACCGTAAACTGAATTAAGCATTAAAACATAGTACAATTAATAGATGTAATAATATAGTTTGGGCTTCAAATCAATCAATGATAATACTTATAATAATTATCTTCTATTGGACATCTAAGTTACCACTTATATATTTTTTTTAACTTCTTAAAATTATCCTTTGAAAAAAACATTTTTTTTAACTTCACCGACACCCATTTTATAAAGCTGACCTAACCTCGCGAGCTAATCGCAGCATGGCTATTTATAGCAACCTGAAAGAATTCTACCATGTCTCAACTGCAGAAAAGATAAGGACAGAATTATCTTATGCAAATTCTCTGAAAATAACACCAAACAAAAATAAAAACGGTGGCTCAGAAAGAAGATCTCAGCGTCATGATCTGCAGGTGCTCCCCTGATAGCCAACATGGGGGGACCCAGTCAACATTCTGCAAATGTTGACCCTTCCTATTTCAGGTACCAGAATACAACAAACCAAATACAGTTGAATAAAAACTATTAAAGACAACTCAGGAAGAAATAAACCACAAAGGAAAATAGACTCGTAACTGAGTGTTATTACGAAAAGCCATCGCACATAAAGAGGGTATTTGAAACTAAAGAAAACATCTATGGGACATGTCTACTGACTACAATGTAATGAGACAAAGGATTGCAGATCAAGCAAGACGCATCCTAAAGAGAGGGTGATTCTCGGGGCGTGGAACTAATGGAAATAAAAAGAAAGTTAACGATGTAACAGAAGATGAGGAATCCTTAGTGAAAACTGGCACAACATAAATGCTGAAGATGCAAATACCAATGACTATGAGACCACATAACTCACTGAGCAGCAGAAGTCAGACCCATCAAAGACATTATGAATGAGTACAAAACAAAACTACTATCTAGAATGGAAGAAAATAAAATCAGAAAAAGGAAAAGTGAACAGACTCCTTCCATACATTTCAACAGTTAATATGACTGACTTAAATGATTTAATTTATGCAGGCAAGAAATTAGTAATTACAAGACTAAACATACAAACAAAAGAATGGACTAACAAAGCCCGGAAGGAAAACCCAAATCAATAAATTACATAAAGATGCTTCAGCTGTGAATAATTGTTGTAAATAAAACTTGATCAAGGCTCAAACAGGCAAAGTTCTTTTAGAGTTTTGTTGAAATATTGAGAGGAAAACTCGACTGAAGTAATCAACCTCTCATGACTGGCAGTAAACATCAAAAACCGGTCTTAACTCGCTTTTCTGTTCCAGATGTCCGTATAGCACTGATTGTGAAAAATGAATTATTTGCATAACCAAACACGGCTCTCCTCACTGTCCTGGATGTTTGAAATAGCCAGCGTCGCCCTTTCAATCACAGACAGCACAAATTTGTGATGCTAAGATCAACATCAGCAACTTATCACTGATGGCAATTTTCGACTAGGCTCCACTACACGCCTACCTGATTTCCTGATCACACGTGGCAACCTGGAGCTGGTCTCTTGTGCTGCATACTCTTTCACAGCAATGAGACTACAACATCCTCTTCTGAACAACTCATCTGATAAGGTTTCATTTAGCACGTTGGCATCCGGCCTAGTGCTGCCAGCTTCCAGACAAAAATGTGCACCTCCTACTTTCTGACCTATGTGTTGCATTTTAGAATCATCTGGGGGTAGTGCATCAATCCCTTTTACTTTGACTTTGTAGCAATGGATTACATTGGCAGAGGCAGTCAGTGGTAACACATCGTCTTTGGGGATGATGTTACACCAGTAGACCGCCTTCATCACTGAACACAGCTTCCTCACAACCATCCTTTTCACGCGCTGATAGCATTTCTTTGTGATGTCATTAGAAGAGAGGGGGGGGGTCACAGCAGAATCGTAAGAAAATCACTGAAGGCTTTGCTGTGAAATGCTGTTGTCAGCAAGCATTTCAGTTGGTGAACTACACTTACAGAACAGAGCTTCCAAGTGGTCAACAGTGTTTGCTGTATCTTGCCATCTTAGATGACGCCAGACAGAAAATTGTGTAAGCCTACAATAAATGAGCAACAGGTATTGCCTATCTTGATAGTGGGTGACGTCTATTCTTACTCGATACCAAGGATCATCAACATCTAATTTGTCCTTTTGTCAACACATGGATGGCCGGTTGATCGATTGGCACTCATTGCAACTTTTGACTACGACTCTCACTAACACCTTAGAAATCACAGGATTATCCTGCCTTACAAAGTAAATGTCCTTATGCCGGGATGGGCATGTAAATAATGGATGAACCTTATTCAGTCGACATCGGACGTACTTGTTAATGCAGCACACATGCTTAAATAATTCAACGGGTCTTCCTAATTAATTCAAGCCATTGCTGCGGTACTTGCATCAGACCATCCTCTTAGTTATGTTTTGATTTCACAAAGGTTACGTCTATTGTCAGTGGTTACTCTTCAACCCAACTGATGAGTGCACCGAACCTTTGTCTGATTTACATTTTGCCTTCTGCTGCTTTGGTACAAACTCTGGCTTTTCTTACAAGGGTGTTTGTGATCTATTTGTGTACACAGGCAGAATCGGTAAAGAGATGAAAGGTTGTTGCCTCCCACATGAGTGCTGTTTTAACCCCTTTTTAAAACGGTGTTGAGTTCCGCCAAGTTTATATGCTGCACATCCTTTTGTTTGTGCAAACAACTCGTGTCCTCTACAGCGAGGGACCAGTGGTTAAGTTTTCATCGAGCTCAGAACCATTCGCACACCACTTGCCTTGCATAGGGGTTTTCTTGTCATACTCTCGCGATCATCTCCTCCACCATAATGGTCAGTGATTGCTACTGCCCTTCTCTTGATAAATGCTGCCACCACTGTAAGCTATTTAACCATCAGGAAATGCCCAATGAGCTTTCAATACAAGGAGAACATGACGCGTCTGGTGAGAATGTGGGGTATACTCAGAATCTCCCACCACTCAAAAAGATTTTAAAGCCAAATACTCCCGCACTGTCCTGTGGCCATTCTGATTATTTACAGCCCAAAGGTGGTCAGGTGTTGCTGCACTATAACTGCAGGCACTACATTTTCATCTACCACAACAGCAATACACCGTGATTTTGCCCGTTGTGTAATGCAGTCTCTACACTCACTTGCATGATAGCTGGCGTCATATAATATATATGTGTAAGACCGTGTCTTCTTCCCTTAAAGATAACAGTTTACTTTGGTTACAAGGATTGATGTAGAAGCCTTTCGGATATCAAGTACTGACACATTGGCACCTTTTTTCCACCACTCCCTCAGCTTATATGGAAGAGAGCTTCAGCAGAATGGTTGATGCTGATTCCACCCAACATTTTGATAATATCCATTCCAAATGGTATGGCAAAGCCTAACGTTGACTGTTCACAACTAAGACATTGGTTTTTCTGAGGCTTAACTCATTTATTGCCGGCATGATTATTCCAACACCATAGCCATGGATAATTTCAACATTTGTCATCATGATGTTAAACTCTTGCCGACTCTGGGAGACGGCACACTGATTCAGTTACAAGAGACTTTAATTGGGGGGGGGGGGCCTCTCTTACGTTGATCGAGGAGAGATTGGTGCTGACTTATTGCCTGCTTTTGCATTTTTCCAAGACTCAGATGCGATGTGGCCCATTTTCTGGCACTTGTAGCACTGTATCTTTCCTCACGCTTTGTATCTGCGGCTACTGTACCCTTCCCCACACTGATTTAGGGTTAGGGTTTTACCAAACATAAATGGAGGAAGAACAACAAAAGAACAACCGGACTCAACAGAAACAACAATTTTGGAGCAATATATCGGAAAAGCGACAAGACCACAACAGAAGTGCCGAATAGTTGGAAAACATGGAAGATCTTCAGGAAATTGAAAGAGAAATAGAAACCAAAATTAACGAAGAAACATTCAAGTTGACCTTAATAAAAATGGCTAACTGGAAAACGCCAGGCCATGATGGAATACATGCATTGTTTGAAAATATTTATGGCTCTGCTTGAAAAACTAAGACAAACCCTTTGAAGATGTATCCACGAACCAGATATACCAGAACGGATGACTTAAGGAAGAACCACATTAATACAAAAATACAGCGAGAAACGAAACGCTCCCCAACAACTTGATAACCTACCTCATCAACCATGTAAAACATTTTAATCACACAATTGAGAAAACAAATCTACCATTCCCTTAATAACTGTGGATTACTTCCCGAGGTACAAAAACTGCCAGAAAGCGACAAGAAGGACGCATAACCTGCTATACACTGATCAAAAGATCCTAAAGGAAATAAAAAGAACATAAAACATAAAAAGAAAAACTCTGTGGACAAAGTGACAAAATGGTAAATCATAATATAATAAGTAAATGCAGCAAACTAGCGCAAAAGTAACATAAAAACAGATGACTGCATGGATAAGGCAGTCCACTTGGAACTATGCAAACATGCACTTTGAACATGCAGACAAATAGTACAAACATAAGTCAAAGACTATTGAAAAATGAAAATAATAAAATTCTCTTGGACATGGAAATACAAAAAGATAAACCCATCAAAGCAAGGAGACCGGATGTGATGATAATCAACAAGAGAAAAAACACCTGCCAAATCGTAAATTTCACCGTCCCAGCAGCTCACAGAGTGAAGATCAAGGAGGCAGAAAAATTAAACAAATATATGGAACTTGCCAAAGAACTGAAAGGAATATGGAACATGAAAAAAATAACTGTAATATCAATAAATATAACACCATGATTGGTATCATCTGGCAACTGACAGTAGTGTTTTGTTTGAAATACCTTGGAATGTCAACTTGTGCATGGGGAAAGTTACACTTGCACATTCTGAATAACCAGATTTGAGTTGTTAAAGCAAGGCAATATTGAAGGGTCGTTTTTTATATGCGAACTTTTGAAGACTAAATGTAAGTCGACTCTACTTGTCTATAGTTTTTTGGATTGGTCATGTGACGTGGAAAATGGTAGGTTTTTTTGTATGCTGGATATTTCTGAGATAAAAAATCAGTATAAGCTGGAAAATAAAGACGGGAGGATGTAATATTTAAGGCTCTAATCTTATAACTTAGAGAATGAACCCACAGTGTTAGTTAAGTTATAATATAGTATTTTCTTTGTTATTTTCGTATGCAGACATGTATTCCAGCTTACTTGTTCAAAGCCTGTCAGACGCAGCTCAACAAAGGGGCCCATTCTTGGATTAGGATAATGCTTTATCTGACCAAAGCGGAGGGCAATTCTCGACCGGCTACTTATTCAAGTTACTGACTGCACTGATACCGAAGTTTTGTGGATCTTTAAACACAGCGTGGGAATAGAACGATCGACAGAGCAACTAGTCGGAATGCACACAATCCTCATGGCATCAAACTACATTTATTGCCAAGTCACCCAGAATACAACACTGAGTGATTCTTCATGTCATGATAGGAGCACCAAGAAGAGTTCTGAAAAAAAAATAGGAGAAATTAGAATCAAAGGGAGGATTGTCACCGTACAACACATGGTACTGATGAAAACTGCTGAATTATGAAAGAAAATCCTCGAGTGTGGAAACTAACCCACATAACCAGTGAACACCAATCAACTGCAGGTAAGTTGAAATAGAAATCGAAGAAAAGATATAGAAAAAACACTACACGAGTCCAAAGGAACTGAAACTGCCAGAAATCCCAAAAACCATACCACCCCCTAAATACAATGCTGGTATCACATAAAATGGGCGTGAAGATTCAAGGAGGATGGAAAGACCCAGAAGGGAGAGCACCAACCAGACCTTTACTTTCGGCTCCCTACATCCAATGGTGTAGATCACTCAAATAAATATATTATTTGGTATTTATAAAAGGGCTTTGTTTTCCTTTCGTTTGATTCCCGTTTTGTTACAAAATATTATAGCAGTTGGTCTTGCAGTCTGTGAAGACCAAGCCTTTATCCCATCGTAATATGCAAAGGACATAACATTTATTTTTATCATAACTTTTTCTACAAAATAAATTTTGGTTATTTTCCAAAATAGCCCTCATTACATACTGAGTTCCTTATATGGCTGTATCAACGGTTGAAGAAGTCGATTTCCTTTCTGTTTTAACGTAAAAATGTTTTATCTTTAAAAATCAGTTTATTAATCTTTAAATGAAGCAAATGTCTTTGAATACAATATCTATGTGCAACAGTAGTCACCATTAATGACGTTTGAAATATCTGTAAGCTTGGCACTGATTGAAGCAAAGACGTAATTTCGATTGGGATTTAACCAATCAGAAACAAGCTCTTCCCGAAGGTTATTTAAGAGAGTGCACCAGCATGGTTCCCTCTCACCCACGTCGCTTAGTTCAACAGCCAAACTTCTCTTTTGATGCACAAAACAAACTGGCTTTAACCATGGGCTATTGGCATCAACAAGATGCTTCAATATCCAAGGTGGTGAACTGTAAGCACGTGGACCTATTCGACACACAGGCTCACTAACAAAAACAATATGAACTGTGCCAGCCTTACAAACTACCTTCTCTATTACTACCTACGTATGTAAATACTTTTAAGAACATTCTCTTATTATGTACTCTTCTCCGTTCCCTACAAACAAGACATTTATTCTTATTATGGACTCCCAAACGTTTTCATTCTCCAGATTCATGGTCTGATCCTCTATTACCTTGTCTATTATTACATGTTTAGAGAAGATGGCCAATAAAGTTGATCTAAAATGTGAGAATGGGACTTTGATGTCTATGTTGGTTACTTTTGCTGAAAGATATCATTAGATAATGAGCCTATATCTTTGAAAGCACAGTGTGTTAAAAGATGAGAATCACGAAGAGAATGAGATATGTTCTTACCGATCTGCAAGAAAAGTCTTATGAAAACAGAAACAACAGTACAACAGCGATTGGAGCGAAATCATCTGACTGGATTTCTAATCGAAACTTTAAGCTTGGTACAATGTTTTTTTGTATGTTTTTTTTTCAGGTGAATAAAATAAAGTGAGTCAATTTTTACAATCTTCTGATCTTACAATCGACATTATGATTTCTGGAAACGATGCAACTTGCAGTTTTTCCCGAAAGGTTTGAGCTACAACTTCAGCTACACAAGACATTTATTTAAGTATTGTAAAAAATGATGGAAAAATTATGCTTTGCCAGTGTTTGCACTAATAATGCCTATAGTATCTCTCCCCCTCTCTCTCTCTCTTATATATATATATATCTATATATATATATATATAAGATATGAAACTAAAAGTATACTTTTAGTAGATAGAACCTATAGTGAAATGGTTTAAGCTCAATATACGAGATAGAGCAATTATAAAGATAAATGAAAGAAGAGGGATAAACATGTACAAATGACAAATCTATTTCAACTTTGATTGTTCAATGCAAGGTGTACTCGGTAAAAACATGTTTATTATTCTTTCCTTAAGCCAAGGCTTTTCAAAGATTAAAACTTTATCATCAGAGGAATTACATAGATGGATAAGTTGGCAGTGAAAAAGCCAAAATTAAAAATTTGAAAAAATATTAAGTAATGGAGAATGAGAGTGTGCATGTAAAAAAATATGGGGTCTGTCCAGTTGGTAAATGTCCGTTGATAAGGTGTCCAGTGAAAGGAGATTTAAAGATGGAAAAGAAGGGTTTTCGTGAAGGCAGCATTGAAAAAGTTCAAAAATGAAGCAAATCCGATAGAAAGATGTTCAGTTCAATCGTAGGTGGAACACACTTATTCGGAAGTAATTTTGAGAATACGGGCCATTTTAAAATACTTCTGTGGACCGAGAATGAGAGTAGTTTTCAGAAGTGGAAATTGAACTGTGTATATTAAACGCAGCCAGTCGGGAATTTAAGTAGTGACTTCGATCAAGTCTAAGAAAAGCGACAGCTTTGGTTGGATACGAGACCAAATGAGGAAGTGGGGGAAGGGATAAAGATAAAAGATAAAGAAAGTGGGTGATAGGGTTAGTTAAATGATGCTGGGAGAAGGGGAAGATATTGTTTGGTTACTGCTTATTGCTAGTAAGCAATAAAACTGGTGCGAGTTGGGGTGGGGCTATCATAAGCTAAAAACAGAAGTTAATTCAGGTCATTGAGTAAATATTTCTGAAATTAATTAATTAAAACGGATTTTTAAACGAACTTATATTATAATTCAGAAAGTTTAAAAGGGTTTCAATTGGGAAATTAGGGTTCAAATGAATGGGAATCTGGAATTTACGTGTTTAATATGTAATAATTTGAACAAAAACTAGTGTTTCAGAGTTTGATGTATAAAGACTTTAAAGAATTCCCAATTAGTTAAATATTAAATGCATGACTAAATAAGAAACTTTAATGTATAACTGAAGTTAGGATTAGGAACAGCGTTAGTCTGCTTGCAACAATTGATTTCTAGTACAAGGATTATGGGGCAGGATTGGGTTGAATTTTGTAATCTAAGTGAAGCACTAGTGTGTTGAAATTATAAATAGATTTTAAGGGGGCAAATGGACCATTATAGGAGTAACCAGGGAGCGTAGTTTAAAGGGTAGAATAATAGAATCTATGAGAAAAATATTGTCGGTAGAGCGAAGCGTATACAGAGTCGATGGAATGAATACTAGGGAGATAAAAGAGCAATGGACGAGTGTGTACGAGGGTTGGCCAATAATTGAAAAAAAGGGGAATAGGAATTATAATGTTGAAGTAAAAGCGGTTAAGGATTAGTGGAGTGGAGGAGAATAATATTAGTTCTCAATTTACATTAAGTGTTATGGGTTAATATAATTATTAGGTGTACAGAAGAGGATATGTTATGTTATTGGGATGGTTATTTGTAAGGTTGGAAAAGTTAAGAATTAAAACATTAACAATTTAAGAATTAGTCTAATGTTAGAGAGGGGGTGTTGGCTGGGAGGAGGGCTGTCAGATGGAGTAATGAAATTTATGTATTTAAATTTTCGCTTGTGCCTTCAATTTGAGATAAGTTCATTTTTAGAGTTTATAATATTTTTGCTTTTAGCTGCTGTAGCTATCATAAATGTTTCTAATGTACATAGTTGGCAGAAAGCGGATTCTGGAGTGTAGGATTTAGACCTTTTTAATATTGCCCAATGTAGGGAGTAGGGAATGCTTTTACCGTTAAGGCTTTTTATTAGATTGGATAGAGAGGTGCTAGTGGCATTGTTATTATTGTGTTTGAAAGAGTAGATATGGTTTGAGATTCGGGTCTTCATGGGGAAGGCACTTGCCCCAATGTAAGTGTGTATTTTGTATGGGGTTGTTATTATAGTATTTGTGTTATTTATAGTATCGGGAATGTTTCGGGTTTGTATGTTCAAGTTCTAGACCAAAGTTAAGTTGGAATTGTTAGGTGGAGAATTTACATACATTAAAAACCGACCCTATGTCTAACTCTGACCTCGTGGGAAGACAAGTAAATGGGCATGTACATGCTTACTGACCAGGATCTCTTTAGCTGCAGATTGCTAAAAATTATGGCTGAAAAGTAGATAAATTTAGATTGTATGTTTTCTAGGCTTATCTAACTCGTTCATTTTTAATAGAACTCATTGCTAACCCGGGTAATTCGTCATCTCTCATTCTAGATCATAGATAATCATTATTATGTTTAGTTTACTGAAACTTCTTGCAACAGTCAGTTCCAATCAGCGCCCAGCTTAGAAGTCAAGCAGATATTTCAAACATCGTTAATGGCGGCTTTTTCTGCTGATGTTAATGCCGTTGTAGTACTACTGCAACACTCACATGCGTATGGAAAGCAGCAGCTAGCGAGTGTTGTTTTACGTATCAACTCTCGATTGGATAAAATTTTCAATCAGCAGTTTCTTTCAGCCAATAAAAATGGATTTGTCTGAGATAAGCAGAAAATACTTTCATTAAAAGAATTACAGAAATTGTAAGGGGTGTATTTATTTTTGAATCACTACTGTGATGAAATAGAAAATAACTCTCTCGTTATGCTTTTGGAAATGAATTATTTCCCTTTGTTCATTTTTCTCTAGGGCATTATTTTCTCAGATCTTGTGTAGAATAAAGTTTCTTCAAGCCAACTCAGACTTCTTATACTCGTTCATTACTATTCATTCAAACTATTCGTTACAACTACATTATTAAACATTTTAGCAAGAAAATAAATTTCATGTTGACTTTAAACATTTCTGAAAAACATCGTTAATTTATCGAACATAGAATGATTCATTATAGTTTGTCACTAATTTATATTTAGAGTGTTAGAATCGGGTCGTGTTCCCGACTATAAACGAGTTCATAAAATCAAGCAATTGTTGCATGCAAAAACAGAGTAATAATTAACAAACAAAAGGAGGTAGTTCAAATAAGGTTTATTGAACGTGTGTGTATGTGGGATGATGACGTGTGTGGTGTATGTATGTGTGTCGATTTCTATCGACACACATACATACACCACACACGTTATCATCCCACATAAACAGTTCTTGAAAAGAGTATGTGAAGAAATGAGTCCGGCGTGGGAAAGTCCTTGAAACCCGTATACAAAGAAAATGAGTTGAGAACTCTTACCGTTGTTGAACACGTGTTGACGGAGCGCTGGTGTCGTAGCGTCGTTCAGCGAGGCCAATTGAATAGCGAAGAGAGCGATTTTCCGTTTACACCGGTTTTTATAATCAGAAGGGCAGATAACTCTGGTGTCGCCTTTCAGCGCCACCTGTCAGTGAAAAAGCGACACCTAACGGCAAACCGGTGCAGTTATGTTTGAAAGGAGGAGGTAACTGCTACAAGATACGTTATGTTTATTTAAATTTCTCTAGTTGAAGTATTCACATATATAGGACTAGTATGGCAAGCTGGCGTTGCCCGGCTCATGGATAACACAAAAGCAGAATTAAAAAGTGCGTGTAACATTTTTCTTTTAAAACTTTTCTCTTTCTACCTCTCTTTACTCCTTTCTCACCTTTTCTCTCCCATTTTCTTTCCCCACGCTCCCTCTTCCTTTCCCCGACCCAACCAAGAAGGATTTCCCCGACAGAAGACAAAACAGATACTACACTGATCCTAGCCCGAAGGGCAAGAAAGTTTATTTTAGTTCGAGTTTCACACCAAAAGTCGATGGAAATTTTTTTTCTCTAGAAATGTCGACACACAGACAGACAACTGCCTTTTATATAATAGAATATTGTATAATCTATTGTACCTTTTGAACACATCTGATATTTTGAAAACAAAAATAACGTTTCACTTAATGTTCATTTTGTCTTGGTAAATACTGCGTCGAAGTAGTCCCCTTTTTAATATATGTTGTATTTTGTAAAAAATGAAGGCTTTATCAATTGTTAATGTCGCAATTGCTAAAGACAGCGCATCTGTTGTAGAAGAGCCGTGACAAAAATACATATGCCCCAGAAAAAAAAAACATAAAATGTGAGTTTTAGTAAAAAAACAACATTTTATTACTTACTCAAGAGAATGTATCGCACTTATTTCACTGAGTATTGACATGGTTTCCCTTATATTTCAGCCTCCACAAGAAACTTACACAGAAAGCTGTCTACAATTCAGCGCTGCATTCCATAGTGGCGTTTATTCTGCATTTTGTATGCTGATAAATGAGGTGTTCATCGATCTTAACATGGAGACCTGGACCTGGACCTCGACCCTAACCCTAAAACTACCCTAACCCTACCCTAATCCGACGGATGTCTAGCCAAGACTCACAAAAAGGCCACGGGCGTTTGCGGGCACTGCGCGTGACTGACGGGGCTTTTTTCTTTTCTTTTGTTTTGTTTGGCAAACTCATTTTTCGATTAGTGGCGGGGCTCTTCTATAAAAGATCCAAGACAGCTTCAGTCTCGATATTATTTTGAACGCACTTCGTATTTCACTGCTGATATCCACTCACTCATATATAAATACTAACAATGGCTCGTGTTTTATTATCGAAATATGGACATATACCTGAAATTGGGAGATATAGTTCTTTATTCAAAAATATTTGCAAACATACCCCCCACCCCCACAAACACACGTACTTTTTTGTTGCTGTTTTGTTCGTTCACATCATACTTGACGTCACAGTCCGTAAACATCCAACTCGAAACCCACGCTCGCTGTGCCCCCCCCCCCCCCCACACCGCCTGCCCACCAGCTAAGAAATGGGTTATGAAGAGCACGTTCATATCAATACGCATGCATTGTGGACAGGCAATAAATAATGGTGCTTCTGGCCGTGACAACACCCATCTTTGAGTGAAAGAGTTACCAAAATTTCCATTGTGACAAACTCGAAATGTACAGACGAGAGTCAACAGAGGGCAAGTAAATGGTTTTTAAGGGTGTCGGGATTAAGAAATGGCGTCATTCTATGGTCGGGAGGAAAGGAGGTAAAGGCGGTTGGGAAAAAGACGCGGACACATATAGACGAGGGCGAAGAAGCGTGCAAAATATTTAAAAAAGAAAAACTATATATTTTGTCTCAGTCTATAATGGTGCCTTTCTATGTGACGCTAGTCCTGTAATGTCTATATACAAAATACTCATGCTGTCTGTCTGTCTGTCTGTCTGTCTAGGTTTCATACTTTTTTATATACATTTTTTATCCTAATTTATACGCCAACAAGAACATAAGTCAGTCGTAAGACTACATATCTCTGCCTGACAACGTAAGTATGGGCCAAATTTTTATCTGGGCTGTACTTCTTCATATGGCATGAAGTATTCCCGAAAGTGTACCATGGGGGAAAAAGTATTTATCTAAAAAAACTTTAAAAAAAACTATTTTTCATGGTAGTTACTGTTATCAACGATCATCAGATCCATATATCACATTTGAAAAAAATAAGTTGAAATTCCGTCAAAATTTCGACTATAGCCGAAGTTTCATATAAGATGTGAAATTGCATAAGATATAGAATGGACCAAGTCTCTACGATGAACAATTCCCGAAGTTATGGTCAAGAGTGTGACTTTAACCTTTTCCGTGACCAAGAAAGTCTGAAAAGAGTGTATGCAGATTGCAGATGTGTGTGTGTGTGTGTGTGTGTGTGTGTGTGTGTGTGTGTGTGTGAAGAAGTTGAAAGAATAGTTGAAGTTTGTGCGTGCGCTATGCGCGCGTGTGTCAGACGAGACAATGAAAGAAAAAGAGAGATAATCTCTTTGTGTTTCGGCTTTATAGTCCCCGAACCTAGCGCCACAGCGTGTTGAAAAGAAAGATAATTAGGTCTGAACGCCCTCTGGTGTATGTATGTGTGTAGAAAATGTAGATACTACTACAAAAGTTCCACAATGTAAGTGAATTACACAAGTTCTTGTATTTGTATAGCGGTTACCATCACTGATGAAGACGAGTATATGACTAAAATAACACGCCCGTGCGTTCCAGGCTTTGTTTCTGCAGCATAAGGGACGCACATCTATCAACATTGGGCGAAAAGATGAAGAAGTAGAATTTTATTCTTCAATCTTCTTTAATGCAATTTTTGGGAAATGATATGTAGCAGTAGTACAGCAAACGGCAACAGCAGCAATAGCCGCCATTAACGATGTTTGAAATATCTGCTTGACTTCTAAGCTGAGCGCTGATTGGAGCGACACGTGATTTAGATTTTGACTTGCCCAATCACAAACAATCTATTGTGCGAGCAGATCACTGGTCCCAGGAGGTTATAAAAAGGAATTCCTCTCTCTACAGTTATATATATATACATATATATATATATATATATATATATATATAATAGGCTTACCCGGCGTTGTCCAGGTTCGAACGTGGGATATCATTATATAGAAAAGTTTACTAGTAGGAGTTTACTTTAATGTTGTCAGCCCGATATCTTAACAACTGAGCTATTAAGAGATATGTTAATATTCTAAAACTAACGCTTATAAATAGATTAATTTCAATGTGCAGCATGTTGGTAAAGGGTCATTAGTTCCATTGAAGGGGGGCAGCTAAAGACGCATAACTACTTCTATTATGTTCATAAGCAAATTATACATGTGAATACACTTATATTAAAGGGACACTCCCTAGTCTGTCTTCGTGTTAAGGGACAGTCATCCTTATATATATATATATATATATATATATATATATATATATATATATATATATATATATATATATATATAATGTGTGTGTACAAATATATATATATATATATAATGTGTGTGTACAAATATATATATATATATATATATTAGTAGTAAGTTTTTGAAAGGCAAACTACCATTCTCTACTATATATATATATATATATATATATATATATATATATATATATATATATATATATATATATATATATATAGATCGTTTGATGAGTACCATTGGAGAGCCATGAACTGTCCTGTTTTTAAATCTTCGAAACAGATACATGGTAAACAGCTGATGATCCCCATTTCAATATTTCACGCTTAAGTTAAGGTCCCCTTTTTTGTTACACTGTTAGATACTTGAATCCCCTTTTTTATTTATGAATTTTCCAACGGTGAGTCGGGTTATGCAAGTGCTAAGTCAGCGATATCTTGAATTTAGTTAGGTTCTCTGGGAATTTAAACTGCATTTTCTTTTTTTTCTCTTTTTTTGTTGTTTAAAATGACTCAAAGCTTCTTTAGACTATATATGTACAAATATATATATACATATATATATGTACAAATATATATATATATATATATATATATATATATATATATATATATATGTATAAACATATATATGTACAAATATATATATATATATATGTATAAACATATATATATGTATATATATTTATACATATATATATGCATCCATATATATATACATATACATATGTATCCATATGCATACACACACACACACACACATATATAGATATATATATATATATATATATATATATATATATGTGTGTGTGTGTGTGTGTGTGTGTGTGTCTGTCAAATGCACGATATGTCATGAAAATAAAATGCCATCATAGAAAAAATGTGTGAAAAAAAAAGACAAACGGAAAACAGATTTAAATACAGGAGAAAAACAAGAAACGAGAGATTTAACCGGTTTCGTTCGTATAAACGAACATCTTCAGAAAAAGTGAAGATTTGAAAATTTTTATTTCGATACCGGTACAAACGTAGGAAAAGGAACAAAACACATAGCGAGATGTGATTGGTCCATACGAGAAATTTCAACAAGTATGAGAGGCGATATTTTTTCTCTTTCTTTTTTTTCCGCACCTAGTATTGGGATTTGTATGGACATGTGAAAGTGAAGACGCCAACAGAGAGGCGTTAAATGCATATAATATATATACAAATATATACATATGTATATATATACATATATATATACATATATATATATACATATATGTATACATATATACATATATATATACATATATGTATACATATATACATATATATATATATATATGTATATATACATATATATATACATATATATATGTATATATATATGTATACATATACATATATGTATACATATATATATATATATATATATATATATATATATATATATATATATAGATACATATATATATACATAGATACATATATATATATAAAAAGAGAGAGAGAGAGAGAGAGAGAGAGAGATAGATGGATCACAGACAGATAGAGATACGTTACGTATTAAATATACAAAATTTATTTTACTTACATTTTATTATATAACTAGCAGGACCCGTGTCTCGTCGTTGCCCGGGTGAAATATAAAAATGATTTAACTTTTAAAAATATCCGCAAAAAAGGAATTTCTTAAAGAATTAAAAAAAAATATTGGCTACAATAAAATGAAGTACAGAAACCATATTTAAGTCTTTAGAATATATTTTTATCCCCCCTGCATACTAAAACTAAAACTTAATTTAGGGTTAGATCAGGATTAGGTTCGATTAAAAAGAACAGTTTGGTCGGATTGTGTAGATTGTTCGGTGTAATTCATTATAGTCACTTTTACTTAGCAGCAGTTTTAAATAAGAGAAATGTTAATTCTATTTTGAAAACTATAAAAACAAAAAAAGTTTTAAAAAGAGGAAAGCAAACAGATTTTTTTTACTTGGAAATGTATTATTTATTTTCCCTGACAAATAATCAAAGCAAACAGTTAAGTATAATTGTTTCTTTTTTTTACAAATGATAATGAAAGAAGTTTTTAGTACTAAAATATACCCAATTTTATGAGGGACTTTACGTATCTTAAAAAATACCGGGCCAAATAGGGCCATCTATATTAAAGTTTAAAAATCACCGTTAAGAAAAGCATTGAGTATTTTTTTTATCAAAATCATGTATATTAGATGAATTTAATTTACTCTTCCATAAATATTTGTTCAATAAAAGTCATGTTAAAGATCAGTATCGCTTCCATAACGGAATAATCAAACTCTGGGATAAAGTAAGTCGAGAGAAAATAAGGATATTCATTCGTGGCCCATTTCATCCTGGTGGCCCACTTCACCTCTGGGGTACCCTAGTCTAATACATTTTCATTAATACCGCTGCATTTATTGTTTTTCTGGTATAAATATGTTTATTTATTTTTTAACGAAAAATGCGAACTAATAATGTTCGTTTTTATTATTAAAGTATTTTGGAACAGAATTAAGCCTCTCAGAACGTAATAAACTATTATCAAGTGAAAAAAAAACTTAGTTTAGGCGACGTCATTTTGACTGAGTGGACTGCTGAGATTGGCGTTTTTTTAGAATATAATTTGAAATATCAGAATATGAATAATAGTTACGCAGCGAGTTGTTGTGTATAATACGTGTAACGGTGATTGTATTGGATATTCAATCCGAGGCGTCAGTATTCGTCGGAATTTTTTATATTTAAATATAAATATGAACTGGTAATATTTAATAGAATGTATGAGCATTATTTCCGGGTGATTTTATTAGAATGGAGCAATAGAAGACGCCATGTTTTATTTTTCAAAGATTTTATTTCATCGTTCTCAATTATATTCCGTTATTCCTAAATATGTGTGTAACCAACCAATCAAAGCGCTGTCAAATTAAGAAATAAACTCAATGTAGCTATCTGTATTTACTTAGGGAAGTTATAATGGATAAAAGATGATACCATGGAATTAAAAAAATGAAACAATGACGCTCTGAGCTGAAAAATGTATCCAATGAAGGAGAAAAACCGGTGACAGGTGAAGGAGTAGTAGTTGATTTTTTGCGTGAGTAAAAGTTACTCCGACTTCTTCTAAGTATGACTCTTTTGTGAGAGTCAGCTAGGTCGGAATTAATGTAGAACATTCTGAAATCGAATGAAACTGACTGATAATTTCTTTTTTAATCTGAGGCAGAATCGAAACCGCCAACTCGATGTTGTCAATCTGATTCTTTCCCAACTAAGCAATCAGACATATGTTAAGACCTTTTTTAAAATGACATTCATAAGTAAATATCTATTTCATGTGCTGGAAAATGTTGTAAAAATGTTCGTAGCTTCAATTTAAAGGATACATAAAGAGTTAGGACTACTTCTCCATGTTTACAGGAAAATTCTACATGTGTATAAACCTTTATATTTTAGGTACACTCTCTAGTCTGTCTTTCTATAAATGAACACACATAAACAGACGTTCTCCTTTATTTCATATGTATATATGTGTGGGTATGTGTGTGTGTGTAGTCCAACTGTTTCTTCATTATTACGTTTTTCCTTCGTTTATTTCCGACTCTCGTGCGTACTCCCTATAAAACAACATACAAAATGACGACCTTACCTTTTTGAAAAAAACCCAAACACGTGGTCACTAAAATCGTAAGAATTCGTATTTTGCACATGCTTGTTCTGATATACTTTGATTTACGTATATACACATAGCTATAGTGTCACATTTACGTATATACACATAGCTATAGTGTCACATTTACGTATATACACATAGCTATAGTGTCACATTTACGTATATACACATAGCTATAGTGTCACATTGTCGCGTAGCAAAACACGGCGCAGATAATATAATTCAGCGAGGGTGCTTTATGAGGTTGAAAGGAATCACAAAGTATGAAAAGTATGAGCAGACTTTGAAAGGAAACTTACGGTGATCACTGAAAAATATTGGTCTCGGTCGTCGTCGTTGTTGTTGTTGTTGTTGTTGTTATATCGCTTCTCGGAAAGAACTACTCAAAGAAGGTCAAATTGATTCTTATTGAGTGGCCAGCAGAAAAGTCCGATTTGTATCCAGGATGAAGACCACATAATCAAAGTATCTTCCAACTTCCTTTATCACCTTCCAACATTTTTGTTTACCTTTCCAACTTCCCTTGTTCTTTTCCGACTTCTTCAACTTATCCTGATTTTATGTCTGATTGCAAAAATGTGTGTTGTGGCACGTTAACTACATTTCCCCCAAATAATTTGATTAAAAAAAGAATTCAGTCTCATATGAAACCTATGAAGGCCAAAGACCCCCCAAACATTTTGATTCATAAAAAAATTGTTGCGCTCCTTGTCAACTAAATAAGTAATATTAAAACATTGTTTACCCCCTCCCTCCCTCTCTCTCTCTCTCTCTCTCTCTCTCTCTCTCTCTATATATATATATATATATATATATATATATATATATATATATATATATCTTTTTAATCACATTTAATGATTTCACTATTTAGTCCAAATCAATATTTTAGTTTTTCCCCGTCATATTAAGAGAAAGGGAGCGAGCGGAAACCCATTACACCGGGATAATTTATTTAGTATGATATAGAATTTTCGCTTCACGTGTACAACTATAGGTTGGATTAAAAAAATTTATATATATATATATGTGTGTGTGTGTGTGTGTGTGTGTGTGCGTGTGTAGCAACTCATGCAATGTTACTTTTTACATTGAAAAGCAGCGCGTCTGGTATATGCCATTTCGCTCCGCCCTCAACATCACAAATGCAGGTGAAACGGACTCGCTTATCAAACGGATTGATCACTTGCTTTTGTGTTTTTACCAATTGTTTATTTAAAAGCCCAAAACAAACTTATCTGGGTGGTAAACGGCGGGGTGTTCTGGGGTAGTAGCATTAAAGCCCACTTAGTCCTGCTGTTTAGATCGCTCTTATTTAGTTCGTCGAAGCAAACGAAAGAAAATAAATGTAAAAAAAAAAAAATGAAAAGGCGAAAGTAATAGAAAAATAACAATGGACAAGAAGCGGCAAAATATCTGAGAAGAACGATAGAAACGCAGTGCGGATAATATCCATGATAACAGAACAAATAAGCTGTTTTGTCTGTTTCTTTCAAATACTTTCTTTTTCAATATTTTATTCTCATAAAAATGTGAAGTTGTTTCACCTTCTCACGATAATTCATTTACCAAATACACCCGGGGTGGGAAAGTGATATCATGGGAAAATACGTGGCAATCGGCAAGCTTAATTCAAATCCTATCCGCTCTATTTCCTTCTTTTAATACTAATACCGCTGGGAAGTGTATGAATTCTAAATTTCATCGCAGCTAAGATTAAGATGGTTATGTTAGATAGTAAATTAGTGCATATTACTTAATCAATATCTATGGTATTATTTCTCCTAGTAGCGGCGCCTCGTAGAAATTCTACACTTGTGTTTTCATCTATCTGCGTAATTTACTGTTGATAAGAATATTTTCATCAAAATAATAAATGTCTGTCAGGGTTGATATTAACAGACGAATTATCGTTCTTCTCCTATAAAAATAAATCATTGTCAGTTAAATATGCCTTAAATAACTAAAACGAATACTTTATTTATTTATTTATTTATTAATTTATTAATTTAAAATTCTAACAATTTATATATTTTAAAGCAATAAATATTCTCTTTATTCTTACCGTGAAAATAATTGTCAGCTAAATGTTTTATTTTAAAATAAATAAAACAAAAGTTTTAATCTTTTTATTTAATCTACTTATTGTTACAATTTAAATCGTTTCAAAATAAATTATCGCTTTCTTCTTATCGTACAAATAATCTTCAGCTAAATATTCTTTAAATAAATAAACTGAATGTCACTTTTCCAAATATATGTATTTAAAATTATAACAATGGATGAGAGAAAGAAGGGGTTCTATATTCCCTACGTGGATAGAATTAGATTCCTTTTACTTACGGCACAGGAGAGTGCATTCTATCGTTGACCAGTATGATTAAAGGGAGATACTTTGGATATTTACTCTGGATAATTCTGCATCAGACAACCGAGAGAGGGGGTACTTTTGAAATAGTAGTCGGTTAAGTTAGTCGACAAAAAGACACGAAGCTAACATGTATCCGCGGGGAAAGCATTTCCTCCATGGAAACACTGGAAAGGAAAATGGATCTAATAAAGTTCTAGGAACTTATGAAGCAATCAAACCGTCCGGTCATTGAATAAAATAATATTATAAATATTTCATGTCCTTTGTGGTTATCGATTCAACCATTCACCGCTTACACAAACAGTAGCCAATCAGTGAGTTAGGCGCGAAAGAAAAAAATATCCCCGTAATTTCCGTGTGTACACCTATAAAAAGTCAAGAGAAACTAACGACAAACCTATCAGATTTTTTTCTTTGTCCAGATAAAACCGACGAAAAAAACAACCCGCAAATAATAGAACAATTAAAAGGAAGGGGTAGAAATAATAACTAAAATGGTCCCGTTTTAAAGTAGAAAAGGAGAATTTATCTACATAAAAATCCCCAAAAGGGGGCACAGGAAAACTTGCATATTTTTCCTTATGCGGACTACAATTATTATAAAAGATTCTGATTAACGGTTACCACAAAAGGTAGAACAAAGAAAGGAACAAAGGAACTGTTTTTTGAAACAAAACAAAAATATACCGTTTTAACAAATGAACAATAAGAAAATAGTAATCACACCCTAACGGTTAAAACAAATACTATTTGAACAGACGTGAACAGGTAGTACTCACGTATTTTCAACAAATCGCCAGATTTCGACAGTTTTAAGGTTTAAAACCTGCTATTTAAAAAGTTCGATATCTTGAAATGCAAACACTGCGCCAATAATAAAATTCTTTAAAACGAAGACATTCCTTATTGCCTTTAACAGCTTCCAGTGTCTTCCTTCAGGAATGGTCGTCAAATATTCTAGAATTGAAAAGTTGGCGTCACTGACATTTCGATGTCAGATTACATAAATAACATGGACGAATTGAATTTCGGTAACATTCTCCTTGCGACAAACAAACTCACAGAATGAGGTGCTCAAAGAATTTCTAGTCACGTCTTCTGAGCTGAATGAGATACGTACCCACTCCTAAATATAGTCGAATTCAGAAAGTATTCAATGAATTCCGCCACCCTCTTTCAGAGCTTGAAGAAAAACGTCTACATCCTCGAACCGCCGAATTCAAAAGAGAATAATTTCGCGCTGGAATCTCTAGCGTCACTTCCACAGAACTGGCATTCAGGCTTATTCAAATTACAAACAGTTTTGTACAAAAATCAAAAGTACGAAAACAAAAATATATATAAAATATAAAATACAAAATATGTAACATATACAGAATATTAACAACTTAGAGGGTTACATAATTGTTGATAACAAATTCCAACTAACCAGATCGTCACCGGCACCCAAGGAAATACCATACGGAAGTAAATCACACCTTTCCTTTCAACAAACACAAACGGCGTTGATTTAGCCAAAAGCCTCCATTGGGAAATCTGAAGATTATAATTGCTTAATCGATAAGTAATCACAACAAAGCAAATAAATGATACGACCAGGAATTGAACTCACGACTTTTGACTATCATCAATCAATCAACTGTTTCGGAAATTGGACGCCCAGCACTTACAAAGTATTTTAAAAAATACTTTCTGGTATCTTAAAACTACGAGTGTAAATGGAAGCGTTTCGCAAACGGATTGAATTTAAAAAGACAAACGAACCTACCAATCCTATCGTCATCTATACTATAAACTAGCTGCAATACCTCTCCCCAGAAGGTTCTATAATAAGTGTGAACGTGTGTCTGTATGCTTTTACTGCAAGACCGTTATCGCCCATTTGTTGTCTTCGTCTGAATTCGGTGCTCGATTCCGACACCATTGCAGTGTCTGTCATGTGGTCTGCCATGTGGTCTATCATGTGGTCTATCATGTGGTCTCTGTCAATGCCGTGACAAAATATTTATCACTCTGAACAAAACCACAACTACAGTTTAAAACAAGTAACAATGTTTTCTTTTGAGAGGTTACAAAGATACTTCTTCACCTAACGACAGATTTGCCATTAGAACTCTGAGGCTGACCGAATCAAGACATGAGTACAACCCATCAACTTAGGGTCAAAAGCCTATCTGTCTCTGAGACCCACAGAAAACTAAGTGAACTCCCTGCCCGCTCTGCTGGAATATAATAGCGATACTGGGGTAATTTAGAGCAAAAGGCTAAGCTGCTTATCTATGGACATAAAAAAAACCTACTGCCAAGGGTGCCTGTATCTGGATGGACATTAATGTTTTCAAAACTCAAGTGGTTTACAACAACATCAAGGAGAATCGTAACCAAGAAGATATTACTATTTCAAAGGTTAGCTCATTTCTTGGGTGGTCTCTTCTTTTAGCTAAATATGTGTCCCATTGCATGCCTGTCGTCCGCATTCATTGCAACTAGGCATCCCACTAAATATACAGCATTGCTTGATCCCACCGTATTTTGACTAACAAGGTGTCGTGTGGGAAGTTGAGTCTTTCCCTGCTAGCTGTGCTCGGGTTCTCGCTGATATAAACGATATCTAACGGGTTCTCGACACACTTGAAATCTTTAATAAGGGCAAGGGACCAGACACTAACATGCTTTAAATAAATCCAAACATAAATATGATAAGAAACAGTGCGAAAATAGATATTAAGTACATAGTACATATGTAAGTTTTTACATTGCAGTTTTTACTTGGCGGAAGTGTCTCAATATTATCTATATAAGGGTTGTCTGTGGAACCCTCGTCCAGCAGTAAGCGACAACAGCAGCAGCAGCAAAACAAATTTCATAAATACTTAATCCCGATTGTTTAAATTTTGATTACCGAAACCGGACTTCAATCAATCGGAAAGAGTCGCTCTGGGAACCGAAAACCTGTTATATATTGGTTACATAAGCGAGAATCCAAGAACAGCCAGCAGTGAAATGCTCAACCTACCACACCAACCTTGTCAGTCACAACACGGTGTTATCAACTACTACACAGATTCCTTGCGAGCAAACTAAAACTAGGCTTGGTCGGTCGGCTATAGGTTCTCAGCAGACAACACAAGAGACGGCCATGGACTACTAAACATAGCAACAGCTTACACGCACACACAAATGTACACACGTATACAGACAAAACAACACGTTCTTCGTCTAGACACTTTGAACTCTTATCAACACTTTACATTTGGGAGTTCTAACAAGTCGTAAATAAAACCAACATATATATATATGGATAAACATTGTCATTCTGAGTAATCCATTTTTCTCTACGTCTGCCACTTATGGTTTAAATCTCATTAAAATTAGAATTAAAAATTCAATAGGTCTTTTATGTTGCCCCAAGAACCCTCTTAAGCTGAAAGGAATGGGATATTTAAGCTTTAAATTTTTTAGCGACGACGTGTTTGGGTATTTTTCCCGGACAGGTGTCCGCCATTTTGTGTTTTGTTCTATTGACAAGGGTCAGAATAAACAAAGGAAAAAGGACAATAATTAAGAAACAGTTGAACTTACACACACATACACACACAAATATATATATATATATATATATATATATATATATATATATATATTAAATAACACGGTGTGTATTTGTTTGATGAGACTTTTCATTCTTTCAATCTTTCGAATAGTCCATTTAGTATTTCGGTCAAATTAGTTTATATAAGTTCTGTGGTTTTTTTGTTTATTGTGTTAACGGCTCGTAATTTACGACTTCAAAATGAGCGTCTGTAATGATTAACTGTTGCATGTGAACTTGATCACGTGCACAATTCAAAAGGATGGCTGTTTAACGGCTAGGAATTTGTTAATCTTAATTACTAGACTAGACACTTACAAATTTTGTCACTAGTTTCGTAATTAATATTATTAGAATCTCGTGTTTATGTAAATGACTTCAAGAATTGTTAATTATTTGATGTTGGCATCGTGGTGTATTATTTTTGTATTATTAACTAAAATGTGTCTATATTGAGAAGGGGACAGTTATATTTTTTCATGGAAATCGCTCCCGACAAGGCATGAGGCCACTTGATGTAAGGAGCTAACAAGAACAAATATGATTATCGCAAAGACAGGAGATGCCTATTGGCCTTAGTCTTGAAAATACCAAGGTTATAGGTAAGAGGAAAACAGTCAGTAGGAAGAGAGTTCCAAAAGCTTGTGGTTCTTGGAAAGAAGCTACTTGATCTTGGCAAATTGAGCTAGTGTCGGGGAGGTGCAAGGTGAGCCTATGGGGATGTGTTGTAGTAGTAAAACCGATGAAACAATTATTTTTTTTTACAATTGTCGGAGATACATTCTCCCAAACGGCATCGAAACTGATATCTAAAATTGTTGTTTTTTTTTCTACTGTGTTTTGGGCATGAAAAGAGTTATTGTTAACTACAAGACTTAATGTTTTCAATTTTCATAACAAATAATGGATCTTATTTTATTCTTACAGTTGATGGGGGTATATATCGATGTATTATACTTTTGAGAGCTTTCTCATCCGATTTAAAGTTTGGATGCTTTTAGTTAAAATAGAATAAATAAAGTGGGAATTATTTTGCTGATTATTATTAGTATTGTCTTAGTTTCTAATCATTAATTTAATTAATTAATAAATAGGTAATTTCAAAGGACCACAGATTTTAGGAGATTTGAAATCAACAACCTTTTTATTTATACAATCATTAATAAGGTCTTCCGGATAACTATTATCAATAAATATTTCCCTGATCCTAGTAAGTTCAGAATCCACTTTGGAGAACAGATCATAATGACTCTATGTACCAAAGTATAAATAAGACACATCTTTCTAGACCTTGTCACAAAAGAAGACCAGTTCACAGAAAATGAAAGTAGGCTTCTTGTAAATGGAAGTGAGAAAATCCCCTCTTGAACGTTCCACAAGGACATCCAAGAAGGAAAGACATTTATCTTTCTCATTTTCCATGGTGAATTGTAGAGCCCCATGAAGGGAATTCAACATGTTAAAGAAAGTTTACGCTTCACTTTGCGATGCAAACGTAGCAAAAGTGTCGTCAACATATCTAACATACGTTCAGGGGTTAGGGTTTATAGAGCTAAAAAGAACGGATTCATAGTATCCGACGAAAATATCAGCTAAGGTAGGGGCTAATGGACTCCCCATTGAGACCCTGTCGATTTGACTGTACATAATGTCAGCAAAGCTAAACTCAACTGATTTTGTACAAAGAAATATTAATTAAATAAGTATCCCCCTAGAAATAGAAGGAGCTGTCAGGCGACCACCGTAGAGTGCGTCGATACAGATACGTACAGTCTCATCTAATGGTATATTCGTAAAGAGACTGGAATCATCAAAGGAACACAAAAAAGATGTCTCAGAACCCGAATCTAACCCACGAACAAGGTCAACAAACCGATAGGAATCAGTGTATACCTTACACACAGGTTGTAAAAGCCGCTGAGCCAATCATAATACGTGTCTTAGTGGCACACCCTGTTTGTGTGTTTTCGGAAGACCATATAATCGTGGACGAATTGACCATTTACAGTCTCTTTACAAACTTGGGGAACTTTGAACCCAACCCCCGTTTTGTTTAATTTTTTATCCCATGCTGTGCCGTTTTAAACGACTATTGAATTAACTTCATTTTAATCGTGTTTTAGTATTCGCTGGCACCTCAATTCCACCACCTCTTGCTCTTCATTTTCGTTGATATATTTGATTGATTATACTATCGGTTTCTCCTGACAAGATGATAGTCGAAAGAGCTCTAGAGAGTTTTTCGCAAATCATTTTCAATAGATATTATCGTATACCCTCTGTAAAAAATGACGGAAAAGTGCTACACCAGTGTTCCCACTATATATATATATATATATATATATATATATATATATATATATATATATATATATATATATATATATATATATATATATATATATACGCTTTTATATTATTACGTCTTTTATATTATTCTTCGCTACCCTGAGCGGTTTGTTTTTATTTTTTAAGAATATGCAGAAGACCGCATTTTTTAAATTCGCCCTTAATCGAACGAGTCAGCAATTTTTGTATATATAGATTAGATATTAAAAACGCACCGGTAAAACACCAGCCAAGTATCGCCAAAAACAATAACAACAAAAACAGCGCAACATTATAGGCGACAAAAAGTCGAGCAGAAATGTGGACGGTCATTCTGGTCTAGGGGTGAGCATGCAAAAATTAATTTGAAGATTTGTAAAACATTTTTTTTAAAAATCAATAGGATAATTAGAGACTGAACTATCGCGAGTTAAACGCGATTCATTTCTGATGCTCTTTTTTAGAGCATCAGAAATGACGTTGACTTTGTTTTTTGTTTCTTTTTGTTTTGTTTTGTTTTCTTCCTTTAATTTTTGTTTTTGTGATTATTGGGAGGTAGGGTGTAGACATTAAAACATAATATCAAAGACGTGGAAGTTTAAAAAGGAGATAAGAAAAAAAGAAAATGAAAGGAAAAAAAAGCGTATAAATTAGCATAGAAAGCACAAAGGAAAAAAGAAAGAAAACGTCTCATCATGGAAACATATTTGCGCTTTTTCTTCCCCTGTTTGTCGGACTGACGAGATGGCATACTCGAAATAGAGTTAAGTAGAGCTATTGGTGCAAGGCAGTGGTGGCGTAAGGAGGCACCCTCGGTCTCTATCCTCGTGACTAACCTAGGAAAGAGGTGTTAAATGAAAAAATACGAAGGGTCTATTCTGCGACTAATAACACGGCAAAAGAAATTGACGAGAGGATGACTACATTTGTATTGTGTTTTTTCTATCCACTCCAACCGTCTTCCACCTACGAGAAATGGATTCTAGAATGACTACGCGCTCGCATATGATCAGGATAAACATTTAAAAAACACCAACGTTAGAGAGGAAACTTAAGTAAGTAGATACCATAACTCGTTATTTTTAAGTGAATATGTGTTTGTTTTTAAATAAACAAATACTTTCAAGCAGACAAATAAGAAAATAAAGAAGTCAGCAGATCATGCGAGCAAAAATCACCCTAACACGAAACGACAACAGTAACAGTTAAGATGGCGACAACAACAATGTCAATTTCGAAAATAGACCCGACGTCCAATTTTTGTTATTTGCCGACGTTTAATACTTTAGGTTTTGTCACTAATCCACTGGAATGTGGGTGAGAAAGATTTCTCCCGAGACAGTAGTCGTTGGCCTCTTGACCCTCGGTCAAAGGCAATAAGTGCTGTACGTTCGATCGGGTTTTGACGTCTAAACCCGACGGGAAATGGACTTCAATAGATTGAAATGTAATTTGTCTAATCAAAGAGACACCGACACAATTAAATGTTGTCTTACAGATTGAAAGAAAATATTTGCAATCTTGTTTTTGTTTGGAGTGAAAGTAACGAGTTGGGAGTATTAAAGAGGGGGGGGGGGCTATCAGTCTTCTCTATTTAGTTTGTCGTTTAGTGCGTCTTCTTCTTCTTATTATTGTTATTATTGTTGTTATTATTATTATTATTATTATTATTATTATTCGTCTTATTATTACTACTAATAATTTTCTTCTTCTTCTTCTTCTTCTTCTTCTTCTTATTATTATTATTATTATTATTAATATTTACTCACTAGGAGTTCTCACACAGGTCATCAGTGATTGCTCACCGACAACCGGTGGTATTCCCTGGAGTCTGAGTGACAACAAGTCTCCCCAGATTTCCAGTATTCTTCACCTCTTTTCGATAGCCACCGCAAATAAATTTGCAGTATCACAACAGTCGTTTACCATTGATTTCTCGCTGGTAAGGACCATTTGTCTTCTCTGGGATTTGGGTGGCAATAAGCCTCCCCGAGGTCCCAGCAGTCTCTGTGGAGGTCTGGTTTGTGCTGTCCCTCCTCGGTCTTATCCTCCTTGACCCTATGCAAATATTTTGTGTGGTGTCAGCCTAGGCTGGTACCATTTTTTTTTTGTGGGGGAAGCTGATTATTTTTATTTATTTATTTATTTTTCCTTGGGGGGGGGGGGGAGCTGATGGTGTTTCTTGCTGTTCATTGGTTTTATTTTTGTGTTGTGTCAGTTGAGGCCACTTTAATTTATTGGGGGGAGGGGGGAGCTTATTAAGTGATGTTTCTTGCATTTTCTGTTTCTTTGTTTGAAGTGTGTTCTTTCGTTAGTTTTGTTTTCTTCCTGTTTTAGATTCCGTGTGACCCTTCGTAGCTTATGCGGTTAGTTTCCGCATTCAATAATTTTTCTTAAGATTGTAGCTGTTTTGATCATTGCTGTCCTTTGTATAGTTCCAATGATCCCTTTGATTCCAATTTCTCCCAGTCTTTTTTCCAGGTTTTGGGGGATTGTTCCCAATGCTCCTACGATTATTGGTATTATACTGACCTTTTTCATGCTCCACATTCCTTTCAGTTCTCTGGCTAGTTCCGTGTACTTGCTTCGTTTTTCCGTTTCTTTGATTTTCACTCTATGGTCTGCTGGAACGGCGAAGTCTACGATTTTGCAAGATTTTTCCTTCTTGTTGATTATTATAACATCCGGTCTCCTTGCTTGTATGAGTTTGTCTGTTTGTATATCCATATCCCAGATTATTATTATTATTATTATTATTATTATTATTATTATTATTATTATTATTATTATTATTATTATTATTATTATTATTATTATTATTATTATTATTATTAGGCTTTGTAGTGGAAAAAGGTTATATAAAAAACAATGACAAAGTGTATCCATGCACAATATATAAACTTTATTTACGTCTTGAAAGAACAATCAAAAGTAAAGTGTTAAAAAAAGAGTTCAAAGGGTCTAGACCAGGGGTCAGCAACCCCTGGGCCGCGGACCACATCCGTCCTTCGACTAGCTTTCGTCCAGACCACCAACTTTACATCTGGACTCTATCCAATTAGTATCAAATATCACAAAATACTCCATGCATGGGCGAATGGTGGCTTTGTAGAGATATAGAATACCAGCACGTGTGAGATGTTTTCTAGTACGATATAAGGATCCCACTTTTCTTTGCAGTAGCCGTGATGGTGTCTTCTATGTATTTGTTCCAATCTATGTTACCTGTGGATGTTAGGTTGAGGAGTTGAAATGATTGACTCTCAGGTAATGTGCTATTAGCCATGGCAATCGGTGGTTGGTAAGGTTTCTTATAATTATTAAATGTTACCACCCAAATGGCCTCATTCAACTGGATGCCATTTTCTAATGATTCCGCCATTGACTTGGATATGTGTGCGTTCGTTTTGCCCAAATGTCGAGAATAGAGCGTGATGTCATCAGAAAATATAACCATCTCGGACAGAATTGCATCAGGTAGGTCGTATATGAAAATTAGGAATAATAAGGGTCTATGGATCGCCCCCTGAGGCACACCCGCATTAATGTCAGATTGTTAAGATGTACGGCCATCGAGGACAACCTGGATCTTTCTTTTGGTTAAAATGATCTGATTATATTAAATATTCGTCCAGTAATATCGTACGAATTAATTTTCATGAGAAGACCTTTATGACAGACTTTGTCAAAGGCTTTGGATATATCAAGCGCTACCGCCCTAACTTTACCTGCGTTGTCCAGTGTATAGTATAGACGTTCAGATATAACCGTTAGGATATCCTTTTTTGAGAGGTTTGGATGTAGTGTATTATCTGTTGTATTGTCATGATACCATCCTCCCAAGCATTATCTCCTCTTTTTTTGAGAAGTGTGAAGGTAGTGTAGTATCTGTTCTGTTGTCATACCATCCTACCAGGCATTTTCTCCTCCTTTTTGAGAGGTGTGGAGGTAGTGTAGTATCTGTTCTGTTGTCATGATACAGTCCTCTCAGGCATTACCTCCTCCTTTTTTTGAGAGGTGTGGAGGTAGTGTAGTATCGGTTCTGTTGTCATGATACCATTCTCCCAGGAATTATCCCCTCTTTTTTGAGAGGTGTGGGTGTGAAGGTAGTGTAGTATCAGTACTGTTGTCATGATACCATCCCCCAGGCATTACCTCCTCCTTTTTGGGAGGTGTGGAGGTAGTGTAGTATCTGTTCTGCTTCCATGATACCATCTTCCCAGGCATTACCTCCTCCTTTTTAGAGGTGTGAAGGTAGTGTAGTATCTGTTTTGCCGTTCTCAAAAAAAGCGATCGAGTCGATTTTTGTAAATTGCCAGTGAAAAGACACATTTTTTTCTTCTATCTTTTCTTTTCTTTAGGTCACATTTAAAATGGTAAATAAATGTTTCGAAATTACCAAAATGTTAAAGTTTCGTGTTTGAAAGGTTTATTATTTTAAACTAACAGGGCAACGCGATATTGCCCGGGGGAAAAGTAATTTATTTTTATCAATAACAATTGATTTCCTACTGTTGCCACACACGAGGTAATTCTTAATATACAAACCGAAAACAACTAATCGAAGTGAAACTTACCCCCCCCCCAAAAAAATAACTTCAAACAACAACAACAACAACAACAACAATAAACAAATACGCGAGTTACATCTGACTAAACAAAGAAATACCCAAGTAAAGTTTAAAAAAAAACGTTAGATAAGTTTTACTTAAGAAAATAAACTAATCTCATCTTTTTCTCTCTCACTCACTCTCTCTCTCACTCTCTGGCGCCCTCTTTCTCTCCCTTTATCCTTTTCTCTCTCTCCTGTTAACGACGCCGTATTATTATGTTATTGTTTTTTATTATTGTTTGAAACAATAGTTTCGTCGATAGTAAAATACTAAATGAGATGTTGAGAACAGATACTACACTTTTAATTATTTATTTGCACAAAATATAAAGGTTTAAATTACGAAAAAATTAGGCACAAAGCGATCAAAAGTGTGGGAAAAGGGGGGGGGTCGTTGGTCATCTTTGGTCAACAGTTTAAAAATGTCTATCTTACTCTTAACTAGAATCATCTCATGCTGCTGATAATGGGTTAACCAAAATTGCCGTTTTTCATTTTTGCCTTTTTTATTCACAGCCATGCCGAAACTCGAACGTTTTTAGGCAAATCAACATTAATGACTGCATGATTTTTTTCTCCATTTTTCTTCATCCTGAGGAAGTCTACAATAAAGACGAAACGTTGATGAATACATAAATAATATAGTTTTTGGCTTTCATTTTTCATTTTCCATATATATATATATATATATATATATATATATATATATATATATATATATAAGAAGGAAGATATATATATATATATATATATATATATATATATATATATATATATATATATATATATATATATATATATATATATATATATATATATATATATATATATATATATAAGAAGGAAGATATACGGATCGTGCTATTGTTATATTAGAGTTTTACTGGGTTAACCTGTTGATGTATTAATATTACTTTATATCCCAACCCCCAGTGCCGACAAAAATAAGTTTTTGACAATAATCCAAGGATGGGATAGGGTTTGTATTTATCTCCCTCCCACGGCAGGAAGATGTGATACAAGATAGGAAAGTGGGATTTGAAACCAGCGCCTTAGAGGAAGGGCACAAGCATTCCCAAGACAGCCCCGTCGGCATTCCCCGGTAGCGTCGATCTTGTTCAAAGGACAAGAAGGCAAAGCCTGGGAGGGTGAACTTTCTAGAACTGCACAGGCACCGACCGGCAGCGAACAAGCCATCCTAAAAATATGGCAGAGACTCTGCCGGTCTGGTTTTGATCAATCACGATAATTAAGAAATGTATGTGTTTTCTATTTGTCTTTCCGTCCGTCAAATTACTATTGAACATGTGTAACAGATAACAATTAAGTGCGCATGGGAAGATAAGTCGCGGAAATAGTGGAATAGGTGGAAGAGGGGGCGTCTCTTAATCAGAAAGTTGTAAGTTCAATTCCTGTAGAAGGCAGTACATTTATATTTTCTCATCAATCAATTTCACTAAACAACATCTGAGAAGAAATTATTTGCTTTAAGTTAAATAAATTTTATTGTAATATAAAAAAATGTTGGCTATTTTTTCAATGTTGATTGATTTTATTTATTATTGGGTCACCAATTATCAAGGCCAAAAGTCACTCGAGAATAAATTTGAATGAGATGCAATCATTGTCAACCGAGAGATAATGAACACTATTGATCAAAGGTATGAACTGCATTTGATTACTTATGGGGCGGTTTAGGACAAGAATTTGTGGACACGTGATTTGGAGATGATCAAGTTGTAATGTACCCGGAAGTAGTCCCGCATTAATGTGTTCCACAGCTAGGAAGCCGTAGCAAGAAATTTTGTCAATGGAAGCTACTCCTGGCACGAAGAAACTTGGAGGGAGAAAGGAAAGTCAATTTCCGTTGTGGTAAAGGGGCGAGTTCTTGCTGTGAATGTCTTACAAGGAAGAACCAAAGATTGGAGCTCAGTCGAGCACCTTCCATGGAAATCACGATAGAGTAGAGAGAGACTAGTAACGTCTGTGAGAAACAGTTTGTATGTTTCGAAGCCGATTTTCTATTCTGTATTTCTCTCCGTTATGTTCGACGGAACGAGTGCATTAGTTATTTAAATATTTACGATTGTTTTCACCGTCTTGGTTGGTGTCATTTCCATGTTTCAGTTGTTGTACTCTTCGGCCTTCTTCAGATGATTTTTGTCGTAGTCGACGCCCTTTTGGGAATGTTGAGCTGAACCCGGATCTTTTCTAGGAAAGCTCTGCCACAAATGGAAAAATTGAATTTTGCAACCACCCCAACACACACACACACACACACACACAAACACACACACACACACACACACACACACACAATAAAAAAATAACACCGTCACTCATACACAGTGCGCACATACCCTCCATCTACTGTCTAGACATGCGTTTGGTTAAGGTTAGGTTAGGGTTAGGGTTAGGGTTAAGGTCCAGTCTCCACGCTGAGATCGATGAAGCCCTCATTTCTGCCGTACAAAATGCAGAATAAACGCCACTGTGGAACGCATCGAGGAATGGTGGGCAGCTGTTTCTGTGTACGTTTATATCGAGAAACAATCTCTTTTATGCAAATACTCAATGATATGAATGGATTCTATTCTCTCGAGTAAGTAATAATTCCAATTATTTTCTGTTTTTGTGTTGTTGTTTTTTTGTGTGTGAAACGGGTATGTGGCGGGGGTAATTTTTGGAGGGGCCCTTCCACAAAATATCCCTGAACAACCCTTTAATTAATCCACTATTAGTTAATTATTTCTTCTTAAGTTCCTTCAAAGAGAAAACATATTTCTAGCGACTATTGCTGCTTAATATTCTAAATATCTTCCCCTATAGTTTTTCAGAATCGAAAAATACGGACAACTATTAACAGAGCTTGACGATAGGCGATGAGCGGCTGTAAACGTAACGTTTCCGCTGGATTCACAGTCAGTGTTAACATCACGCCGGTTTAAAGTTAAAACCTCGTCCTTCCAGTCGGTATCTAAGATGGCATTGTCGTTTTTGTTGTTGTCGTAGTTGTGGCTGTGCCTCGTGGGATCGCGACGAAGACTGGACGGAGAGTTAAAATAAGAAAGAGAAATAAACAAAAGAAAGAAAGTAAAAAAAAAGATCAACAAGTCGTTGACGTCTTCACTGAATCAATCGGTCTTTTGCAGTGAACGCGCGAATGTCTATAATCCGAGATATCAACCAGGGACATCAACTTCAGGAACTTCACTCACCCTCGGATATTACCCCACGTCTACATATTGTCACACGCTCATCAAGAACAGGTAAAATACAAACAATAATAGAAAAATGTCATAAGCACAAAAAGTAGAAAAACATACAATTCATATATTCATGACTGTATTCTTATACTTTATTTGTCAAAGAAAAAAAAATATCCTCAAAATTTCTTCATCGTAATTTTTCTATGCATGTGACAAAAAAACATGAAAGCACGCACCGCATACACCCTCGTCAGAATGACGGAAAAATGTATGCTTCGCCAGTGTTTGCACTCGATATTTATCCAGATATATTACTACAGATATTTTCTAACAGAAAAAAAAAATGGGTGAAAAAACAAAACAAAAAAATAACAAATAGTCAACAAATAACTGTTACCAAAGGCAATAAAAGTTACTTTTCTACCTACCTTCCTATTATTTTTGTGTGTATTTTAAAGTATTTTAAAACGCTTTTATTTACACTTAATTTGTCCCTAAAATATGACCTGATTACATGTAAAATAGAAAATGACTGTCCCCAGTTTCCGGAAACCATCGAAGTCTGTAACTTTTTCTTTTTCATCATTTTCTCCTTTTAAATAGGCAGAAATTCATCCAAAAGACGAACACCCCACCATCGTATTTCAAAATCGGAAGCCGTCACTAAGTAGACTTTTTCTCTTTAACTGAAAATGTTTTTTGCGTATGTAATACTAATTTGATTTTGTTCCAAATTAAATTAATCTGGAACAAAAATGTGATTAAGTTAATCAAATTTAACTTTCAAATAGAATAAAGTTTTAAGAGTTTTGTAATCCTTAAAAAGTTGAACATTCTTCCAATGAATCTCGCAAAACTGATCAAACATTGAGATAATTCAACTGAATCAAACTAAATCGATTTAATTGATTGGTGATTTTAACAATGTTTCAGCTAACTTGAACCGAGATCAATCCCTGTAATAATAAGACTGCACGCCTGTCTATGTGTGTGTATTTTTCACCTATTTATTTTACTACTAGCTACACCAACCCCGCGTTGCCCGGAATGCGGTGAAGTCATTTTAGTTTTTAATTTTTAGTTGTTTGTATATTTTAAAAACTTATACAAAAAAATAAATAACATTTTAGTTGGAAGGGAGACAACTCTTTTTATGTTTTTCAATTTAAATGTGAGTTATTCCACTTGCTGATTTTTATTTTTCGATCATAATTAAAAACTATTTCCATATTACCAGTTGTTCGGTGGGACGACATCACTTTTTAAAAAATAAACTGGAGCAAAGTACATTATTATAGTTTCAATAACACGGTACAACAATAACAAATGAAAATTGGTTCGTCAGAATCCAAGTTTGATATGTCAGCTTAAATGCTTTTTAGGCCCAACTTTTAAAAGCTCACAAGATAATTTTTATATGTTAAATTAATCGATTTTTTATTGAAATAAAAATGAAATAGCGTAAAATGAAAAAATAATTAAATTACGAAATTAAATCCCCCAGAGCACATTCTGTTTCTTCGTAAACAAGTTAGCCATTTTATTTTGTTTGGTAATAGTTGAAACAAGCAACCTCCAATAAATTACATGAAAGTAATTACTTGAAATTAATTTGGAAGTATTTAAATGATCAAATTAAGTCCTTCCTGGCTTTAAAATTCTTAGCAAATCCTCATGTATTAAAGAATTGAAAGTTTAGAAAGCTTTTTACATTCAATAATTTTATAAATAGAAATTAAAACATTACCAGTACATTAGTTATAGTCTTATCACATTTTTGTTCAATTAATAATTTAATGGCCAAACGATGCCATAATAATTAAAATTAACTTTCAAACTTCTATTAAAAATAATACTCTAATAAAGGAAAACGGCTTAGCTAAAAAGAACGAAACAAAATGAAAGTAAATAAAAAAAATAACAACTGGGCAACGCCGGATTGGTACAACTAGTATATAATAAATATACTAGTTGTACACCACGTGTCAAAAATAACTGAAAAAATTATGCTTCGGTAGTGTTCGCACTCGCTATATATCTAGATATTACTAAAATATTTATATAAAATCATAGAATTACGTCAGTAATTTAATTTTTCATATAAAAATAATTATCATTTCTGATGATCTAAAGACAAAAATTGTTAACTTTTTATTATAAAATGGAGGATTTCTTTTCGAATCCATGTCAGGTGGCGGGGTAAGTCTGAGGTGGCTGTCTGACTTGCTATTTGCTTTCTCTCTTACCTTCACAGTTGAAATGGTTTCGCTCGGGCTAGAAAAAGGTAGCTTTTGAAAATATTGCATTTTATCCAATTTTTATCTCTACATTTCAAAGTTCCAGCAAGTTTTTAATCATTTCTTTATTTCCTTTTCTTGTATCTTTTAAATGTTCAACCTGGAACTTTATTTTTAATGTTAACATTTTTATGTTATAAATGTTTTCCTCTTGTATTATGTTTCCCTTCTACATAATGTATTGATGTTATACCTTATTTCAGAAAACTTTGTATTTCTCACATTTAAACGGGTCTATAATTATGTTTCCCTTCTGCATAACATATTGATGTTATACCTTATTTCAGAAAACGTTGTATTTCTCACATTTAAACGGGTCTATAATTATGTTTCCCTTCTTCATAATGTGTTGATGTTATACCTTATTTCAGAAAACTTTGTATTTCTCACATTTAAACGGGTCTAAAATTATGTTTCCCTTCTGCATAATGTATTAATGTTATACCTTATTTCAGAAAACTTTGTATTTCTTACATTTAAACGGGTCTATAATTATGTCTCCCTTCTGCATAATGTATTAATGTTATACCTACTTTCAGAAAACTTTGTATTTCTCACATTTAAACGGGTCTATAATTATGTTTCCCTTCTTCATAATGTATTGATGTTATACCTTATTTCAGAAAACTTTGTATTTCTCACATTTAAACGGGTCTATAATTATGTTTCCCTTCTGCATAATGTATTAATGTTATACCTTATTTCAGAAAACTTTGTATTTCTCACATTTAAACGGGTCTATAATTATGTTTCCCTTCTTCATAATGTCTTGATGTTATACCTTATTTCAGAAAACTTTGTATTTCTCACATTTAAACGGGTCTAAAATTATGTTTCCCTTCTGCATAATGTATTAATGTAATACCTTATTTCAGAAAACTTTGTATTTCTCACATTTAAACGGTCTATAATTATGTTTCCCTTCTGCATAATATATTGATGTTATACCTTATTTCAGAAAACTTTGTATTTCTCACATTTAAACGGGTCTATAATTATGTTTCCCTTCTGCATAATGTATTGATGTTATACCTTATTTCAGAAAACTTTGTATTTCTCACATTTAAACGCGTCTATAATTATGTTTCCCTTCTGCATAATGTATTAATGTTATACCTTATTTCAGAAAACTTTGTATTTCTCACATTTAAACGGGTCTATAATTATGTTTCCCTTCTGCATAACATATTGATGTTATACCTTATTTCAGAAAACGTTGTATTTCTCACATTTAAACGGGTCTATAATTATGTTTCCCTTCTGCATAATGTGTTGATGTTATACCTTATTTCAGAAAACTTTGTATTTCTCACATTAAAACGATCTATAATTAAGTTTTCCCTTCTGCATAATGTATTAATGTTATACCTTATTTAAGAAAACTTTGTATTTCTCACATTTAAACAGGTCTATAATTATGTTTCCCTTCTTCATAATGTATTGATGTTATACCTTATTTCATAAAACTTTGTATTTCTCACATTTAAACGGGTCTATAATTATGTTTCCCTTCTGCATCATGTATTGATGTTATACCTTATTTCAGAAAACTTTGTATTTCTCACATTTAAACGGTCTATAATTATGTTTCCCTTCTGCATAATATATTGATGTTATACCTTATTTCAGAAAACTTTGTATTTCTCACATTTAAACGGGTCTATAATTATGTTTCCCTTCTTCATAATGTATTGATGTTATACCTTATTTCAGAAAACTTTGTATTTCTCACATTTAAACGGGTCTATAATTATGTTTCCCTTCTGCATCATGTATTGATGTTATACCTTATTTCAGAAAACTTTGTATTTCTCACATTAAAACGATCTATAATTATGTTTCCCTTCTGCATAATGTATGAATGTTATACCTTATTTAAGAAAACTTTGTATTTCTCACATTTAAACGGGTCTATAATTATGTTTCCCTTCTTCATAATGTATTGATGTTATACCTTATTTCAGAAAACTTTGTATTGCTCACATTTAAACGGGTCTATAATTATGTTTCCCTTCTGCATCATGTATTGATGTTATACCTTATTTCAGAAAACTTTGTATTTCTCACATTTAAACGGTCTATAATTATGTTTCCCTTCTGCATGATATATTGATGTTATACCTTATTTCAGAAAACTTTGTATTTCTCACATTTAAACGGGTCTATAATTATGTTTCCCTTCTTCATAATGTATTGATGTTATACCTTATTTCATAAAACTTTGTATTGCTCACATTTAAACGGGTCTATAATTATGTTTCCCTTCTGCATCATGTATTGATGTTATACCTTATTTCAGAAAACTTTGTATTTCTCACATTTAAACGGTCTATAATTATGTTTCCCTTCTGCATGATATATTGATGTTATACCTTATTTCAGAAAACTGTGTATTTCTCATATTTAAACGGGTCTATAATTATGTTTCCCTTCTGCATAATGTATTAATGTTACACTTTATTCCAGAAAACTTTGTATTTCTCACATTTAAACGGTCTATAATTATGTTTCCCTTCTGCATAATATATTGATGTTATACCTTATTTCAGAAAACTTTGTATTTCTCACATTTAAACGGGTCTATAATTATGTTTCCCTTCTTCATAATGTATTGATGTTATACCTTATTTCAGAAAACTTTGTATTTCTCACATTTAAACGGGTCTATAATTATGTTTCCCTTCTGCATAATGTATTAATGTTATACCTTATTTCAGAAAACTTTGTATTTCTCACATTTAAACGGGTCTATAATTATGTTTCCCTTCTGCATAATGTATTGATGTTATACCTTATTTCAGAAAACTTTGTATTTCTCACATTTAAACGATCTATAATTATGTTTCCCTTCTGCATAATGTATTGATGTTATACCTTATTTCAGAAAACTTTGTATTTCTCACATTTAAACGGGTCTATAATTATGTTTCCCTTCTGCATAATGTATTGATGTTATACCTTTTTTCAGAAAACTTTGTATTTCTCACATTTAAACGGGTCTATAATTATGTTTCCCTTCTGCATAATTTATTGATGTTATACCTTATTTCAGAAAACTTTGTATTTCTCACATTTAAACGGGTCTACATAATGTATTGATGTTATACCTTATTTCAGAAAACTGTGTATTTCTCACATTTAAACGGTCTATAATTATGTTTCCCTTCTGCATAATATATTGATGTTATACCTTATTTCAGAAAACTTTGTATTTCTCACATTTAAACGGGTCTATAATTATGTTTCCCTTCTTCATAATGTATTGATGTTATACCTTATTTCAGAAAACTTTGTATTTCTCACATTTAAACGGGTCTATAATTATGTTTCCCTTCTGCATCATGTATTGATGTTATACCTTATTTCAGAAAACTTTGTATTTCTCACATTAAAACGATCTATAATTATGTTTCCCTTCTGCATAATGTATTAATGTTATACCTTATTTAAGAAAACTTTGTATTTCTCACATTTAAACGGGTCTATAATTATGTTTCCCTTCTTCATAATGTATTGATGTTATACCTTATTTCAGAAAACTTTGTATTTCTCACATTTAAACGGGTCTATAATTATGTTTCCCTTCTGCATAACATATTGATGTTATACCTTATTTCAGAAAACGTTGTATTTCTCACATTTAAACGGGTCTATAATTATGTTTCCCTTCTGCATAATGTGTTGATGTTATACCTTATTTCAGAAAACTTTGTATTTCTCACATTAAAACGATCTATAATTAAGTTTTCCCTTCTGCATAATGTATTAATGTTATACCTTATTTAAGAAAACTTTGTATTTCTCACACTTAAACGGGTCTATAATTATGTTTCCCTTCTTCATAATGTATTGATGTTATACCTTATTTCATAAAACTTTATATTTCTCACATTTAAACGGGTCTATAATTATGTTTCCCTTCTGCATCATGTATTGATGTTATACCTTATTTCAGAAAACTTTGTATTTCTCACATTTAAACGGTCTATAATTATGTTTCCCTTCTGCATAATATATTGATGTTATGCCTTATTTCAGAAAACTTTGTATTTCTCACATTTAAACGGGTCTATAATTATGTTTCCCTTCTTCATAATGTATTGATGTTATACCTTATTTCAGAAAACTTTGTATTTCTCACATTTAAACGGGTCTATAATTATGTTTCTCTTCTGCATCATGTATTGATGTTATACCTTATTTCAGAAAACTTTGTATTTCTCACATTAAAACGATCTATAATTATGTTTCCCTTCTGCATAATGTATTAATGTTATACCTTATTTAAGAAAACTTTGTATTTCTCACATTTAAACGGGTCTATAATTATGTTTCCCTTCTTCATAATGTATTGATGTTATACCTTATTTCATAAAACTTTGTATTGCTCACATTTAAACGGGTCTATAATTATGTTTCCCTTCTGCATCATGTATTGATGTTATACCTTATTTCAGAAAACTTTGTATTTCTCACATTTAAACGGTCTATAATTATGTTTCCCTTCTGCATGATATATTGATGTTATACCTTATTTCAGAAAACTTTGTATTTCTCACATTTAAACGGGTCTATAATTATGTTTCCCTTCTTCATAATGTATTGATGTTATACCTTATTTCAGAAAACTGTGTATTTCTCAGATTTAAACGGGTCTATGATTATGTTTCCCTTCTGCATAATGTATTAATGTTACACTTTATTCCAGAAAACTTTGTATTTCTCACATTTAAACGGTCTATAATTATGTTTCCTTTCTGCATAATATATTGATGTTATACCTTATTTCAGAAAACTTTGTATTTCTCACATTTAAACGGGTCTATAATTATGTTTCCCTTCTTCATAATGTATTGATGTTATACCTTATTTCAGAAAACTTTGTATTTCTCACATTTAAACGGGTCTATAATTATGTTTCCCTTCTTCATAATGTATTGATGTTATACCTTATTTCAGAAAACTTTGTATTTCTCACATTTAAACGGTCTATAATTATGTTTCCTTTCTGCATAATATATTGATGTTATACCTTATTTCAGAAAACTTTGTATTTCTCACATTTAAACGGGTCTATAATTATGTTTCCCTTCTTCATAATGTATTGATGTTATACCTTATTTCAGAAAACTTTGTATTTCTCACATTTAAACGGGTCTATAATTATGTTTCCCTTCTGCATAATGTATTAATGTTATACCTTATTTCAGAAAACTTTGTATTTCTCACATTTAAACGGGTCTATAATTATGTTTCCCTTCTGCATAATGTATTGATGTTATACCTTATTTCAGAAAACTTTGTATTTCTCACATTTAAACGATCTATAATTATGTTTCCCTTCTGCATAATGTATTGATGTTATACCTTATTTCAGAAAACTTTGTATTTCTCACATTTAAACGGGTCTATAATTATGTTTCCCTTCTGCATAATGTATTGATGTTATACCTTATTTCAGAAAACTTTGTATTTCTCACATTTAAACGGGTCTATAATTATGTTTCCCTTCTGCATAATTTATTGATGTTATACCTTATTTCAGAAAACTTTGTATTTCTCACATTTAAACGGGTCTACATAATGTATTGATGTTATAGCTTATTTCAGAAAACTGTGTATTTCTCACATTTAAACGGGTCTATAATTATGTTTCCCTTCGACATAATGTATTGATGTTATACCTTATTTCAGAAAACTGTGTATTTCTCACATTTAAACGGGTCTATAATTATGTTTCCCTTCTGCATAATGTATTGATGTTATACCTTATTTCAGAAAACTTTGTATTTCTCACATTTAAACGGGTCTAAAATTATGTTTCCCTTCTGCATAATGTATTAATGTTATACCTTATTTCAGAAAACTGTGTATTTCTCACATTTAAACGGGTCTATAATTATGTTTCCCTTCTGCATAATTTATTGATGTTATACCTTATTTCAGAAAACTTTGTATTTCTCACATTTAAACGGGTCTATAATTATGTTTCCCTTCTGCATAATGTATTAATGTTATACCTTATTTCAGAAAACTTTGTATTTCTCACATTTAAACGGGTCTATAATTATGTTTCCCTTCTGCATAATGTATTGATGTTATACCTTATTTCAGAAAACTGTGTATTTCTCACATTTAAACGGGTCTATAATTATGTTTCCCTTCTACATAATGTATTGATGTTATACCTTATTTCAGAAAACTGTGTATTTCTCACATTTTAACGGGTCTATAATTATGTTTCCCTTCTGCATAATGTATTGATGTTATACCTTATTTCAGAAAACTTTGTATTTCTCACATTAAAACGGGTCTATAATTATGTTTCCCTTTTGCATAATTTATTGATGTTATACCTTATTTCAGAAAACTTTGTATTTCTCACATTTAAACGGGTCTATAATTATGTTTCCCTTCTACATAATGTATTGATGTTATACCTTATTTCAGAAAACTGTGTATTTCTCACATTTAAACGGGTCTATAATTATGTTTCCCTTCTGCATAATGTATTGATGTTATACCTTATTTCAGAAAACTTTGTATTTCTCACATTAAAACGGGTCTATAATTATGTTTCCCTTTTGCATAATTTATTGATGTTATACCTTATTTCAGAAAACTTTATATTTCTCACATTTAAACGGGTCTATAATTATGTTTCCCTACTGCATAATGTATTGATGTTATACCTTATTTCAGAAAACTTTGTATTTCTCACATTTAAACGGGTCTATAATTATGTTTCCCTTCTACATAATGTATTGATGTTATACCTTATTTCAGAAAACTTTGTATTTCTCACATTTAAACGGGTCTATAATTATGTTTCCCTTTTGCATAATTTATTGATGTTATATCTTATTTCAAAAAACTTTGTATTTCTCACATTTAAACGGGTCTATAATTATGTTTCCCTTCTACATAATGTATTAATGTTATACCTTATTTCAGAAAACTGTGTATTTCTCACATTTAAACGGGTCTATAATTATGTTTCCCTTCTGCATAATGTATTGATGTTATAACTTATTTCAGAAAACTGTGTATTTCTCACATTTAAACGGGTCTATAATTATGTTTCCTTTCTACATAATGTATTGATGTTATACCTTATTTCAGAAAACTGTGTATTTCTCACATTTAAACGGGTCTATAATTATGTTTTCCTTCTGCATAATGTATTGATGTTATATCTTATTTCAGAAAACTTTGTATTTCTCACATTTAAACGGGTCTATAATTATGTTTCCCTTCTGCATAATGTATTAATGTTATACCTTTTTTCAGAAAACTTTGTATTTCTCACATTTAAACGGGTCTATAATTATGTTTCCCTTCTGCATAATGTATTAATGTTATATCTTATTTCAAAAAACTTTGTATTTCTCACATTTAAACGGGTCTATAATTATGTTTCCCTTCTACATAATGTATTAATGTTATACCTTATTTCAGAAAACTGTGTATTTCTCACATTTAAACGGGTCTATAATTATGTTTCCCTTCTGCATAATGTATTGATGTTATACTTTAGTTCAGAAAACTTTGTATTTCTCAAATTTAAACGGGTCTATAATTATGTTTCCCTTCTGCATAATGTATTAATGTTATACCTTTTTTCAGAAAACTTTGTATTTCTCACATTTAAACGGGTCTATAATTATGTTTCCCTTCTACATAATGTATTGATGTTATACCTTATTTCAGAAAACTTTGTATTTCTCACATTTAAACGGGTCTATAATTATGTTTCCCTTCTGCATAATGTATTGATGTTATAACTTATTTCAGAAAACTGTGTATTTCTCACATTTAAACGGGTCTATAATTATGTTTCCTTTCTACATAATGTATTGATGTTATACCTTATTTCAGAAAACTGTGTATTTCTCACATTTAAACGGGTCTATAATTATGTTTCCCTTCTGCATAATGTATTGATGTTATAACTTATTTCAGAAAACTTTGTATTTCTCACATTTAAACGGGTCTATAATTATGTTTCCCTTCTGCATAATGTATTGATGTTATAACTTATTTCAGAAAACTGTGTATTTCTCACATTTAAACGGGTCTATAATTATGTTTCCTTTCTACATAATGTATTGATGTTATACCTTATTTCAGAAAACTGTGTATTTCTCACATTTAAACGGGTCTATAATTATGTTTCCTTTCTACATAATGTATTGATGTTATAACTTATTTCAGAAAACTGTGTATTTCTCACATTTAAACGGGTCTATAATTATGTTTCCTTTCTACATAATGTATTGATGTTATACCTTATTTCAGAAAACTTTGTATTTCTCACATTTAAACGGGTCTATAATTATGTTTCCTTTCTACATAATGTATTGATGTTATACCTTATTTCAGAAAACTTTGTATTTCTCACATTTAAACGGGTCTATAATTATGTTTCCCTTCTGCATAATGTATTGATGTTATACTTTAGTTCAGAAAACTTTGTATTTCTCAAATTTAAACGGGTCTATAATTATGTTTCCCTTCTGCATAATGTATTAATGTTATACCTTTTTTCAGAAAACTTTGTATTTCTCACATTTAAACGGTCTATAATTATGGTTCCCTTCTGCATAATGTATTGATGTTATACCTTAGTTCAGAAAACTTTGTATTTCTCACATTTAAACGGGTCTATAATTATGTTTCCCTTCTGCATTATGTATTGATGTTATACCTTATTTCAGAAAACTTTGTATTTCTCACATTTAAACGGGTCTATAATTATGTTTCCCTTCTGCATAATGTATTAATGTTATACCTTATTTCAGAAAACTTTGTATTTCTCACATTTAAACGGGTCTATAATTATGTTTCCCTTCTGCATAATGTATTGATGTTATACCTTATTTCAGAAAACTTTGTATTTCTCACATTTAAACGGGTCTATAATTATGTTTTCATTCTGCATAATGTATTAATGTTATACCTTATTTCAGAAAACTGTGTATTTCTCACATTTAAACGGGTCTATAATTATGTTTCCCTTCTGCATAATGTATTGATGTTATACCTTATTTCAGAAAACTTTGTATTTCTCACATTTAAACGGGTCTATAATTATGTTTCCCTTCTGCATAATGTATTAATGTTATACCTTATTTCAGAAAACTTTGTATTTCTCACATTTAAACGGGTCTATAATTATGTTTTCATTCTGCATAATGTATTAATGTTATACCTTATTTCAGAAAACTGTGTATTTCTCACATTTAAACGGGTCTATAATTATGTTTCCCTTCTGCATAATGTATTGATGTTATACCTTATTTCAGAAAACTTTGTATTTCTCACATTTAAACGGGTCTATAATTATGTTTTCCTTCTGCATAATGTATTGATGTTATACCTTATTTCAGAAAACTTTGTATTTCTCACATTTAAACGGGTCTATAATTATGTTTCCCTTCTGCATTATGTATTGATGTTATACCTTATTTCAGAAAACTTTGTATTTCTCACATTTAAACGGGTCTATAATTATGTTTCCCTTCTGCATAATGTATTGATGTTATACCTTATTTCAGAAAACTTTGTATTTCTCACATTTAAACGGGTCTATAATTATGTTTCCCTTCTGCATTATGTATTGATGTTATACCTTATTTCAGAAAACTTTGTATTTCTCACATTTAAACGGGTCTATAATTATGTTTCCCTTCTGCATAATGTATTGATGTTATACCTTGTTTCAGAAAACTTTGTATTTCTCACATTTAAACGGGTCTATAATTATGTTTTCATTCTGCATAATGTATTAATGTTATACCTTATTTCAGAAAACTGTGTATTTCTCACATTTAAACGGGTCTATAATTATGTTTCCCTTCTGCATAATGTATTAATGTTATACCTTATTTCAGAAAACTTTGTATTTCTCACATTTAAACGGGTCTATAATTATGTTTCCCTTCTGCATAATGTATTAATGTTATACCTTATTTCAGAAAACTTTGTATTTCTCACATTAAAACGGTCTATAATTATGTTTCCCTTCTGCATAATGTATTGATGTTATACCTTATTTCAGAAAACTTTGTATTTCTCACATTTAAACGGGTCTATAATTATGTTTCCCTTCTGCATTATGTATTGATGTTATACCTTATTTCAGAAAACTTTGTATTTCTCACATTTAAACGGGTCTATAATTATGTTTCCCTTCTGCATAATGTATTAATGTTATACCTTATTTCAGAAAACTTTGTATTTCTCACATTTAAACGGGTCTATAATTATGTTTCCCTTCTGCATAATGTATTAATGTTATACCTTATTTCAGAAAACTTTGTATTTCTCACATTAAAACGGTCTATAATTATGTTTCCCTTCTGCATAATGTATTGATGTTATACCTTATTTCAGAAAACTGTGTATTTCTCACATTTAAACGGGTCTATAATTATGTTTCCCTTCTGCATTATGTATTGATGTTATACCTTATTTCAGAAAACTTTGTATTTCTCACATTTAAACGGGTCTATAATTATGTTTCCCTTCTGCATAATGTATTAATGTTATACCTTATTTCAGAAAACTTTGTATTTCTCACATTTAAACGGGTCTATAATTATGTTTCCCTTCTGCATAATGTATTGATGTTATACCTTGTTTCAGAAAACTTTGTATTTCTCACATTTAAACGGGTCTATAATTATGTTTTCATTCTGCATAATGTATTAATGTTATACCTTATTTCAGAAAACTGTGTATTTCTCACATTTAAACGGGTCTATAATTATGTTTCCCTTCTGCATAATGTATTGATGTTATACCTTATTTCAGAAAACTTTGTATTTCTCACATTAAAACGGGTCTATAATTATGTTTCCCTTTTGCATAATTTATTGATGTTATACCTTATTTCAGAAAACTTTGTATTTCTCACATTTAAACGGGTCTATAATTATGTTTCCCTTCTGCATAATGTATTGATGTTATACCTTATTTCAGAAAACTGTGTATTTCTCACATTTAAACGGGTCTATAATTATGTTTCCCTTCTGCATAATGTATTGATGTTATACCTTATTTCAGAAAACTTTGTATTTCTCACATTAAAACGGGTCTATAATTATGTTTCCCTTCTGCATAATTTATTGATGTTATACCTTATTTCAGAAAACTTTGTATTTCTCACATTTAAACGGGTCTATAATTATGTTTCCCTTCTGCATAATGTATTGATGTTATACCTTATTTCAGAAAACTTTGTATTTCTCACATTTAAACGGGTCTATAATTATGTTTCCCTTCTACATAATGTATTGATGTTATACCTTATTTCAGAAAACTTTGTATTTCTCACATTTAAACGGGTCTATAATTATGTTTCCCTTTTGCATAATTTATTGATGTTATACCTTATTTCAAAAAACTTTGTATTTCTCACATTTAAACGGGTCTATAATTATGTTTCCCTTCTACATAATGTATTAATGTTATACCTTATTTCAGAAAACTGTGTATTTCTCACATTTAAACGGGTCTATAATTATGTTTCCCTTCTGCATAATGTATTGATGTTATAACTTATTTCAGAAAACTTTGTATTTCTCACATTTAAACGGGTCTATAATTATGTTTCCTTTCTACATAATGTATTGATGTTACACCTTATTTCAGAAAACTGTGTATTTCTCACATTTAAACGGGTCTATAATTATGTTTTCCTTCTGCATAATGTATTGATGTCATATCTTATTTCAGAAAACTTTGTATTTCTCACATTTAAACGGTTTATAATTATGTTTCCCTTCTGCATAATGTATTGATGTTATACTTTAGTTCAGAAAACTTTGTATTTCTCACATTTAAACGGGTCTATAATTATGTTTCCCTTCTGCATAATGTATTAATGTTATACCTTTTTTCAGAAAACTTTGTATTTCTCACATTTAAACGGTCTATAATTATGGTTCCCTTCTGCATAATGTATTGATGTTATACCTTAGTTCAGAAAACTTTGTATTTCTCACATTTAAACGGGTCTATAATTATGTTTCCCTTCTGCATAATGTATTAATGTTATACCTTATTTCAGAAAACTATGTATTTCTCACATTTAAACGGGTCTATAATTATGTTTCCCTTCTGCATAATGTATTGATGTTATACCTTATTTCAGAAAACTGTGTATTTCTCACATTTAAACGGGTCTATAATTATGTTTCCCTTCTGCATAATGTATTAATGTTATACCTTATTTCAGAAAACTTTGTATTTCTCACATTTAAACGGGTCTATAATTATGTTTCCTTTCTGCATAATGTATTAATGTTATACCTTATTTCAGAAAACTATGTATTTCTCACATTTAAACGGGTCTATAATTATGTTTCCCTTCTGCATAATGTATTAATGTTATACCTTATTTAAGAAAACTTTGTATTTCTCACATTTAAACGGGTCTATAATTATGTTTCCCTTCTGCATAATGTATTGATGTTATACCTTGTTTCAGAAAACTTTGTATTTCTCTCATTTAAACGGGTCTATAATTATGTTTTCATTCTGCATAATGTATTAATGTTATACCTTATTTCAGAAAACTTTGTATTTCTCACATTTAAACGGTCTATAATTATGTTTCTCTTCTGCGTAATATATTGATGTTATACCTTATTTCAGAAAACTTTGTATTTCTCACATTTAAACGGGTCTATAATTATGTTTCCCTTCTGCATAATGTATTGATGTTATACCTTATTTCAGAAAACTTTGTATTTCTCACATTTAAACGGGTCTATAATGATGTTTCCCTTCTGCATAATGTATTAATGTTATACCTTATTTCAGAAAACTTTGTATTTCTCACATTTAAACGGTCTATAATTATGTTTCTCTTCTGCGTAATATATTGATGTTATACCTTATTTCAGAAAACTTTGTATTTCTCACATTTAAACGGGTCTATAATTATGTTTCCCTTCTGCATAATACATTGATGTTATACCTTATTTCAGAAAACTTTGTATTTCTCACATTTAAACGGGTCTATAATTATGTTTCCCTTCTGCATAATGTGTTGATGTTATACCTTATTTCAGAAAACTTTGTATTTCTCTCATTTAAACGGGTCTATAATTATGTTTCCCTTCTGCATAATACATTGATGTTATACCTTATTTCAGAAAACTTTGTATTTCTCACATTTAAACGGGTCTATAATTATGTTTCCCTTCTGCATAATGTGTTGATGTTATACCTTATTTCAGAAAACTTTGTATTTCTCACATTTAAACGGGTCTATAATTATGTTTCCCTTCTGCATAATGTATTGATGTTATACCTTATTTCAGAAAACTTTGTATTTCTCACATTTAAACGGGTCTATAATTATGTTTCCCTTCTGCATAATGTATTGATGTTATACCTTATTTCAGAAAACTTTGTATTTCTCACATTTAAACGGGTCTATAATTATGTTTCCCTTCTGCATAATGTATTAATGTTATACCTTATTTCAGAAAACTTTGTATTTTTCACATTTAAACGGGTCTATAATTATGTTTCCCTTCTGCATAATGTATTGATGTTATACCTTATTTCAGAAAACTTTGTATTTCTCACATTTAAACGGGTCTATAATTATGTTTCCCTTCTGCATCATGTGTTGATGTTATACCTTATTTCAGAAAACTTTGTATTTCTCACATTTAAACGGGTCTATAATTATGTTTCCCTTCTGCATAATGTATTGATGTTATACCTTATTTCAGAAAACTTTGTATTTCTCACATTTAAACGGGTCTATAATTATGTTTCCCTTCTGCATAATGTATTGATGTTATACCTTATTTCAGAAAACTTTGTATTTCTCACATTTAAACGGGTCTATAATTATGTTTCCCTTCTGCATAATGTATTAATGTTATACCTTATTTCAGAAAACTTTGTATTTTTCACATTTAAACGGGTCTATAATTATGTTTCCCTTCTGCATAATGTATTGATGTTATACCTTATTTCAGAAAACTATGTATTTCTCACATTTAAACGGGTCTATAATTATGTTTCCCTTCTGCATAATGTGTTGATGTTATACCTTATTTCAGAAAACTTTGTATTTCTCACATTTAAACGGTTTATAATTATGTTTCCCTTCTGCATAATGTGTTGATGTTATACCTTATTTGAGAAAACTTTGTATTTCTCACATTTAAACGGTCTATAATTATGTTTCCCTTCTGCATAATATATTGATGTTATACCTTATTTCAGAAAACTTTGTATTTCTCACATTTAAACGGGTCTATAATTATGTTTCCCTTCTGCATAATGTATTGATGTTATACCTTATTTCAGAAAACTTTGTATTTCTCACATTTAAACGGTCTATAATTATGTTTCCCTTCTGCATAATGTGTTGATGTTATACCTTATTTCAGAAAACTTTGTATTTCTCACATTTAAACCGGTCTATAATTATGTTTCCATTTTGCATAATGTATTGATGTTATACCTTATTTCAGAAAACTTTGTATTTCTCACATTTAAACGGGTCTATAATTATGTTTCCCTTCTACATAATGTATTGATGTTATACCTTATTTCAGAAAACTGTGTATTTCTCACATTTAAACGGTCTATAAATATGTTTCCCTTCTGCATAATGTATTGATGTTATACCTTATTTCAGAAAACTTTGTATTTCTCACATTAAAACGGGTCTATAATTATGTTTCCCTTTTGCATAATTTATTGATGTTATACCTTATTTCAGAAAACTTTGTATTTCTCACATTTAAACGGGTCTATAATTATGTTTCCCTTCTGCATAATGTATTGATGTTATACCTTATTTCAGAAAACTTTGAATTTCTCACATTAAAACGGGTCTATAATTATGTTTCCCTTTTGCATAATGTATTGATGTTATACCTTATTTCAGAAAACTTTGTATTTCTCACATTTAAACGGTCTATAATTATGTTTCCCTTCTGCATAATGTGTTGATGTTATACCTTATTTCAGAAAACTTTGTATTTCTCACATTTAAACCGGTCTATAATTATGTTTCCATTTTGCATAATGTATTGATGTTATACCTTATTTCAGAAAACTTTGTATTTCTCACATTTAAACGGGTCTATAATTATGTTTCCCTTCTGCATAATGTATTGATGTTCTACCTTATTTCAGAAAACTTTGTATTTCTCACATTTAAACGGGTCTATAATTATGTTTCCCTTCTGCATAATGTATTGATGTTATACCTTATTTCAGAAAACTTTGTATTTCTCACATTTAAACGGGTCTATAATTATGTTTCCCTTCTGCATAATGTATTGATGTTATACCTTATTTCAGAAAACTTTGTATTTCTCACATTTAAACGGGTCTATAATTGTTTCCCTTCTGCATAATGTATTGATGTTATACCTTATATCTGAAAACTTTGTATTTCTCACATTTAAACGGGTCTATAATTATGTTTCCCTTCTACATAATGTATTGATGTTATACCTTATTTCAGAAAACTTTGTATTTCTCACATTTAAACGGTCTATAATTATGTTTCCCTTCTGCATAATGTGTTGATGTTATACCTTATTTCAGAAAACTTTGTATTTCTCACATTTAAACCGGTCTATAATTATGTTTCCATTTTGCATAATGTATTGATGTTATACCTTATTTCAGAAAACTTTGTATTTCTCACATTTAAACGGGTCTATAATTATGTTTCCCTTCTACATAATGTATTGATGTTATACCTTATTTCAGAAAACTGTGTATTTCTCACATTTAAACGGGTCTATAATTATGTTTCCCTTCTGCATAATGTATTGATGTTATACCTTATTTCAGAAAACTTTGTATTTCTCACATTAAAACGGGTCTATAATTATGTTTCCCTTTTGCATAATGTATTGATGTTATACCTTATTTCAGAAAACTTTGTATTTCTCACATTTAAACGGGTCTATAATTATGTTTCCCTTCTGCATAATGTATTGATGTTATACCTTATTTCAGAAAACTTTGTATTTCTCACATTTAAACGGGTCTATAATTATGTTTCCCTTCTACATAATGTATTGATGTTATACCTTATTTCAGAAAACTTTGTATTTCTCACATTTAAACGGGTCTATAATTATGTTTCCCTTCTACATAATGTATTGATGTTATACCTTATTTCAGAAAACTGTGTATTTCTCACATTTAAACGGGTCTATAATTATGTTTCCCTTCTGCATAATGTATTGATGTTATACCTTATTTCAGAAAACTTTGTATTTCTCACATTAAAACGGGTCTATAATTATGTTTCCCTTTTGCATAATTTATTGATGTTATACCTTATTTCAGAAAACTTTGTATTTCTCACATTTAAACGGGTCTATAATTATGTTTCCCTTCTACATAATGTATTAATGTTATACCTTTTTTCAGAAAACTTTGTATTTCTCACATTTAAACGGTCTATAATTATGGTACCCTTCTGCATAATGTATTGATGTTATACCTTAGTTCAGAAAACTTTGTATTTCTCACATTTAAACGGGTCTATAATTATGTTTCCTTTCTGCATAATGTATTAATGTTATACCTTATTTCAGAAAACTATGTATTTCTCACATTTAAACGGGTCTATAATTATGTTTCCCTTCTGCATAATGTATTGATGTTATACCTTATTTCAGAAAACTTTGTATTTCTCACATTTAAACGGGTCTATAATTATGTTTCCCTTCTGCATAATGTATTAATGTTATACCTTATTTCAGAAAACTTTGTATTTCTCACATTTAAACGGGTCTATAATTATGTTTCCTTTCTGCATAATGTATTAATGTTATACCTTATTTCAGAAAACTATGTATTTCTCACATTTAAACGGGTCTATAATTATGTTTCCCTTCTGCATAATGTATTAATGTTATACCTTATTTCAGAAAACTTTGTATTTCTCACATTTAAACGGGTCTATAATTATGTTTCCCTTCTGCATAATGTATTGATGTTATACCTTATTTCAGAAAACTTTGTATTTCTCACATTTAAACGGTCTATAATTATGTTTCCCTTCTGCATAATGTATTGATGTTATACCTTGTTTCAGAAAACTTTGTATTTCTCACATTTAAACGGGTCTATAATTATGTTTCCCTTCTGCATAATGTATTAATGTTATACCTTGTTTCAGAAAACTTTATATTTCTCACATTTAAACGGGTCTATAATTATGTTTCCCTTCTGCATAATGTATTGATGTTATACCTTGTTTCAGAAAACTTTGTATTTCTCACATTTAAACGGGTCTATAATTATGTTTCCCTTCTGCATAATGTATTAATGTTATACCTTATTTCAGAAAACTTTGTATTTCTCACATTTAAACGGGTCTATAATTATGTTTCCTTTCTGCATAATGTATTAATGTTATACCTTATTTCAGAAAACTATGTATTTCTCACATTTAAACGGGTCTATAATTATGTTTCCCTTCTGCATAATGTATTAATGTTATACCTTATTTCAGAAAACTTTGTATTTCTCACATTTAAACGGGTCTATAATTATGTTTCCCTTCTGCATAATGTATTGATGTTATACCTTATTTCAGAAAACTTTGTATTTCTCACATTTAAACGGTCTATAATTATGTTTCCCTTCTGCATAATGTATTGATGTTATACCTTGTTTCAGAAAACTTTGTATTTCTCACATTTAAACGGGTCTATAATTATGTTTCCCTTCTGCATAATGTATTAATGTTATACCTTGTTTCAGAAAACTTTGTATTTCTCACATTTAAACGGTCTATAATTATGTTTCCCTTCTGCATAATGTATTGATGTTATACCTTGTTTCAGAAAACTCTGTATTTCTCACATTTAAACGGTCTATAATTATGTTTTCATTCTGCATAATGTATTAATGTTATACCTTATTTCAGAAAACTTTGTATTTCTCACATTTAAACGGGTCTATAATTATGTTTCCCTTCTGCATAATGTATTGATGTTATACCTTATTTCAGAAAACTTTGTATTTCTCACATTTAAACGGGTCTATAATTATGTTTCCCTTCTGCATCATGTATTGATGTTATACCTTATTTCAGAAAACTTTGTATTTCTTACATTTAAACGGGTCTATAATTATGTTTCCCTTCTGCATAATGTATTGATGTTATACCTTATTTCAGAAAACTTTGTATTTCTCAGATTTAAACGGGTCTATAATTATGTTTCCCTTCTGCATAATGTATTAATGTTATACCTTATTTCAGAAAACTTTGTATTTCTCACATTTAAACGGTCTATAATTATGTTTCTCTTCTGCGTAATATATTGATGTTATACCTTATTTGAGAAAACTTTGTATTTCTCACATTTAAACGGGTCTATAATTATGTTTCCCTTCTGCATAATGTATTGATGTTATACCTTATTTCAGAAAACTTTGTATTTCTCACATTTAAACGGGTCTATAATTAAGTTTCCCTTCTGCATAATGTATTGATGTTATACCTTATTTCAGAAAACTTTGTATTTCTCACATTTAAACGGGTCTATAATTATGTTTCCCTTCTGCATAATATATTGATGTTATACCTTATTTCAGAAAACTTTGTATTTCTCACATTTAAACGGGTCTATAATTATGTTTCCCTTCTGCATAATACATTGATGTTATACCTTATTTCAGAAAACTTTGTATTTCTCACATTTAAACGGGTCTATAATTATGTATCTTTTCTGCATAATGTGTTGATGTTATACCTTATTTCAGAAAACTTTGTATTTCTCTCATTTAAACGGGTCTATAATTATGTTTCCCTTCTGCATAATACATTGATGTTATACCTTATTTCAGAAAACTTTGTATTTCTCACATTTAAACGGGTCTATAATTATGTTTCCCTTCTGCATAATGTGTTGATGTTATACCTTATTTCAGAAAACTTTGTATTTCTCACATTTAAACGGGTCTATAATTATGTTTCCCTTCTGCATAATGTATTAATGTTATACCTTATTTCAGAAAACTTTGTATTTCTCACATTTAAACGGGTCTATAATTATGTTTCCCTTCTGCATCATGTGTTGATGTTATACCTTATTTCAGAAAACTTTGTATTTCTCACATTTAAACGGGTCTATAATTATGTTTCCCTTCTGCATAATGTATTGATGTTATACCTTATTTCAGAAAACTTTGTATTTCTCACATTTAAACGGGTCTATAATTATGTTTCCCTTCTGCATAATGTATTGATGTTATACCTTATTTCAGAAAACTTTGTATTTCTCACATTTAAACGGGTCTATAATTATGTTTCCCTTCTGCATAATGTATTAATGTTATACCTTATTTCAGAAAACTTTGTATTTTTCACATTTAAACGGGTCTATAATTATGTTTCCCTTCTGCATAATGTATTGATGTTATACCTTATTTCAGAAAACTTTGTATTTCTCACATTTAAACGGGTCTATAATTATGTTTCCCTTCTGCATAATGTATTGATGTTATACCTTATTTCAGAAAACTTTGTATTTCTCACATTTAAACGGGTCTATAATTATGTTTCCCTTCTGCATAATGTATTAATGTTATACCTTATTTCAGAAAACTTTGTATTTTTCACATTTAAACGGGTCTATAATTATGTTTCCCTTCTGCATAATGTATTGATGTTATACCTTATTTCAGAAAACTTTGTATTTCTCACATTTAAACGGGTCTATAATTATGTTTCCCTTCTGCATAATGTGTTGATGTTATACCTTATTTCAGAAAACTTTGTATTTCTCACATTTAAACGGTTTATAATTATGTTTCCCTTCTGCATAATGTGTTGATGTTATACCTTATTTGAGAAAACTTTGTATTTCTCACATTTAAACGGTCTATAATTATGTTTCCCTTCTGCATAATATATTGATGTTATACCTTATTTCAGAAAACTTTGTATTTCTCACATTTAAACGGGTCTATAATTATGTTTCTCTTCTGCATAATGTATTGATGTTATACCTTATTTCAGAAAACTTTGTATTTCTCACATTTAAACGGGTCTATAATTATGTTTCCCTTCTGCATAATGTATTGATGTTATACCTTATTTAAGAAAACTTTGTATTTCTCACATTTAAACGGGTCTATAATTATGTTTCCCTTCTGCATAATGTATTAATGTTATACCTTATTTCAGAAAACTTTGTATTTTTCACATTTAAACGGGTCTATAATTATGTTTCCCTTCTGCATAATGTATTGATGTTATACCTTATTTCAGAAAACTATGTATTTCTCACATTTAAACGGGTCTATAATTATGTTTCCCTTCTGCATAATGTGTTGATGTTATACCTTATTTCAGAAAACTTTGTATTTCTCACATTTAAACGGTTTATAATTATGTTTCCCTTCTGCATAATGTGTTGATGTTATACCTTATTTGAGAAAACTTTGTATTTCTCACATTTAAACGGTCTATAATTATGTTTCCCTTCTGCATAATATATTGATGTTATACCTTATTTCAGAAAACTTTGTATTTCTCACATTTAAACGGGTCTATAATTATGTTTCCCTTCTGCATAATACATTGATGTTATACCTTATTTCAGAAAACTTTGTATTTCTCACATTTAAACGGGTCTATAATTATGTTTCCCTTCTGCATAATGTGTTGATGTTATACCTTATTTCAGAAAACTTTGTATTTCTCTCATTTAAACGGGTCTATAATTATGTTTCCCTTCTGCATAATACATTGATGTTATACCTTATTTCAGAAAACTTTGTATTTCTCACATTTAAACGGGTCTATAATTATGTTTCCCTTCTGCATAATGTATTGATGTTATACCTTATTTCAGAAAACTTTATATTTCTCACATTTAAACGGTCTATAATTATGTTTTCCTTCTGCATAATGTATTAATGTTTTACCTTATTTCAGAAAACTTTGTATTTCTCACATTTAAACGGTCTATAATTATGTTTTCCTTCTGCATAATGTATTGATGTTATACCTTATTTCAGAAAACTTTGTATTTCTCACATTTAAACGGTCTATAATTATGTTTCCCTTCTGCATAATGTATTAATGTTATACCTTATTTCAGAAAACTTTGTATTTCTCACATTTAAACGGTCTATAATTATGTTTCCCTTCTGCATAATGTATTGATGTTATACCTTATTTCAGAAAACTTTATATTTCTCACATTTAAACGGTCTATAATTATGTTTCTCTTCTGCGTAATATATTGATGTTATACCTTATTTGAGAAAACTTTGTATTTCTCACATTTAAACGGGTCTATAATTATGACGGCCACACTAGCTGTACTAACCCGGCGTTACCCGGGGTGCAGTGAAGTCTTTTTAGCTTTTAATTTTCATTTATTTTCACATTTTTAAACTAAAGATTGATACATTCTATTATATTCTTCAATTTAAAATGAATTATCCTAATTACTGATTTTTTTAAGGTGATTATTATTTTTTTAAATCATATCAACTGTCGTCTGGGCTGGACTAAGTATTTTTTACAATAAATCATAGCGAAGTACATTATTATATTGCCAATAACACGATACAACAATAACAAATAGAAAACTGGCTTGTCAGAAGCAAAGTTTTATTTGTCAGCTTTGATTCTATTTTGGTCTGACTTTGAAAATCCGACAAGATAATTTTATATGTTAGATGAATAGACATGAATAGACAACCCTCTTCCTGATCTTCATCAATGATCTCCCAAATCACATTCTAAGTTTGTTATAATTTATGCAGATGACAAAACCATATATGGCAGCACTTCAAAGAGCATTAATGATCACGATGTCTCTGTTTCTCTCTCTTTCGACTTGGAGCACGTAATGCAATGGGGGAAAAGGTGGCCGATTACTTTTAATACATCTAAAACCAAGCATCTCTCCTTTCACCGCCAACGCTCCGATCCTCACTTTGCCCCAATTGAAATGAATGGCTCTCTCTGTAAAGGTGCCCCTTGGCTTTGATAAGCTCCTAGGACTGATCTTCACGCCAAACCTCAAATGGAAGACTTATATCAAATCGGTTGTTCAAATTCGCTGGAAAAATATCTTTCTACCGCCTCAGAAAGTAGCTCACTCCTGACGCAATCCTCTACTTGTATAAGAGTCAAGTAAGTCCTAAAATGGGGAGGTACTGTTGCCACATCTGGTGAGGTGCCGCTCAGAGCAGCCTTTCCTGCCTTGACAGAGGACGAAACCCGACTTCAAAATTTAGTGTGGAATGTCGTCTTCTCTTTTTCCTACAGCCTCTTTCTCACAGAAGAGACGTTGCTAGTCTTTTTCTACTCTATCGTTATTTTCATGGTAGGTGCTCGACTGAGCTCCAATCTATGGTTCCTCCCTGTAAAACATTTACAACAAGAACTCGTCTAGTTACAACAACTGTAAAAATGTGCTTTATCCCTATGTGTACCTAAAACTAAACTGAACTTTCATGAACCAAGTTTCTTTACAAGAACTATCCGTCTGTGAAACACAATACCACAAGTCTGCTTCCCAGCTGACTATAGCGAGGTCGTTTTCAAGTCTAATGTTAACAAATTCTTGTTCAGCCGTCTTCTTAAATAATCTAATTTCTGGCCAGTCTCAACCATTGTTACTAATCCTTACTTTGTTGTTTCACTGTTTTCCTGAAAAACTCATTAACCTTTATCCTTGAGTGGCCTATCGGTCTTGATAAGTGGTGACTCACTCATTTGTACATAAAAAGGGTGACAGACCGATGAAAATTCTATTTTAAACTGGAGCATGATAAACAAACAAAAATTCTGTTTCAAACTTAAGCTTGACAGACCGATGGAAATTTTATTTTAAACTTAAGTGTGACAGACCAACGAAATTCTGTTTCAAACTTAAGCTTGACAGACAAACGAATATTCTATTTAAAACTTAAGTGTGACAGACTGACGAAAATTCTATTTAAAATTTAACATAACAGAATAACAAAAATTCTGTTTAAAACTTAAACGTGACAGACCGACGAAAGTTTTAGTTCAAACTTAAGCGTGACAGACCGATAAAAATTATATTTCAAATGTAAGCGTTACAGACGATGATGGAATACTTGTCATCGGACGAGTTCATAATAATGCGACACACTAAGTTATTTTTTCTGTTACTTTAATAGTATATATATATATATATATATATATATATATATATATATATATATATATATACACACACACACACATACACACACACACACATATATATATATATATATATATATATATATATATATATATATATATATATATATATATATATAATAGTTCCGAGGTAAGCAAATGTATGACATATTTATTTACATACGTTCCATAAATTCAACATAAACAACAGTTTCGTGTACGATCATTTCTGAGGCGATATCGATGTTTATTGATATTAAGTCTCTTCATCAGCGCAGAGTATAGACGGTAAGTTCGAAGTTAAAACCTAGCATCATGACAAGAGTGTAGTTATACAGCAATTTCCTCTAATAGCAAACAAAGCAATGAAATCGGATATAAAGGGTCACAGTAGGGGAAGGAAAGATGTAAATGTACAGGTAAAGAAAAAACATAAACAATTAGAAAAAAAATGGACAATTAAAAAATATTTTTTCAAAAGAGAAATATACAAAAATAGGAGAATTTATAGTGAAAAATTAATTAAAAATTTGCCATTAATATATATATATATATATATATATATATATATATATATATATATATATATATATATATATATATATATAGTCAGTTGAGATCAATATAAGTTTAACATTGTTCCAAGAATTCAAAACCAACTACAATTCGGCGTACGATCTTTTTAAATACTTTTTGGAAATATTTTATTGTTCATTATTTTTTATGATTCCAAAACGTCTCTTCTGTCAGCGCCTTTTATAACATCACATACAGAAGTCTCTTGAAAAAAATCAGATGTCAGTATTAAAAGCCAACATCAGTGAAAGGACTTTCGAAGCAGAAAACGGGCAGCAAATGTAATGACAAATCAAACATTTAAAACATTCAGAGCATTCACCATATAGGTTGAATCACGAAGAAGAAACTACATAAGAGAAAAAATACATCAATAAAAAAGAGAAAGAAATATAAACAATGGTTACATTAAACAATATTAAGAACAATAAGAAACAATAAAGTTAGAATACAATAAAATAAAATAAAGTAAATTTAGATAAGGTATATAAGAAAGAGGTATATATATATATATATATATATATATATATATATATATATATATATGTGTGTGTGTGTGTGTGTGTGTGTGTGTGTGTGTGTGTGTGTGTGGTGTTGTACGCGAAATTTACTTACATATTTTCGAGGTCGGTATAACCCCCAATTTATCAAAACGTTAAATAACGTCATACGCATTAAAAATAAATTAATCGTTTTGAGGTGTAGGATAAATTTTCTCAAATCTTGCCACTTAAATCATGTAGCTCCAGGATATATCTGTCACCGAATTTCTAAAATTAAATGGTAGAAATTCGTTGGCAGTTCAACTTGTATTTTTACTAGACAAAACCCTCTTTAACTCCGATTCGTATAATTAGTTGCGAAGTAAATATCTTCTACTTTGGGCTATGGTTTAGAAGGAATTTTCTTCCTTTGACAAACTTCGCTTTTCAAAGTGTTTGTCTAATGGCGATATTTTCACCCTCAACAAAACCACTTCTTCATATAATAAACATTTGCAGAATGTAATTACCAAGAAATTCGGCACTAGAGCATATTCGGATAAACATATATTTAATTATTCGTCTTATGCTCTATCCAATACTGAAAAATTTGTCTTGTCTGCCGGCTTAGAATTTAGCATCCTTCCCCTCCGCGTTGATAAAATCAACATATTTAGTGAGATTGAACTATTATATTCTCAACTAAAAAGACATTCGCCTATTTCCACTGATGAATTAACTAGCGTTAAAATCCAGTTGGGTGAATTAGGTCGGAGGTTTCTGCTATACGTACTAAATCAAGCGATTGTATTTGGCAGAAAAATCATTTTGAAACTGCGTAATTACTCAAGTTAAACTCTGATATTTACATCACTCGTCCAAACAAAGGATCAGGCGTTGTTATCCTGAACCAAGTTGATTATATCTCCAAAATGTTACACATTTTGGATGATAAAAATAAGTTTTTCAAGATGGGTGGTTTAAGCCATGATGACACTTTTCGTATGGAAATAAAAATCCAGAAAAGGCTTCTTCAACTTTATAAAAGCAAGTTTATTTCTAAAGAGATTTATGAGAGAATACGACCTATCGGCTCTCAAAGGCCTAGAATGTACGGCTTACCCAAGGTTCATGAACCCAACATGCCTATTCTATCAATGTTGGGTTCTGCACAACATGCACTTGGTAAATGGTTAGTTGATATTCTTAAGCCCGTACTTACTTTTTATTCGGCCTATTGTATCTCTGATTCCTTTCAATTTGTGTCTTATATACACAAATTATCTCTCTCAAAGGATACCGAGTTCTTGGCTTCCTTTGACATTAGTAGTCTGTTTACCAATGTACCATTGGATGAAACCATTGGTATATGTGCAGATTATCTTTACCGGTGCCCCTTAAAATCTCCACAATTTCCTGAACGGATTTTTGTTGAACTGATGGAATTTGCTACTAAATCAGTTTCCTTCAGTTTCAATAACATAATGTATCGGCAAATTGATGGCATATCCATGGCAGCCCTCTTGGTCCATCGTTAGCCAACATTTTCGTTGGATTTTTGGAAAAGCAACCATTTTCCAAAGTGACCAAGCCGGCTTTTTACACACGTTACGTTGATGACACTTTTGCTTGTTTTCCCTCACGGAGTGATGCTGAAGAGTTTCTTCGTCTTCTTTGTGACTTGCATCCATCGTTGCAATTCCCTATGGAGGCTGATGATTGTGGTTCCCTGCCATTCCTCGATGTTTTAGTGTCTAAAGCTGGTTCATCGTTTGAAACCTCTGTGTATAGAAAACCAACGTTTACAGGCCTTTATCTAAATTGGTTTTCCTTCGCCACAAGATCAAGAAAAATAAATCTTATTGGTACTCTCACTCATCGAGCACTTATGATTTGTTCACCAACACGATTCGATGCAGAACTTGGTGAAATTACTAATATTTTTTTTTGCTAATGGATATCCCATCAATATCATAAAAAGCACCATTGCACGCAAAGTTGCTATATTTAATGGTGGTAAAGTTATTGGCCCGTCACGTTGCCCTATTTATTTGAAACTTCCATGGTTAGGTTCTGACGGTCTTGACATTGTCAAAAGGATTTCTTCTACTCAACGTTGTTTTCCAGCAACCATGCTGAGAGTAGTTTACACGACTCGATCCTTTTTCTCTTCTTTTCGTAAAGATGTTTTGCCAGCCATTCAAAAGATTCTGTTGTTTATAAATTCCTGTGTCAGTGTGGAGCTGACTACGTTGGCAAGACATCCTAAAGATTAGAAATTAGAATATCCCAACATATACCACGTGATATTCGTTTACACATGGTTTCGAGATCATCCGGGAACTTCCAGGCACAGGAATCAGCCATCGGTAATCACCTGGTTAGTACAAATAGTTGTTCTGACAAGTATTCCGATGGGTGGTTTTCTGTTTTACACAGTGCCAGGTCGAACTACCATCTCAATATTATTGAGGTGTTAGTTATTAACAACTCTCGACCTAGCCTGTCTAGACAAAAGATTTTGAAGCATCAGTTGGAGATCTTTAATGATTTAAATCCACCATAACGTTGAGAGATTTACTTTTTTTCTCTCTCAATCGTTTTCTCAAACTTAAACAATTTTCCCCCTCATATCTCATTCAATTTTCTTAGTTTTTAATTTATCATTCTGACGTTTCCTCTTAGAGGATCAGACGATAAGGCCGTAAGGAAAATTTTAGCCATTTTCTTTTTTCCACCCTCCCGTTTCATTGATTAAAAAAATGTTTCCTCTGAAATTTATCTTACGATTTTGTTGTACGCGAAATTTACTTATATATATATATATATATATATATATATATATATATATATATATATATATATATATATATATATATATATATATATATATATATATATATATATATATATCTTAAACTTTTGATACAAACATTTTGATTAATTTTTAAATATAATTGTTTAATTAAAAAAAACAATATCTTGTATACAAGACTCGGAATCTATATTATAATTTTTGTCTGTCTGTTTGTCACTTACAGCGAAAAGGAACCAACTAGACACAATTGCACCAAATTTGGCGTAAAGCATCATTGAGAATCAAGAGGAAGGTCATAGGGTGGTAAAATATTGATAACATTACTACTACTACTAATACTACTACTACTACTACTACTACTACTACTACTACTACTAATAATAATAATAATAATAATAATAATAATAATAATAATAATAAATAAATAAACACTTTTAGGCTCGAAAACTATTATTAGTTGCTCTGTTATGCAATTCATTTATTTATATTTTATGTAGATTGAAAGTAAGGTTTATATTTTGATATAAATAAATGCAAGAGATCACCCCCCCTAAATACTTCAAAACAATCAAAGACATATTAGTTTGATAAAAAGTGTGTGAAAATAGGTATTAAAAATGGAATTTTGAACTTAGTTTTAATCTTATGGAGCTGAATTCTAATTGCTCAAATTTGTAGAATCGGTATACTTTTTTGTTTGTTACCTATGGTTTAGATTTAAATAAATTAGAAGGTGAAATACATTTTTGGAGACTCGAAAGGTGCAAGCGGTCTGGCACCTAAACGTTTTTATTGAATTCTTATCCAAATACACATGTGTTTCATCCTTTTTTGGGAATCATCAGTGTAGTGGATGACTTCTGTCGGTCACACGATTCGAATCCCAGATCAAAGTCACCTTCGCCTCTCCAGTCCGAACTTCTATAACGCAACCAACACAACATGGGGAAAGTAGAGAATTAAACTCTATTTGTCTATAAAAGCGGATATATTTTAGTAGGCTGTCATAATAGTGTTCAACGCTCCAGATGGACAGAACTTTGTATTACGCATTTAATTGACAGACTATATATATATATATATATATATATATATATATATATATATATATATATATATATATATATATATATATATATATATATATATATATATATATCAATAATAAATAGAGCTGTTTTTAGGCATGACATTTTTTAGTTATGCAAACATTATTAATAGTATAGTGACAGAAGAAACCTTCATAACAAAAAATTGAAAATCTCTTTCTTAATTGTAAACACAACAAAGTACACACACTTAACTTTCACATAATCACATGCATCTGAAGAATTCGCATTTTATAGCGTCAAAATAATAATCGTTTAAATTATTGTTGACATAATGTTTTATGTCCACCTCTATACAAGTGTATGTATGCATGTATATTTGCTCGTCTTCATGCTGGTGTATGATATGTGTATATTAGTATATATGTGTGTGTATATTTGTGTATATTTCTTTGAATTGGTATCTATAAGCTTATGTATGCATGCAGGTGTTACATGTATTTTTTTGCATACTTATAGTCACATGTACAATATTAACCTTGATCGGTTGGTGTTTACTAGTGCCTTGTATGCTTGCGGACCCCGCCGTAACTCGGAATTAATGCAGAAGAAGAAGAAGAAGAAGAAGAAGAAGAAGAAGAAGAAGAAGAAGAAGAAGACTAGTGCCTGGTATGCAGGCGTGTATGTGTTTGTTCGAGGCAAGATGGACATGTGCTTATACATATGTATTCTTATATGTGTCTTATGCGTATGCGTGTAGGAATATAGGTATGTAGGTATCTATATGTTTGTGTGGGCGCGTATAGTTGTGTATAAGTATATTCTTGGGCATGTACGTATATTTAACAGATCACTCAATAAGTGCTGTGCCTGACATATAGATGGCGCCACTAATAAAAATTCCATATGGTTTTTATAAAGTACTAACCTTCAACTGGCACATGTCTAAATTTGCGCCTTATCAGATTATTAGTTTACAAATTACAATTATTTAAGCGAAGCTACTGTTGCAAATTTTCAAAACAATGGAAAATATGATTTCGTGTGTTGATAAAAGATTGCTTTCTGATATGAAAATACTATTAAAGCAAAGCAATAACTAAGAGGTTGACATTTTGTTGACATTAAACGTGGTCATACGGACACAACTGATGCTGAATGTTCAGGTCGCCCACATTCGACAGTTGTACCGGAAAACATAAAAAGTGTCCACAAGTTTTTGTTGACCGATCATATATTTATTTAATTTGCGTGAGATAGCTGAGGAGTTGAATATATGAGAAGGCAGTGTATTCATGATTTTGCATGAATATTTGTCAATAAAAATACCGTAGTTCTGTTAAAAGTAACGTTGGTAATAATTTCACCCTCGACAGTAAACAATGAACTTACTCCACCCCTAAGAGGGGAGGCAAGGCCTGGGAGGGTGGAACTCCTAGAACAACCTAGGATTAATGCCTCAGCCCGACAAATAAAAGGCCATCGAAATGGCTCAGTTCCTGTCGGGCTGGGGGTGGATCCAGGTATTTAATTCCTTCCCACCGCAGGGGTATGTTGCACAAGGTCGGAATGTGGGGGAGAGTCAAGGCAGCGTCCCTAAAGGAAGAGCACTCTGGCCTATCAAAATAGCCTGGGCAGCCACGTCGGCATTCCCCGGTCAGGGCGCCTCGGATAGTAAACAATAAACTTACTCCACCTCAAGAGGGGAGCCAAGACTTGGGAGAGTTGACCGCCTAGAACAACCCAGGACCTAATACTTCAGCTCGACAGATAAAAGGCCACCGAAATGACCCAGCCACTGGTATTACCCCATCCCAAAGTCCTCAATCAACCAAAGTTGCCGAGAGACTGTACGGCTGGGGTTGCTGCAACACTGAGAAGCAGGTGCTCCCAGTATTTATGGTGAGTGAAAGAGTTCAAGTAGTCCGTATATGTACTGTACACCACCACCACCACCACCACCACCAACAACAACAACAACAACAACAACAACAACAATAACAACAACAACAACAATAATAACAATAATAATAATAATAATAATAATAATAATAATAATAATAATAATAATAATAATAATAGGAAAAATTAATTAGGGATGAATTAAATGATATAGGTATTTTTATAGAAAACCATATGTTTATTTAATTGAAGGATCGGCACAAAATTTTCTTAACTGTATTGAAAAATAATAAAATACAGTATAATAATAGTAATAATAATTAATAATTAAAATAATAAATCGTGAATAAAAAATGAAGGTAATCTAATTTTACTGAATGTTAATAATAAATAATGATATAATTAACGCTCTACTTTTTAAATTTTAGATTACAATATTTTTTTATTTTTTAGATTGTGATAATTATTTATTACGTAATTGGTAAGGAGGATAGTTAAAATTAAAATAAGAAAAGAAATAATGAATTAATCAAATTGATGCATAGGTTATTTATACCGTAACCGGAAGTTATCTATACGAGATTAATAGACAATTGAAACGATATGATAAGGAGGTACCATATGATGAAACGATTAAAAAGAAAAAAGAAAAAAATGAAAAAAAAAGAAGAAACAGGAGCAAAATAGATAAATGTGGACCGATGTGATGGGTGATGATTAGTTATTAATTTATATGTACATTTCATATGTATTGTTTTTATTGATTGAGTATGAATATTTTGAAAGGAAACGGGTAAAAAGATTCCATTGTCATAATATATTTTGAACTTTTAACTATAAGTGAATATGCTTAAAGAATGAATTTCGCTTTAGTCCGAATGAATAAAATGGGAAAAAAACAGGTTATATAAATTAAATGAATACAGTTACATTTTAATTTTTTTTTCTTCCACCTGATTGCGACGAATGTACACTGATGAAGCCTTTTCGGTAAGTGTTTTTGGATATTTTGGATATCATGATAAATATTTTTTTCGGAATGGGTAGAAACAATTATCTGATAATAAAGCGTTTTTGGATGAAACATGGAATATTTTATATATATATATATATATATATATATATATATATATATATAATTATTATTATTATTAATAGTCAGACTTTCAGAATGAAAGCTCAATAGTTGTTAATTTTTAACTCTAGGGCATGTATAAATGCGATAATAATAGAACGATTAGATTCCAGCAACTTTGTCTTTATTAATTTCTGAAATATCATTTCTTGACAGACTGTTTCGTTAACATTTATAGATTGAACATACAGGTATATACGGACCCACTGTATAAAGACCTGACCTTGTCTTGCTAGTATTATATTTGCGTCCTTTTAAAATAAAATGTTGTTACCTAACTGTGCCAGAAAAATAAAACAAAAGTTTTGACGGTAATTCAACTTCACCGATTTTCAAAACCACCACTTTTCTCTGCCTTTCTCTCTGCAATCCAAATCGCTTCTGTTGTTTCCCAACTGTCCTCTTCATTCATATCAGCTGATCTCTATATATGCAAATCAGACTTCACTATAAAAATTTGCACTCATGAAGATAAGCCCTTCTTTACCCTGCAGACACGACATGCGAAGCACCTCACCCTCTTTCCTGCTGACAAGTGTTCCTTTTCATTGTCACAAATTTCTAATCTTTAAATGTCTAACAATCAGAAATAAGAATTTCATGTTCTTTTTTTCTACTCACTGTCTTTTCTTGTTTTCTTTTTCAGAATTTCAAGCCATTAAATTATGGATTTAATGCAAGTAAACAGAATCACTTTACTGGTTTGCTGCTACTCACTCTTGGATTCAGGGGAGCCGTATCCCTTTAGGGTGAGTAGGTAGATATTTCGTTTGTTTTTAGTAAAGTGAAGATGATTTCTTCCGATAGCTTTATTAACAAAAGGTACATTAAAATCTGCTTCGTTAGTCTATCGGATTGACATCCTAATAACTAAGGGGAGACAAGTACGACCTTTCCTTCAATTTGACTCAGCCCCTTTTTTCGTCTCTAAGAAAGAGAGCCTGCGGGGACTTTGATCTCGGCAAATCACGTTGACAGAGGTTTCCGACCAATCACAGACCAGAGATCATGCGTGACCACGCGTGATTTGAGTGATATAAAAGAAGATACGCCTTTCTTCTCCTCCTCTTTTTCCCCTTTCCCAGCAAGTAACAGGTCCTGTCAACGAAGTCTTTCTCTCCCTACGACCAGCGATTAAGACAATCCCATCAGCATGACTCGAAAAGCATGTGGGCGAGAAAACACTGTCTACTACTGTCTAACAGTTACTACACGCCGTCTCCCCTTTCCTCCTCACCGGACACAGGACGAATAGTAAGCCTAACCTTTTTTTTCCTTTCTCTGTTAAGCACGTTTCTTAGAGACGAAAAAAAGGGCTGAGTCAAATTGAAGGAAAGGTCGTACTTGTCTCCCCTTAATTATTAGGATGTCAATCCGATAAGTCAATTAAACAAATATTGGTTCGTGTTGTTAAAAGAAAAATGTCATTTCAAATTGATATTTAATTAGATCAACAGTTTTCGTTTTGATTACTAATCTTACAGAAGGGGTCGGAGGAACTAACCCTCTCACAGCGAAGATCGAACCTAGAATAATTCTGGTCGTAAAATCCACCATAGATTAGAACAACTGCGATAGCGCCTGCATCGTCTCTTGTCTATCTGCTACAGAACACGATGCGCCCAGATAAAAATGAAAAAAAAAACTGTAAGAGATTTGTCTAAGCAAAAGTATAGCACTAGAATCCAACTTTCGAACGCACAAGTTAGTATAGAGTCGAAAGATTTATTAGAAGATTCATAGCGTGAATGTCGTTTAGGGTTTTTACTGCTAGAAGCCATAAGCCATTCTTCGATGTTTTCGTCTAGTCGAGGTATGAAATAGAAATGATCAAAATGGTCCTCATAAACCATATATTAAAAAAAATCTTATTATTCTTACATTGAGAATGTACAAATACGCACTAAAAGCTGATAGCAACTCATAAAAAGCGTTCCCGCTTACACATAACTAATGAGCGGACTTTTTAACGCCAGGAACGTAATAATGATGTACACCGCTTCAGTATGACCTTCCCTTTTGATCAGTTGAAATGTTTTGCTTAAACAAATTAAAATTTTAATTTTCTTTTCAGTCTTTTATTGTTTAATGAATTAGATACACAAAAGAAAGAGATTGTGTCGATTGAAAACGAAATATAATAAAATCCAAACAAACCGACCAACTTTTCTATTTTCAACACGAAACCAAAAGAAATAATCCCGTTTTTTGCTTTCTTCTTCACTTTTTTCACATTCTATGTCCTCCAATAAAAGAAAAGATTGTTCCCACTTTAAGCCTGCCACTCTCTATCCACTTCTTCTAATGCTTTGATTACAGAACCATCCAGCGGTAGGTCAGCATCTCTTTTCACCTTGGGAGCAAAGATTTGGTACATAAAACCTGAATTCTGAATGTTTACTCTTCTCTCCGCTGAGAATATTTAGCTTCGGCATCACCTTTGAAATAACATTATTCCATCCACAGTATACGCCCTTGCTGTGATATCCACTGAAATCTAATAGATTTCTACCCAGAAAAAAAAGACTGTTATACTCCACTACGCCAGAGTTTGTAGAATGAAAAATGATGAAGTCCATTTCTAATATTTATAACAACTTTATTGGTCATCTTCGTTAACATGTAAAGGAAAGGAATTAGGAAAGTTCGTTTGCTACCGAAAGTCTACGAGAAGTTTATCTTCGAGTGAGTAAAGGGTGGAGAGAGGAAGGGGGTTAGTAGCAGATGATAATATGTCTGGACGAGGAAAAAGCTTGGAGCGTCCATGTGTTGAATAAATGTCCCGTTAGTAGGGAAAAGGGAAGAGTACTTATAGGAAAGTCCGTAGTGCGCATGTGTTAAAGGTAGGTCGAGTTCATGTGTGTGTTGTACATATGCGCGTTACAATGATAGAAGTCCAAGTGCGTGCGGCTGTCGTCATGTTGAATGTTAAAGTCATCTTGTCGAAGCCAGGGTCAGATGCCCCGGCGAGTTTTTGGTTATTGTCCCAAGAGAGAAGTTTATGGATTAAAAGAAGCGACATGGATGAGGCAGATAGCTGTGCTGTCTCCTGGCTAAAAAGAGGAAGAAAGTAGTTGGCGCTCCTTTTTATCAACTCTGGAACAAGTCTCTACTCGCATGAGAGATTGTTTCTGATTGGGCAAACCAGAAATGAAGTTAAATGTGTGCACCAATCAGAACCCAGCTTAGAAGTCAAGCATAGATTCAAAATATTATTCATGGCGGCTTCGTGCAGCCACTGGTGGCATTGCTGTTTGTAGTAATGCCGCTACAAGTTAACCCTGGTATACTCGAGAATAGCACAATAGTCACTGTTACTTCCTTCAGACAACCTTTCAGGCGGAGTCTCTCGCCCTTGGTTTTGCCAAACATGGGTTATCACGTTATCATTAAGCCGATTCAAATCCTTAAACTCTTCTACTTCACTTCAGGTAGGAACCGGGAGGGACAGAATATATCTACATTATTTTCGTCCTCTGATCTGATGCGAGTCAGAGCCCGCCTGGGAAGTCTCATTTAAACTGCGTTGACGATCGTAATGAACCAGTTTATTCTCTCTTAAGAGAGAATGGAAGTCTGTCGACGAAACTTGAATCAATTGATTCATTCTCCGTAAAAAAAAACATGGCCACGTGGAGTCATTTTCTGTTTCTCATTTAAAACTGTGCCACTGCGGCTTCTTTTTTTTCAATTCTCTCTATTTTATTTAGATAAATTAATTAGTCATAATACTAATTAAAAACTTAACGAAAGAACCGGGAAATGAAAATAAAGAGAAGAAACGAATTCTAGTTAAAACAACTGAATTAAAAAAATAATAATAGGTTTAATATTAACTCATTAATTATTCCCCACACTTAAGCAATTATAATTTTTTTTATTTTCGGTTTGGTAAAACTTTAAAAAAAAAACTAATTTGACTAATGCATTTCAAAACACGTGTGGTCTCTTCGTCCGAGTATAAAAAAGTAAAGTATACGGTTTACCAAAGGAAAGTTCTGGGACAAGGGATATAGTTAAAAGAAAATACATTATTGTTGGGAGGTTTTAAACAAGATTGAGTATAATTGCGTTGGTTATACAAATAAGTAATATATATTGATATATTGATAATATATATTAATATCGACTTGTGATTGTGATACACCCTTCTCCTAAAAGAGGATGATTGTCTAATTTGGTTTAGAAAATTACTGTTGGCGCTGCAGCCATCAAGTAAAAAAAACTTGCAAGTATTTGAGTGATTCTAGTTTTGCGAGTTTTGCGAGTGATTTGTGAGAAATATTTATAATTAGTGAATTAACTGGAGACGTGAATGTCCACTTTAGCCACATTTATAGGGGCACAGCCTACCATACACCCCTGCAACTGGCTCTTTTATCTTCCTCGTGGGGCAACATTGTCACACAGAAAGAGAATGTACTAAAAGGGGCTGGGGGAAGGGTGCACTTGTGATGCACACCATGACTCACTTTGAAGGGATCAGATTCCAATGGTGACACGCGCTATCATCCCACTTAAACATGGCGAATGATATCAGAAAACTAAATTTTAGCAAAATCTTCCATAATATTTCTCCCGGTTGATTCTGTCGAAAAATCAACAAAATAAGAGTTGCCGATGTTGCTCCCTACATTTCCTCTGGAATTGTCGTGCTGTGAACGCAATGTCCACAGTACTCCCGATTCTCCTGAATCAATACTGTGAATTGGTCAACTACAATAGTCAAATATGTCTTTGTTTGTTTCTGTCTGTGTCCTCTGGCTATTCTGCACAAAAACAGTATCTATGCGGTCTCTTCTCCGGGATCTTCGTCTTTCTGTTTCTCTATCCGTGTTTTACCAGAACTCGTATGTGTCAGACCTGCGTCATTTTTTCTCATCATTTTGTTTATCAAATTTCTAATAAATTACTTTACCCACTTTTCAGAGTTATCTGATTACATTGTCCATTGTCTGTCGACTGACGCTATACAAAGAAAATCCAAACGCAAAATTGCGTTTTATAAATTCGCCAAACAACTGCGTTACAATAGTCCTTCGATTTATTATCATTATGTTTTATTATTATATCGTTTTGAGGTTTCGTGCTTTTTCCTAAATTATCCGTCTCTCCGACTCATCTTATTACAAGGGATGGTTTCCATCAGCCACACACCTAAATTGATCGGAAATATGCATGAATGCAGATGTACCCACGCTGTTTAAAATATCTGCACGGATTCTGTCAGAATCTAGAGTTGTTTTTGATTGAATTAACTTTTTAAAAAAAGTCTGAAAGTCTGTGAAACATCAAGCTCTTGGAAGATATGGTGGTAAAGGTAGTTTTTCCATGACTAAAGGATCTGCGGTGGCAGGCTGTTTTCAAAGTGTTTTGTCAATCTGTTTGTAATAAGCTTTTGATCATTTACGAAAGTAGTGCCATTATTAGACAGTTTTGAGGGCCACAGACATTTTTGCCCCATGAAAGTCGTGCATATAGTTTTTTTTATATCGACATATAATTGCATTGTAATTGCTTTTGATATTTTCGTCTTATTTTGTAGACCACTCGACTTTGACTGGACCTATCATAAATGTCTTTCATTTTTACCGCAGTGTTTCTAACACACACACACACACACTGACGTCACAGCCCTAACCCTAACCCTAACACACACACACTGACGTCACAGCCCTAACCCTAACCCTAACACACACACACTGACGTCACAGCCCTAACCCTAACCCTAACACACACATCTCATCAAATAATTGTCATAAACCCTTCCTCATAAGTAATCAAACTTTGTTCATTCCATTTATCATTTTCAATCTTCTCGTAATATATTTCATTATTTAACTGACAAATCTATCCATATCATTAACCGTTATCCTCGAGTGGCTTTTGACCTTGATAAGTAGTGACTCATTAGTAAAAATATACATACTTTAATACAATCTTTGACATGTCAATAGCGAAAGCTTTCATATTTAATGTCTTCTATTACTTTATATATCTGAAGTTGTATATTTTTGTCTGAGACCAAATCAATTTGAAAATAAATGTTTTGTTTATCTTTTAAATGCCGAGTTGTAATTTCACGCTGGCATCCAATTTACCATGGTTAGTGTTAGGGTTGTATATAGGTAAACTATGTAAGTTTTTCTATCTTAAAAAATATTATAAAAGTATGGTGAGAAAGAGTCCATATAGCCAGAGAGTCTATATCTCTTATCACTTCTCACATCGTCTAGTTTCTTTGAAATGAGTTGTCGGGCTAAAAATCTTTTTTAGTCCGATAGAAAAAAGGACAAAACTTACCTAACCGGTCACGAGGTAACATGGAAAGTCCACAGATTTCAGCTAACAAGTAACGTGTCGTCTAGTTTCTTAGTCACCGAGGTAACTCGGAAACCCACATATTTTACCTAATAGTTTACGGGTGGTCTAGCTTCTCATAAAAGAACATTAATATATCATGCCGGGTCCAGATATTTTACTCAACAGGTTACGGGTTGTCTAGTTTCTTAATAAAAATCGTCACCGATGTAATGGGAAAAGCTTTTTGACTAGGATCAGAGTGTAGTATATGTTCTGATACTACACTTCAAATGTTCTCTCCTTAGTCACTGAAGTTTCGTATAATAGACTGGGGGATTTTCAATTTTTCTCTCAATCTAGAGTGCTTCTTTCTGCTGATACAATTATTGAAATGGTGAATCTATACTTTTTACGTAATCAGTTTCATCACTTTCATTAAAAAAATGTCCTCAACTAAGTTCAATAAACAAAAGATAAACAAAGATGGACGAAACTTCTTTCCGTGTTTAAATTATGGTCAAAATGCAGAAATTTATTGGAAACAGCAGCGGCAACGAATGTTGCTTTTACGTATCGACTCTCGATTGGAAAAAAACCCTCAAATCAGCAGTTTTTTTGAATACATCAAAACACAAGAAATATTCACATCAAAATCTCGCGCATAGTATAAAACCCAAACACAGCTTTTTCATTCCCCTTTTCGGTATTTTTTTTCAGAGACAACACACGTGTGTACGTCATAATATAGTCTAGTAGCACAGACATGATGAGAGACATTTCAAACAATTGTGCGCATGGCGACAGCGCATACACGTCGCTCACCGAGCGCATGTGTACACAAGTTTCTAATAAACTCTCTCACTGACAGAAAAGGCACGCTAAGATTCACATATATCATCATGCCTATCCTATTTACACACATGTAAACACACACGGCGCAAACCGACATGAACACATCTACTCAATTCCTTCGCTAAACAACTCTTTCACTCGAAACGTTTATTTGACCCTTTTAACTCCTATTTAAAAATAAGTGCTTTGTTTATCTTTTGAAATGCGCAGCGTTTGAGTGACGTCATTGTCAACACTTTATTTTGCATTGTCTTAACAATTTGTTAATTCCATTACTTTTGTATGAATACACTTTGTCATTCTTTCGTTTGATATTGTCTTTCTCTCTACAAATTTATGCTAGATTTCTATCTATTTCCAGCGAAGCCATTCTACAACTTTGTTTGGTGGTTCGTTTCCGGAAGAAAATATTGGTAAGCCTTTACATTTTAGTTTCCTGTAATTTTTTTTAATATATAATTTTCGTTTCTTTATATAAAAATGTAGTCTACCATTGGTAGCCTTCATTCTGTTGAAAACATCTGCACGTCTAGAAAAATCGTCAAAACCACAAAAAAATGCGCATTTCGAATCATTTCCGATGTTTTTAAAACATGGAGGGCGACTATTTTGTAGCAGATCATAGTCATCTACTGACCGAATCATCATTCCGACTCTTCCACTTCAAAGTTAAAATAAAAATCCGACTTCCGGTACAGGAGTTAGTTTCGTAAAACCTGACTTAGATTCCAGACTCCTATAGAAATTACGGATTCGCGACTTCCAACCCCGATTCTCTATCACAGAGATTGGAAAAAAATCTGCTTCCCAATTCCGACTCCTGTCAAAATTGTCGACTATCAACCCAAGAAGTGGAAAAGATTCGACCCTCAACACTATTATCAATGAAGTGGAAAAGATTCGACCCTCAACACTATTATCAATGAAGTGGAAAAGATTCGACCCTCACCACTATTATCAATGATCGCTCAGTGGCCATGTTACCTGCAGTCTCGATTACAACAAGTCTCACCAGATTTCCGATACTCTCCCCTTCTGTCGACAATCGCTGCAAATCACTTTACGTTCTCGCAACAGTCGTTTATCATTGTTCTCGCTAGTAACCGCCGTTGGTTTTCTCTGGAATTTGAGTGACAATAAATCCCTGCAGGATTCCAGTACCTTGCAGTGGAGGTCTATCTTTCTTATGTAGTAACGTCCATATATCATGTGAAGTAAGTCGGGATGATGTATTTTATTTACACTCTAAATTAGCAATCAGATTGACTTTTTAATAATTTTAAATGTTATTTTTGTGCTTTAATTGGCATTGGCATTATTTTTAGTTTTTATAAAATAAATGAATGATTTAGAAAACGGTTATCAGTTATCGTCTGCTTTCTTTTAAACTACTGTCGAGCCGACCCCTTTTACGGCTCGCCACTTCTAACACAACCGGATGTTCAATCCGGGAACAACTTAGCTTGTGTGACAGAAACCAAAACACTAGCATCGGTTCCTGCAACACTATTAAACGTTCCTTGGTTAGGTTAAAGAGAGACTTTTTTGGCGAAAATTAATTGTAAGTTTAGATTTGTTTAAAATTTGATTTTATTAAAAACTAGCGAGACCCATGCACGGGAAAATCTAAAAAGCTAGTGCTCCCACCTTTGAACTCCATAAAAATATGTTTACTTCACTTTTCTTAGCTATAAATATTAACTGAAGTGTTCTGTAAGTATTGTATTCATAAATGGCATTCAAACGTTAGTATTATTTTTTATATTTTTATTATTAGTGAAATTGATTCAGAAAGAATTCTTCCACTCTATCATAAAAAGTCAACAGTGGGTGTTTTCTTTTTCTTTAGTTCATTAGAAATGTAATAATAATCCATATATGAAAAATTAAATGACTGACCCAATTCTATGATTTCATATGAATATTTTAGTAATATATCTAGATAAATAGCGAGTGCGAACACTAGCGAAGCATACTCTTTTCCGTCATTTTTTGACAGAGGGTGTACACTAATATATATATATATATATATATATATATATATATATATATATATATATATATGAGATTGATAACGTGTTTGTCTTCACACTTGGACTTGTCGAATTGGAAACGACAACCCAGGGTCAATGAGGACACGCAATCAAACATGGCGAATCAGTAAATATTAAGAAGAAGAAAAGACAAGAACGGAAGAAAAGACACGAAAAGATGGGAAATGAAATGTATAATGAAGAGGAGTGGATTTTTTTTTCATTTTCTTTGTCTCTTTTTTTGTTGTACTTCTTCCGTTCCGATTTGTTGTCTTACTGATATTGATTGGTTTATATCAAACATTTTGCCCGGATATGACGTCCATCGACGACCACCAGTGAGTTAAGAAGAGAAGAGCCTTTGTGTGCTTCCAGAGCAATAACTATTAGGGGCATCTGACTTACATTGAGTGGCCTGGTATTATATACGTTCAATGCATGATTATGATAATATACTATCAACTATGTACACATGATAACGCAAATAAATTTTCTCGGATGTGACGTCGATCGAGGATCACCAATGGACAATGTATGATTATTATAATATACTAACAAATATATGCACCTGGTAATACAAAATATTTTGATCGGATATAAAGTCAATTGAGTACAACAAATGAACTAAACCCCTGCTTTGCTTAAGGTGGTTAGTTGTTGATTAGTCACCATTTAGCAACTGCTAAATTCACTTGAGTGCTTGTTTAAATAGATCCATTCGGCTGTGTGTGTGTGTGTGTAATTGTTCAGAATTCTATTTTGTGTGTATGTGTGTGTGTGTCTTTACCTTAATTGCAGAGAAAGGGGAGGAGTAGTTAGGGGATGTTTAGTGTGACATAAGTCATGTTTCATGGGTCCGTCATCTCTCTCTGCACTTGTTGTTGGTGGTGTTGTCATTGTCTTCACGGAGTACGGGCGCGTTTGTATGTCAGTCAAGAAACTCTGTAATTTTGTCAGCAAGCAGCTGTGTATATTGGAATCAGCTAGTTGACATAGGTTCGAAAAAAAATCCGTTTCAAATGTGCAGGAATCCTTCTTATTGGTTCAAATTTCGCACCTACATGTTATTTAAATGTTTTTATTTCGGGATCTTACGCTGCGTTCAAGCGGACGTCAGAGTGAGGAATTGATTTGATTGAGGTGCCCGGATGTTCAAAGTGCATTCGTTTGCACAGTTCCCAATAGACTGCCTGTCATTTTTCTGTATTTGGTTGGTTTGGTTGGTTTTTCTGTTTGACGGCAATTCAACCCTTTTGGGTTATTTAATGCCAAACCACAATCCAACTATTGTGAACGATTTACTGCATACGATTAATTGAACATAGGTTGCTAGTTTACATATGGTTGTCGCGAAAGTGCGGGTTCATACATTTTCCCTAACAATATTAGTGCATAAATAACTAGAATAGATTTGATAGGATTTGAACTCGGTATAACCGAGCCCACCAGGCCAACTATACACCTCGGCTCCTTTTTTTAAACTTTCGACCTGGTATTTTACAATGTTAATATTTGTGTGCCAGAATATGTCATGTTTATAACAGAAGTTCTTGATTTAAGAGCATGTG